>JAQMCW010000002.1:23620353-23630626 GCA_030068335.1 Chrysichthys cranchii
GTATGATGTGTATGTGATGTGGGTTGTGTGTATGATGTGTATGTGATGTGTATGTGATGTGGGTTGTGTGTATGATGTGTATGTGATGTGGGTTGTGTGTATGATGTGTATGTGATGTGTATGTGATGTGGGTTGTGTGTATGATGTGTATGTGATGTGGGTTGTGTGTATGATGTGTATGTGATGTGTATGTGATGTGGGTTGTGTGTATGATGTGTATGTGATGTGGGTTGTGTGTATGATGTGTATGTGATGTGTATGTGATGTGGGTTGTGTGTATGATGGGTGTGTGATGTGCATGATGTGTATGTGATAATGTATTTGTAATCGTGTGTAATTGTGTATAGATATAAATTGTATTTAATCTCTCATTGTTGAATAATAACAGCAGCTTGTTGAAACTCTCAGCTCGGATGCAGGACATGACTGAAGAGACACAAACTCGCTGTTATTCATAGTTGATGTTGAGCCGGAAGTGAAGAACTGCGTTACAGAAAAACAAATTAAAACACCACCGCTACAACATGCATAAGGTTCCGTCGCCCAAACCGCTTCATTCTGTATACATAGTGCACTACATAGTGTGCACACGCCATTATTACATCCCCTAGGTAGTGCACTTCAATAGGGAGTAGACATCAATTTGAGATTTAGAAGCTAATGATAGCCAAGCAGCTGTTTACATTACCTGAGGGTTTAAAGAAGAATGGAGTTAATCAGCTGAAATACACACAGAGAGAGACTGGACTAAATGAAAGGTAATATTTGTTAAAAGCCGATCCGAAGTGTTATGTGCCGATGATTAGCTGCCTGCGAAAGCGCCTCCTCTGTCGCAGCCCGTCTTCTTCTGTTCCTCCGAGCTCATGGCAGAGCTGAAGCTGCACATCGCCCCCTACTGGAGCTCTGTAGAAAGGGCAATAATCTCAACTGCTGAGATTGTTTTCTGCTTTTGCCTAGCTGCTATGCTAAACAGCTGTTCTCACCTAAAATACCTCGGTTATATTTACATTAATGTCAAATATATACATATACACACACACACCTGAGACGGATTATTCCTTTTTAGTTACAACTAACACAAACACTGGACAAGACAGTCAAACATCTGAACCCAAACCTTTGTAAGATGTTTTCTTCCCCTGGATTTACCAATAATTCATACAAGATCAGATATTTCTTTGACAAAACTTTATATATGACTTTAAATAAGTAACTAAAAATATGTCAAATATAAACCAGCATGTTGAGGTAAGTTAGCTTTGGGTTTGCTAAATTTGCTAGCTTGTTTTGATGATACGAATAAACTGATTATCAGTTGTTTGTTTTGTTAGTGGTGGTGGTTAGCACTGTTGCCTCACAGCAGGAAGGTCCTGGGTTCGATCCCCAGGGTTGACCTAGGCAGCTTTCCAGGTGGCGTTTGCAAACTGAGCAATCGGGGAAGAAGAGCCTTGGTAAGAGAGGTAACCAAGAACCCAAAGATCACTCTGGCTGAGCTCCAGAGATCCTGTGTGGAAATGGGAGAAAGTTCCAGAAGAACAATCATCACTGCAGCCCTTCACCAATCTGGGCTTTATGGCAGAGCGGCCCGACGGAAGCCTTTCCTCAGGGCAAGACACAAAAAAACACCTAATTGATGCCCAGACTGTGAGAAATAAGATTCTCTGGTCTGACAAAACCAAGATTGATCCCTCTGGCCTTAATTCTAAGCGGTATGTGTGGAGGAACCAAGCACTGCTCATCACCTGCACAATACCATCCCCACAGTGAAACATGGAGGTGGCAGCATCATGCTGTGGGGATGTACACTAATTGGTACATTTGTTTTCTGAGTTTGGATAAGGTCCATGATTGTAGACTTCAACATTTGTTGTTGCGGTACCACTATTATTAGGGTACTATCATTTGGGTTTGCTTCATATGACCCAAACTCTGTATAAGAGCAGTGATGAGGGGAAAAAAAACATGTCGTGAGAATATTTCGGGGATTTATTGGGCCCGAGTTAGCTTTGTTATTCAAAACCAAATGGAACAAACATCAATGTTATAAAAACAAAAGAAAAGCAAGATAATCATCCTGAAAAAAGGGGCCTCCGTCAGCTGCATTGTGCTTTTTCTCCTAAAAGACCTGGAGAATTCCCAGCTCCAGGTGAATCAGCTGGGAATAAGATGGAGAACAGATGATTAAAAAAAAAAAGTCTCCTCCTCTAATTTCCTACAACGAGAAGAGTCAAAACATTAAAACAAGTACAGGAGTCATTATAATGACCGTCTCTCCACAACCAGAACTCAACCACCCATTTCACTTAGGACTACATTACGATTTAATAATACATGAAGATATTCACCGAGCTAATACCAAGTATACTAGCATTCGAATTACATCAAGTTAAAATCACTAGATAATTGATTAGTACAGCAAAACTGAAAGACATTTTTCCAAAATCAAATTATTACAATACAGAATTATCTGTTGAAGCAATCATGCCTGGTTGAGTGGAGATGATACCCGTCTATATTTGCATATAGTTATTTTAACTTTTACTCAAATGTGTCTGCAGTGTTTTTCAGTCGTGTCCCGTGTGGTATTAATCGCTCCTGTGCTGGACGCTGTGATCGCAGCGCTCTCGGCTGCATTCCTGACCCTCCTGTTCCTGGCCTTCTGCTTTCTTCAGAAACATGAAATGTGTTTGGAAATATAATTATACACCTCCAGTGTAAGAAAGTCTGATTTCCAGGAGTTACGCTTGAGATGAAATCCTCCCAAACTGCGAGTACTACAACAGCTTCTGTCCCGTGTGAGTGCGCTGGTGTTTTCTGAGGTTACTCAGCTGACTGAAACTCTTCCCGCACTGTAAGCAGTGATACGGCTTCTCTCCGGTGTGGATGCGCTGGTGCTTTTCCAGATGACTCTGTTGATTAAAACTCTTTCCGCACTGCAAGCAGTGATATGGTTTCTCTCCGGTGTGAATGCGCTGGTGTCTTTGAAGAGCTGCTTTCTCAGTGAAACTTTTCCCACACTGTAAGCAGGGATACGGCTTCTCTCCGGTGTGAATGCGCTGGTGTCTTCGAAGAGCTGCTTTCTCACTGAAGCTCTTTCCACACTGCGAGCACTCGTACGGTTTCTCTCCTGTGTGAATGCGCTGGTGTAGCTGGAGGCCGCCCGGCAGAGTAAAACTCTTCCCACACTGTCCGCACTTATACGGCCTCTCGCCTGTGTGAAAGCGCTGGTGTCTTTGGAGAGCACTTTGATAAGTAAAGCCCTTCCCACAAAAAGAACAATGGTAATTGTTTCTCTCCATTTGTTCCTGAGAGGTGTTAACTGGGAGGCCAACTATCTCTCCTGAGTTCAAGCGTCTCAGATATTCCTCATAGTGGCATCTCTTGATGTGTTTGTGGAGGTAAATTTCAGATGTGTAGGAAAGTGGACACAGAGAGCATGTGAAGACTTGCAGAAAGGTGTAGTTTATATCTGTAGTAAAGAAAAAGACAGAAAAAGTCAGCAATGTTACACAACAATTGGTGTCAAGGCTAAGCAGATAGGGCATCTCCTGCAAATCTTGCAACTGGTCTTTAGTGATGTTTGTTGGATGACAAATTTCCTGAAAAATTCTAACCAACTTCATTCACACAAAAGAACACAAACCATTTGTTTATGGATCTCCCATTTTGTATGGGGGCGCTCTTATGCAGAAAGAGGAATAGGCAATGATGTGTACCTTCCCCAGATCAAGTTGACTCCCTATAGTCCTCTGATGTACGTGCCCCCCCCCGGTCTTTCCCCTGCATTTGCTGTTCTAATGAATGTGCTCTCCACTCTTCTGGCAGGTTTCCCACTAGATGTTGGAGCGTGTCTGAGGGGGATTTGTGTTCATTCAGCTACAAGAGCATTTGTGAGGTCAGGTGCTGCTGTTGGGATGTCGAGGAGGCTCTAGTTCATCTCAGAGGTGTTCGTATAGTACACGTGTACTTATTACCAGTGCACACTGGTCAAAAGATCAATGACTGCGACTGTATAATCAGATTAAAGACCAAAGGTTTTGCACGTTCCAGGGATTGAGAGGGGAAGAGTGGCCAGCAGACCACCACTTGATAGTGAGTTGGATTCATTCCTCATGGTGAGAACCTCAAGGGTTGGTTGGGAGGTCGGACAGGAGCTTCAGTGAGCAACAAATTCAAGTCTCACCATTAAACAGACTTCTGTGTTAGAAGCCTTTATAGTGGCAAGGCTACAGGAGTGGGTGAGATGAGATATGGCCGGAGATGAAAGTGTGATGAAAGAGATCTGGGATTTTCCCTGGGACTGGAATGGTGAGATCCCTAATTTTAGAAAAGGGGCAGAGAGCACATCATAATTACAGGGGAACCAGACTATTGTCCAGAACAATGGCTTAGATTTTCCTAGATGATGCGACTCCTGATACTTGAACCTAGAATCTGGAAGGAAAAATGTATGATCGTAGTCCTGGTGTTAAAACTGTGAAAGGTGGGTGTCTGATGCAGTCAAGGGTGTAAGGTTTTCATGAACAGGATATCATGATGCAGTGAAGGTTGGTGAGGGGTTCAGCATGGCAGGCTAAAGGGGAAAAAAATCATTGTTATATGCAGAGAGTCTTCTCTTCACACCATCCAAAGTAAACAACCAAGTTAATGTTTCACTTATGAATCAAGTAGTATGAAAGTCACCAATTCTGTGTATGAGGCTGTGGTTCTCTTCCAGTGAGAACATGCCCCTTGTTCAAGGACATTGCCCCTTGTTCAAGGACACAGCCCCAGACTGACAAAATGATTGGGTACGGGGCAGCTTAGATACTTCACTAGATGAATCCAGACCTGCAGTGGGGTATGGAGACAGTTGGGGTGTGGCTTGGTGCAGGTTTGTATCTGAGAGACAGGATTTGGGGATGAGGTGGAGTGATGAGTGCTGATGAGATCTTGGTGTTTTTCCCCCATTTCTTTTCTCTGACCTCTAATGCCCACTGAACTAACAAGAGCTTGAACACTAAGACTAACACCCCAGGTACCATGGGGGATAATTCGCCCTCCTCTCCTGAGAAACATATCCCGGATCTGCAGTGCTCTCCACAGTGCTCCTGAGGGTGTTACACATACAGTTTGATTTTAAGTTTGAAAAAGTTTCAACATAACTGTTTTCTGAGCACTTTTTGTTCCAGAGGTAATCAAATGTGACGTCCTTGGCGTAATCCTCTTCGTACCACATCATGAGCTCCTGTCCTGGTTCGATTGGCTGACTGCACCGGAACAGAATCCCACCCTGATACTGGAATGCCACCAGATTCTGCTCTCTCTCGTTACGAGCACAATTCACGTACCTGAGAGAATCAGGAAGAGTGAGAAATAAATGATGGACAGAGAAAGTAAAAAGGAGGGATCAGTTGGTGGCTGGAGGAAGACGGAAAATTTCTGACAAATACGAAATGGTGAAATCAACGACTAAACAAGACAGAACAGCA
This sequence comes from Chrysichthys cranchii, assembly GCA_030068335.1. Classification (NCBI taxonomy): domain Eukaryota; kingdom Metazoa; phylum Chordata; class Actinopteri; order Siluriformes; family Claroteidae; genus Chrysichthys; species Chrysichthys cranchii. Next base: position 23,625,825 of record JAQMCW010000002.1, read on the forward strand.
CACATTGTTCAGGAGTGTTTCTACTCCTCACCTCATCCAGTTTGAGTTCATCTCTGACGTGGCATCGATGTATTTTTCACACTGCTCACTCTGGTATACCTGCAAGATCATTTTTTTTTACATTTAATCCTTTATTACAAACAGTGGTGCAGCAGGTGGGGGCGTGGTTTATCATCAGTCTGCACTGGGAGGAAGGTGTTTGGGGATGAGCTAGAGGGGCAATGAAACACCTGAGTCATAGATATGACCATGTTGGGCCAGAAGGTAACGAAGGTAAACGCTATCAGCAAAGCTCCGCAGGATGGAAGTCCAATTTTAACCCTAATGCTGAAACAAGAACATGTGTAGGGGATGATGGATGAGTGGCTAAGCAAAATATATCAAAAATCCTGAATAATATTAGATTTCTCCATGTGGGTTTGCCCCACCTCCTCACCAGGCCAGATTGTAAGGAACTAGAATGAAGGTTATGCACAGTAACTGTGGTTCTAGGACCAGATGGAGTACCTACTGCCAGTCTGCCCGAGTCGCTCAGGGTGATGAGAACGACCGGAGACTTTACACCCTACCCGCTAGGGCAGGGCGATATGACCGAAAAACGATACTGCGATATAATTTCCGGCATTTTCATGACAACAATGTTTAATCACAATACATACTGTACTATGAAAATAATGCTCACAGACAAAAGAACATGCTGACTGGAGCCAGGGGGCGCTCACGAGCTCTTGTGCACTCAGTAAGACTGTAATATAACAGGCCTAATATTTCTTAAGCCAATTCTATACATCATGCTGCATCACACAGACTCTTCACTGATGTATTCATGGGGTTAAAAACCCTGCAGCTGCCTGATCATTTCTGCAGGAAAGCTGATATTTCTCCTAAATCACAATATCGTCACAATGACGATATGAATGGTGATATCGCAATAATGGTAAGTTATCAATATATCGCCCAGCCCTACTACCCACCTGAGGCCACGCCACGATGTGACAACTTTGCCATTTGTACTCAGCCGGAAAACTCCACCAGTTCAAAAGGGAGTCACTCTGATTGGTCCTCAGTCCAATGTACACATGTAGCCTAACCTTTCGGTTCTAAATTATTAACACCTCCAACATGGTGGCGTATTTACAGTCCTAATCCTTACGCTGACGTGTAGAACACATGTAGAGGATAATGGACCCTTGGCCAAGCAGAATATTTCAAGATTCCTTATAATCTCACATTGTTCCACATGGAATTCCTGTTCCTTCCAGAGAGCACACTTTGACAACTGAAATTTGAGATACCACCAATGCAGATGGGTTGTGTGTTCCTGTGCTGATCCTGCTGTTTATTTGTGGTCATTATTAATACATCCTAATTACACGATGTACATTCGATCAAGCCAAACATCACATGACTGATGAGGAATATAACCCAGGCAGATCTGTGAAACTAGCATCAAGTTGGAAATCAGTTCAGTTGCACAACCAGCAAGACGCGTGTTGATCCGAGAATCAGCCGAACGACGGACTTCCTGAGGTAATTCTAGGCAAATCACATCCAAGAGAAGCTAACTCACCACCCAGGAGTAGGCGCTGTTCATGGCTTCCTCTCGGTCCACCGTGTCTCCCTGGTAGGGCCCGAAGTGAGCGCCGACTGGAATGGTGTCACTGTTGTTAAACACTCCCAGGCCTGCGTCGGGAATACTGGACTTCCGAATCTCTAAGCCTGGAGGAAGTGTTTGCCTGGCTCGGTCAGCGACCCCCGGTGGAACCGCAACATCGGGGATGAAGAGAGCCGGACCGTGAACGTCGCACTGGTTGACGAAGTAAGATTTGCACTCCTCACAGTCTGGAAGGAGAGAAAAAGTTTCCTCTTTATTTTTAGGTTTCAAACAGCGAAATCACACTCTGCTGAATTCATAACGCACTTCAGGCATGTCATCTTTGAGATGTGGATAACAAAAGAGCTTTAAACAACCAGGTGGACATCCCATTCATCTCATTTCATTCTTTTGTAAAACACATTTTATATTCCAGTCAGAATTTAATCCTTAAACTAAACCGTTAGCTAATATTTATTGTCATCATCATGTGTTTTAGTTCTCAGACTGCTAATTCGTCCTGCTGCCTTACAGAGGTAGTCGTCATGTTCAGGCTCTTCTTCTTTCAGGATTATCTGCAATCCTAGATTCTGTTGGTCCTCAGGAGTGAGGTCTTCCAGAGAGCTCGATGTTCCTCCATCTACAGATGAATAAATCTAATTTATACACAGACATCACACGTGAACATCTGACGTGTTTAAAGGTGAACTTTAGTCAGAGATGGGAAGAGAAGGTGTGCGATTGCCTTACAGACGAAATCTTCATCTTCATCAGTTTCCTCCTCTTTCAGAGGTTTCTTCCAGAGTTCTCCATTCTGCTGGTCCACAGGAGTGACGTGTCCCTCAGAGCTCGACGTTCTTCCATCAGAAGTGCTGCACACCTCTGTCTGCATGTCCTCACACAGCTGAATGCCCAGCAGGTTAATGCTTACCTGAAAAACTAAACAAAATGTGTCCTAGGACACAAAACCCATGAGTGTCTTACACCTTTACCTTAGTAAACTGGCAACCTGTGGAGAAAATTGTGCAGAAATAAACACTGATGGAGAAGCGTGGCACTTTATTTCAGCACATTTTACAAAGAGGGGTGTGAGTTTCCTATAAGAGTATGGGGAGAGAGAGACAGAGACAGGGGGAGAGAGAGAGAGAGAGAGAGAGACAGCTTTCCTGTCTGTGGGACTTTTGGTGAGAGATTTTAACGTAGTCTGTAAAGAGTAAAACTCTCCATCTGTTGTGGTTGTAATTAAGATCTATGCGGTGGTGGTAGTGGTGTGATTGGTGTTATTGGTGCGAGTGATGCAAGTGGTGTGAGAGGCGCGATTGGTGTAAGCAGTGCGAGTGGCGTGAGTGGCGCAATTGGCGTGAGTGGCGTGTGAGTGGTACGAGGTGTGCAATTGGCGTGAGTGGTGTGACTGGTGTGCAAGTGGTGTGATTGGCATGAGTGGTGTGTGAGGGGCGTGTGAGGTGAGTGGGGTGCGAGTAGTGCGATTGGCATGATTGGTGTGTGAGGGGAGTGGGGTGTGAGGGGTGCGATTAAAGAACGTCAGTCACACTCATCTGCTAATATTTCTCTTTAAATGTTGTGAAACGTCTGTGACCAAGTCACTTCCTGTTGTCTCTCACGTTATAGCAGCTATAAACACTCGTTCCTCTCCACACCGCAGTGTAAACTCCTCTGTGCTGAAATCATATCAAACAAAACGGTTAGCCATTATTTATGATGTAATGGACGTGTGTATCGTTTCAGCTGATGGAGGGAGACTCATAGCCCTAAAGATGGACAGAATAACACCACAGACAGCGACCGGTCACATGCAGCCTAACGATGCCTTAATAATCTGAGCGAGTGTTCAGTCAGAATAATCCACGCACCCTGAGGGCGGTCTGGAGGAAATTCCTGTCTGTCTGAACGAAGCGTTAACGTCCTTTTATTAATCTAACAAACAGAAGGAGAAACGTGTCCTGTAGGAAAATGCAGTTCACGTTACACGTCTTTATCCATTAAAAGGAATGCGATGGCATCACCATGACATCCTGAGGCAGACATGAAGGGACCGGAAGAGCTCGGCGCTCAGCATGTGGTGATAAACGGTCCGCTCCTCGGCTTTATTCCGCGACGGCGGCCTCGGCGGCTGTAACCTCAACAGCGTGTTGGGTGGAAAAGTGTTACGTTCCTGTCACCATGATGAACAGCGTCTGCACCGCGCCTCACACTCTCTCGCTCTCACTGTGTGTTTAATAATTACACTCAGATCAGGTTTTACTGAGACACAAATCATTAACTCAAGCGCCGTACTGGACTCGTGCCCTCACAGTTGCCATGGAAACGTTAAACACTAATCCCCCCGCACAAGCACATAACTGCAGAGCAGGTTATATAACATACACAAACACAGTTTACACCCCCCCCCCACACACACACAGTTTATTAGGAAAAGGAATTCATTATAATTACTGTAGATCTTCACATAAACCCAGTGTTGGAGTCAGATGTAAAGGATCTCGGGCCACGCCTCCATACATTTTTTATCTGCTTTATATTCTCCGTTGTGTGTGTGTGTGTGTGTGTGTGTACGCGTGTGCATGTCTTCATGTCACACCACAGAGATTCTGGGAAAAATAAATGCATCTACATCGTTCCAACTCCTGGAAAGATCATCCATGTTTAGGAATAAAATGTTCCTGGAGTCAGCAGAGCTCCTCGTTCCTTCAAAACATCACAAGTTTCCCTGAAGCTCCACACGCTCAAGAAGAAAGGTACCAAACAGTACTTCAACAGGAACATCACTGACACCTGTAATGCGCGTTGTTCACCTGAGAAGGTTCATGTGGCAGATCTTTAATTAGCTGAGAAATGAAAGTGTTCATGGGACTTAAGTGCTGGATTATTTTTCAGGATATAAGGATAAACTTAATGGAAGTTCCCCTGATGGTGAGGAGAACCGTTTGGTTCCAAGACACACACGACTGGTTTATTTACATCCAGTCAACGTTATGTTATTATTTTCCTCATTGTATAAAACACACGCGCCATCACGCACGCACACGCGCGCCATCACACGCACGCACACGCGCGCCATCACACGCACGCACACGCCATCGCACACGCACGCACATGCACACTCACACGCGCGCGCCATGACGCACTCACACGCGCGCGCCATGACGCACTCACACGCGCGCGCCCTGACGCACTCACACGTGGCGGG
>JAQMCW010000002.1:23668505-23681599 GCA_030068335.1 Chrysichthys cranchii
TACACACGTATACGTATATACAGTATATTCTATTGTTGCAAAAGTCTTATGCACATGCAAAGAAATGCTGTAAAGATGACTTAACAAATAGTTACATTAAATCTTTCTACTTAAAAAAAAATTCTACAACGTGCAGTAAACTAAACTAAACTAAACTAAACTAAACTAAACTAAACTGAACTAAGTCAGTATTTGGGGTGACGACCCTTTGATTTAAAAATAAAATAAAATAAAAAATAGTCGTCCCAGGTAAAAAAAAAAAAAAAAAAAAAAAAAAGTGCTTTGATCAGTAAATGAGCTGTATGGTATTTAATGAGCATCTTGGAGAATCTGCCCCAGCTCTTTTGGAGACTGTCTCACGTGCTCCTCCTCCCCCCCCCCCCTCCATTCTTACGCAATAAAGTAGCTTTCTTTCCTGCCATACAAACAACTTTTCACTCTAAACCCAAATAATTTCTCAGAAAAGTGAGGTTCGAAAATCAAACGAGTTTGCTCCATGCCGAATTCATAAAATACCCATCTATAACAACATTTGCACCAAAATAACAGGGTGCCAAGACTTTTAGCCCTATAGCCTAGTAGTACATCCATGTACAGAATTTGTCCAAAAAGCAACAAAAGGAAATAAATAAACACGTAAATAAAACAACACGAGACGCATTAGTCTCCAATTACCCCCTGTCTACCTAAATATTTATCATCATCATGCTGGGTGTTCAATGCGCTCAGAATGACAGGAAGTGCGTTGCCTGAAGTGCTGGCACGAGATCCTCACGAGCGGAACGGTTTAAGCAGCGCTCGCGCACTGTGTAGCAGCACGCAGGCACACACACACACACACACACACAGGCGCGCGGGTTTCTCTCGGTTTCATCTCTCCTGGCGATTTATTTTCCTTTCTCAACCTCTTTCCTGTCAGGACGAGTTACCGTGAGCGTGTAGCCCGAGTTTGGTTCAGGTTTCAGAGGGTTTTTTGTTTGTTTGTTTGTTTGTTTGTTTGAGATCTCCTCACAAGTCCCCACAGGAGCAAGGATGCTTGCGAAGCCGCCGGCTCTGTCGAAGGAGATGGTCCCCATGTCATCCAGCAGGGCTTACAAGAGTTCCCTCCAGTGTTTCCAGACTGTTGTCTGTTTCGTTTTGTCGGCGTTTTCCGTGTTGTTTTGTGTAGCCATAACCTTAAGGACGTCTCACCTGGAGCACAGAGTGCAGCTTCTGGAAAGCGAGCGCCTCTCTGTGCTGAGCGCGTCACCTCCTCCATCACTGCAGGCTAACCTGTCCGTGTGGGATGCCATCGAAAAACTGCTTCATAAGGTGAGATGGAAAGGTTAAAGTTCACAATTTATCACTGCTGGGGAACATTCAAGTGTTGTGTGAAGTAAAATAAATGCTTGGAGGTGTTCAAAAGGCAGCCTGACCTGCTGTGAGAGGGTATTGTTATGTTGTTGAGGGCTTCCTCAGAGACATCTTGCTTATCTTTAATGGGAGAACATAACTGTACCAGGCAAGAGTCTGTTCTCGGGGCTAATGGGAGCGAAAATGGACCCCAAGAAAAGGTACCACAGATGACTTGGTTAGTCTAACATCCTGGGGACATTTTGTTTCTTCAGGTGGTAAAATTTCATCGTGGGGTTTTGAGTAAACAAAGCGAAGCAAAGCAAAACAGGCTGGAGATACTGTAGAGCAGTTTAAATGATTCAGGTTAAATTGATTCAATAAGGTGATTCAGAGATTCGGTGAATTAGCTAAAGGTCTCTTTTGGAGGGGCATTCAATTCAGCCCTTGTTTTATATTTTGTGCAAGATACAGAAAAAAGTTCATACAAAAAGTCTTGGCTGTATGCCAAACAAAAGTAGAACTCTTTTCGCTTCAGCAATGAGGATTGATTATTTAATACCATCCATCCACCCATGATACATTGTGTGCCCCAGGTTGCACACCCGTAGGTTTCTTGGCTGGCCACATTTTACATGGTGAGGTTGCCAGTCCCATGCCCAACCTTCCACTAACTTGGGGCTCGAGATCATGCACACACATGCACACACACACACATACTCCCACCTATGGGCAATTTTAGGGTAGCCAATCTGCCTAATGTGCGTGTATTTGGACTGTGGGAGGAAACCGGCGTACCTGGAGGAAACCCCACATGGACACTGGGGGAACTTTCCATTCCATTCTAGCTTTATTTGTAAAGCACTTTAAAAAACAACCACAGGGAGGCAATGTGCTGTAGAGAGGCATAAATAAAAGCCATAATAATATAACAAACCAGCTCGTACACATAAAATCCAAATAAAATAAAATAAAAACAAAACAAACAAAAAAAATGCTAACTCCACACAGAAAGGCACCCAGGTCGACCCCGGGGATTGAATCCTGGACCTTCTTGCTGTGAGACAACAGTGCTAACCACCACACCGCCATGCGGCCCAATTACAGTGGAACCTTGGATTGCGAGTAACTTGGTCGACAAGACGAGCAACAAGATATTTCAATAAATTTTGACTTGATGAACGAGCAGGGTCCTGCAATACGAGTAGTATGCAAATGCTTCGTCTTCTGAGCGTCAGATGATCACAACTTCTCTCTCTCTCACTCAGTGCGGGATTGTGGCTCACTCGTATAGTCAACATCCACGCTAGCATATACTGTTAGTGTGTGTGTGAAAATGGCCCCTAGGGAGATGTGTAAAATGTGGGAAAGAGTGCAAAACTTTGTAGAAAAGCACCACGCGAATAAGGCTGTTGCAGTGCGAGCGATGAATCTGTTTAATGCCGATGCAATGCCGCATTTCCGCCAAATCCTCAAAAGGAGGCAAAAGCAGCGATCGTTGGATAGTTTCCTTGTTAAAGTCGCACGAAAAGAAAAAGATCCCAGTGAGCGACAGACTGCAGTGATTCTGTGAGTTGTAGCGAAAGTCATCCTACACAATAATCCTCCTCCTCTCCCCTCTCTCCTCCTCTCTTGTCTCCCTCACACCAGCCACCATTCTTTATAAAGGTAAAGCGCAGGTTATTTTGTTTTATGTATTTTTACTTTATATTTTGTATTAATCATTTTACATAAATATTTGTGGGTTGTGAAATTATTTCTTATGAGAAAATCCGCTTTGATATACGAGTGCTTTGGATTACAAGCACGTCTCCGGAACGAATTATGCTCGTAATGCAAGGTTCCACTGTATCTCCAAGAGTATTAATATTACCTGTACATTGGTGACTTTAATGGGACTTTTCATTTTAAGTGTGAATGTGTTCATCCAGCTAAAATACTGTGTTAGGGCCGCGAGTGTAAATGGAAGTTACAGTGTAGAGGGTTTGAGAATGAAAGTCTTGCTGTAAGACACTGACCTGCCCCCTGCTGCAGTCTCACACAGGACTCAGTGTAGGAGGAGTGCAGAGCGGCTGGGATCTTCTCTGCCCTACACACACACACAGTTTTTCTTATATAAATAATATGATGTATATGTGGTAGATATTTCATAAACAAATGCCTTAGTCTTTCTGAATGACTCAATAAGGTGAATGAACCGGTATCAGTCTCTGCCAGCATCAGCTGCAGGTTTTAAAAGGTCGCTCAGTGTCAATCAGTTAATTCACAACCCAAACTTTTCTTTCATTAGTGTTTGAATTAACAAATATATCTTCTTGCTGTTACAAAGATGGACTTCTCTGGTGTTCAACAAATATGTATTTCAATCAGTGAATCATTTTGGTCATAACTGAGATTCCCTCCTCTGTCATTTCATGAATCCAATCAGTGAATATTCTGGTCATGATCAAGATTCGCTCTTGTTGTTCAGTAAGTCAGCATCTGAATCAGTGAATTTGTTGGTACTTTCATGACTTATGACAGTGAGTCACTAAAAGGACAGAAACATTTTCACCCTAATAATATGTCCATTAATCACCCCGAGTCAGCACCCATTATAAGATGAAGTTAAGGCTTGGAATTATATCTGAGAGCATGGCCTGAACATCATAATAGTATAAAACCCTGCCTGATTATTAACTTATAACAATGCATTATTATAATTACATCATATAGCCCACACCCACTTGTTTGTCTATTATACAATGATATTGTTTTATAATGAGAGCCCTGTCCATTCATCATTATATGATGTGATGGAAGACACTGTGTGTGTGTGTGTGTGTGTGTGTGTGTGTGTGTGTGTGTGTGTGTGTGTGTGTGTGTGTGTGTGTGTGCTTGTGTGCGCAAAACCCACTTCTTCAGTGCCTCAATGAAGACCATGCGATTATCAGGTTTCTCCGGAAGCTGTAAAGAATGCAGAGAGACATTTTGACTGAGACACAATAACAAACTACATGTGTATGTACTTGTATATGTACGTGTGTACGTACATATGTGTGTGTGTGTGTGTGTGTGTGTGTGTGTGCGCACTCACCACACGTGGTGTCAACAGTGCAGGAAGGAATCGGGACAGAAAATATGGCCGTCTAAATATACTGAACACACACAATTGCACACACTATATTAAATGTTTATTTGTGTGTGTGTGTGTGTGTGTGTGTGTGTGTGTGTGTGTGTGTGTGCATACCTGGCTTCCATCACTGTGGCTGAGATCCTACCAGTGCTTTGAAACAATGCTAAAGCTTTCTCCACGTCATGCTGTGCAACACACTCTGGCTACACACACACACACACACACACACACACACACACACACACACACACACACACACACACACTAGAAACATCACACACATCACGGAGGTGATTTTGTAGCTCCACCAGGGGGCGCTTCACTCACCTGAACCTCAGTTGCAGCACCTGAAACCACCTCATACATACTCATCTGCTCAACAGAAACCTAAACGCACACACGCGCACACACACACACACACACCAGTATTTTCCAGTGAACAGTGTAATACACTAAGAAAACTGTCTGTGCTGTAACTAAGTAGAAGCAGAATTTGGTTCCCCTTCTTACAGAGCATGAAACGGAACGCATGGGGGCGGAGCTAGAATTAGTGCAGACCACTGATTGGTTGAATGTAATCATCACAGACTTGCTGTCACTCCTTTCAGACAACCACTTATTTGGGGAAAAAAACCTTAGGCTGATTTGGGCAGGATCCCAATAAATGCACCTAAATGCAGTGATCTTTGTGTGTGTGTGTGTGTGTGTCACCTTGAGGTCAGAGAGACGTGTCCTGGCCAGAGAGATAAACTCCTGCAGGAGAGAGCGGTGTTTTCCTGGGACATAGGGCGGGTGCATGACATGTACCTACACACACACACACACACACACACACACACACTTACTTAACCAAATGCATCGTGTGTTCAGTCTAATTCTACCTTAACACTCAGCCCTTGTGCTGCTGTTACCTTCAGGTACTGTGGGGGGTCAAAGGGCACAAGATCAGACAGGAACTTCAACAGGAACACCAAAGACTTCTTACTGTTACCATGGTAACCACTTGCCCCACCAAAAGAGATCTGGAGGAGGAATATTATTGGTAACATCTAAATTTTAAAGACATGCACGCATGAATGCACACATGCGTGCACACACACACCTTGAACCAGTCACTGTAGGAGGGAAAAATGGCAGGACCCTCTAGCGCCCCCTGTCGAGCTAACAGGAAGGCTGTGATCATCTTCTCAACGTCGTACGAATGAAATGCTGAGCTCAGCAACCTGGACAATAACTCTACACACACATACGTGCACATAATACACACATAATAACATAGATATAATACAGCCCCTTTAAATATACATGGGTACCTTTGAGACAAGCGGGTGTGTATGTATGTATGTATACCTTTGAGGTAGGCCTGTGTGTGTGTGTGATACACCAATAGTGTTGAAATGCAGGACAGAACATTCTGCCAGTTCACTTCCAAAGTCTCTAATACCTGCTGCAGGTGAGAACACACCTCCTCCATACTGAACACCACACACACCTGAGAAAGGACTTATGGTTAATGCATATACTAATTAAAGCAGTTTTCACACAGCGGAGAGTAACGGGTGTTTGGAGCAGGGTTTCTGGGATGCAGGTGCTGGAGGTGACAGAGAAACCTTTACCTTACAGAACAGTGACGTCATCAATGGAGACGTTTTAGCAAAACTCCACTGACTCTGCATCGTTATGGCATCGGACACTAAGCACACACACACACACACACACACACACACACACACACACACACACACACACACACACACACACAGAGAGTAATACAGTCGTATTATTTACAAATCAAAGCACAATGAGGCAAGTCTTTTTATTGTATTTATGTTTTTGACTTACCAAACTGCTGCAGCTGGGACACGCTGTGAGGGGTCTGAGGTGCGTGTAGCATGTGTATTGTGTGTGTTTTCTAGTGAATCCAGGAACCCTGCCCAGGGAAGCAGAGAGAAAAAATATACAAGTTCACCACAGAGGTGTTGGTGCATGTAGAGCACAAGAAGAATGATTATTGAAATAACCAGCAAGGATATCAGAATAATAACTGTATTACTGTGAGAAGATGTAGCATATTCTGTATTTTCCTGATGTACAGTTTGTGCAAATGTCTGTCAGGTACAATGCCAAAACTAACATGGTGAGATGTTTGAGTGATGAATTTATACCCTGTAAATAAATACAGCTACATAATGAACAGGGGATGTGAGGTTTAGGTCAACACCACAGTGAGCTGAGGATGGTGACAGATGGATGCATGGATGGATGGATGGATGAGTAACATGGATGTAAGGATGAGGTGCACTCACAGGAGAGCATACTGTCCAGCACTGAACAGCAGGAGTGAGACACACCGGAGTCCTGAACATCCTCAAATCCAACACGGACCAACACACACACCACAGCTTAAACCACACACACACACACACACACACACAGAACTGTTAATTATTTCTCTTTCACAGGGACTTTAATATTTAAGAGTGACACAGAGTGTTAGATTTACTGGACAGAATGTGATGACGCACGTCTCCCTCTTCCTCCGTCACTCCTCCGCATTCACACAGCGACTGGAACTGAGACACCAACCACACATACACTCCAGCCTCACTGAGCCCACACACATACACATGAACATGAACACACGCACACACACACACCATAAAGAACAATAGATGACTGCTGTTCTGCTGGATCACACTGAACAGGAGTGAGTGGAGTGCCATTACACCGCTGTAGGGTAAAATTAGACTGGAAAATGTTTAGCAGGCATGATCATGCTTTCCTGTTGCCATGGCAACTGGCCGTGTGTGTGTGTGTGTGTGTGTGTGTGTACCTTGTCAATGTGTATTGCAGTGGGAGGAGTTCCTCAGTGTGCAGACGATACACCACTTCCAACACAGGCTGTGTGTGAGACCAACAGGTTACATGCTCTGCCAAATACACCACACACACACACACACACACACACACACACACACACACACACACACACACCAACCTGGCTTTTCCAGTACTCCTGCCAGAACAGTTTGGGGCTAAACACTCCCCCGTTTAACAGCTCTCGGGCAGCATGTAATAACAAGATGAGCTCAGCCTGCAGGGCGCACACACACACACACAAACACACAGACACACACAATTTAATGGACTAGAACACCCTCAGGCTCTAATGAATCACACGCAGGTGTGAATTAGTCAGTATCCTAATATTTTCTGCACTGTAATTCTGCATACATATAGAACTTGTGATGTGGGAGTGGCCTACATGACACACACCCTGTGGGTGGAGCCTATCATGGCAGAATCTCGGTCTCCCTGCAGAGCTGTGATTCTGTCCATCACCATCCTGACAGACAGTACAGACACAGGAACACACAGCTTCTCCGCTTGTCTGCGCAGCTCACACTCTGTGTACATACACACACACACACACACACACACACACACACACAATAAACAGTAACACTCCTGTGTCACTGCATTGGTAAGAGAGATGTAGTAAAAGACATTCATTGTACTGTTTACACTGGCTTGTAAAAACAAATGGATAATAAATCATCAGAATGAAAGAATGGTAATGACAGTAAAGTGTTTGTGTAGTTATGTGTTCAGTAGTGTAATTGTCAGTTAGTCAGTGTAGCTCAGCTCCGCACTGATGACTGATGACTCTACTACACGTGTTTTCTGTGTAATGAATGATTTTATTTGGAGTAAGGTGAATCAGGAGCTCTCACTCACCCAGAACACTCGCCCGGATCGCCCCAACATGGAGCTTACTCCCATCTGTCAGAGCTGCACTCCCCTCACAGGTGTGTGTGTGACCTCCTGCACCTGCCTGTGGACACCACACAAACATCACTGTGAGCACACAGACACATTCACCAAGTACACTATGAAGTGCACAAATGCAGGGATCTGAATTAAAGTGCTCATCAGTGGAGCTGATTTAGGACAGAATGTGTTCAGCATCATATCGCTGACTGACTCGCTGGCAGACTCACTGACTCATTGACTGAGACTTGCTGACAGACAGACTCACAAAAAGACTCACTGACTGACTCCCTGAATGACCTGCTGAGAGACAGACTCACAAAAAGACTCACTGACCTGCTGACTCATCGACTGAGACTCACTGACAGACTCTGTAGTGTCTTCTTATAAGCCACTTCTGAGACGCCGTTCGGGGGTTTCAATAGTTGTCGTTTATTCCAAAAAAAACCCAACGTAAAATAAAGTAATAAATTCTCGCAGTTCTAATAGTCCATGAAACTAAAAACTTTACACGAGTCAAACAAACAAAACAAGTAAACAAACAAGCAATCAAACAAGCAATTGAAAAACCATACACCTGCTGGCGTCTTAATGTTCCAACAAACCAAATTTTTTTGTCTTTGATACTTGCGTGCTCTTAATGAGCACAGGTGGGCCATTTAACCCTTTGAGTTCTGACATGCAGACTAACATGACTCGCTGACCTGCTGACTCATAGACTGAGACTCCCTGACAGACTAATAAAAAGACTCAATGACTTGCTGACAGACTCACAAAAAGACTCGCTGACACAATGACTGACTCACTGACAGACTCATTTACAAAAAGACCCGCTGACAGACTTACTGACTGAATGACTTGCTGACTGACTCACTTTCAAAAAGCCTCACTGATTTGCTGACTGACAGACTCACAGACTCGATAACTGACTCACAGACTCGATAACTGACTCACAGACTCGATAACTGACTCACAGACTAAAAATTGAAACAATCTATCTGTCTGAATTTGGAACAAACCATTCAGGAACATTGGGGGGGATTCTGTATCCTCTGTGTATACCGTGGAAAACACCATTCCCGAGCAGAGTGAGGGGGGTGAGCACACACTCACAGCTGTTTCCCGCAGGAGGGCAGAGATGTCCTGGTTGCGGTTTATCAGATTTATGGAAGCGTCCTGCAGCTCGGTCTCACTCTGCATCCTCCGCTTCCTCCCGAGCCGACTCCCTGAGACACACACACACACACACACACACACAGTATACATGTCTCATTCTGCTCAGTGTGTGTGTTCACTGCCGCCTGAGGAGAGTAAAGAGTTACCTCAGGTTTTATCTTTAAATCATTTCCGGTTGTATATATATCATTATCATCATTACCAATGAGCGCTGGGAAGCTTCTCCTCTGTGTGGCCTGTGAGAGACTCCAGTCCTGCATACTGTATCTGATTACAGCTGAACTCTGGGCAATTAAAAGGTAATATTACCGTTAGCTGTTAGCTCAGAACATCTCAGGGTAACTGCTCTATGTTTACCTGAGCGCTCCACGCGCCCGCACAGGCTGCATCTTAATCCGACACTTTGTTACCTAGCTAAGTGCACTTCCTAGGTGTCGAATGGATGTCTGTGCAGCGAACTACATTTACAAAACACACAGGTTTGGGGTGCAACCACTGGCCGTGCACTCGCGCGAGCTTCCTCCTCCCGCGCTTTCCTCTTAACATTCTGATTGGTCCAGAGACGAAGTCTGACACCCAATCCGCAGCGGAGTTAAGGAGGCGCCGCGCCCACGGGATGCGTGACCAGCTGGGTTGCCATGTTGACGGAAAAGCCGCGTAGTACAATTGTCAGCAGGTGGGATTAACTGGGACTGCATTAAACATGGAGCAGAAATCCGCTGTGTGCTCGAGAGCGGATTAATCTGGGAGCAGGGGCAGATGGCATGGTGTGCACATCTGTCTAGTGCATCCTAATCTCTCCCTTCCGTTAGGAGAGTGTGTGAGTCAGCACTGACACTCAGATCGATCCGTGACGTCACGGCTCAGCTTCCGGTTCAGGGGGACACAGAGATGGACAGGATGGACACAGAGAGGAGTGGACCTGCTGTCCCTCCATCCTGGGATAAAGCCATTAACCTCCCTGAGTGAGTGTGTGTGTGTGTGTGTGTGTGTGTTACATTTATAGTAGTGAAAGCAGCTCATTAAGTATTCATCATGCCCTTCATTAATATTTTAACACCTGCTCAATGTAAGGAGATTCACTGGGAAGAGATCACTCAGCATCTCTCTCTCTCTCTCTCTCTCTCACACACACACACACACACACTGGTATGATGACGTATTATTATTAATATTAATATTCATATACAGAAGTGTGTGCTCCTCTTAGTTTAAGGCCTGACACTGGATACTCCTTCCACACGATACACAAACATCTCACTTTAAGAAACTTCACCATATCAGTGATTATTTTAATCAGTTTGTGATCAGTGAAGTGTGCGCCGTACATGCCCCTGTGATATAAATAAAGAAATATAAATATATACAAATATAAAGCTGCGCTCCTGTCAGAGCTTCTGTTAGAGAGAACTAATCAACACCTGACGACCAATCAGAGTCCAGAACCCAGCAGTGTGGGTGTAAATGGTTGGGTGACCAGAGTGGGCCATGAAAAACTAGCCCCACCTCCGATCCCAGTGCCACGCCCTTTGGAGGAGGCCGCAGCCCCTTTGTGTCTGCCTGTCGCCCCCTGGTGTGTCGGTGCACAGACGTGAACGGGGCCACTTTCAGCGTCTGTTGGGACTTTTGTTTAAGTGAATAAAAACAATTGATTTGCTCGTTCATCTTATCCTCCTCGAGAGGAAGACAGAGATGGGCTACTTTTTCGTGGCTCACCATGTGTGTGTGTGTGTTTGTGTGTAATTTGTGGTGGCAGGATGGGGGGCATGAGCAGACCGACACCTGCGAAGTGAACGGTAAATGTAGAAAGGAAAACTGAATCTGTTTAGAAATCCTTCTTGGATGAATTTTTTTTAGGTCCCATAAAGAGGAGGTATCGTCCCCCTGCTGAAGGATAATCAAGCAAAACACACTTTAAGGCCTTGTTCCAGTCATGTGGTTAACACTTCCCCTTGTCCACTTCCCCTTGGTTGACTCCTCTTGGCTGTTTCATCACAATCTCAGCGTTAAT
Source organism: Chrysichthys cranchii (assembly GCA_030068335.1). Taxonomy (NCBI): domain Eukaryota; kingdom Metazoa; phylum Chordata; class Actinopteri; order Siluriformes; family Claroteidae; genus Chrysichthys; species Chrysichthys cranchii. Next base: position 23,679,911 of record JAQMCW010000002.1, read on the forward strand.
GTGTCAATGCGCACTTTTTAACAGTGCAGGAGGTCCTCGGGTGACAACAGTCTCGACATACGACGGTTCGAGTACACGACGCTCGCTCCCATAAAAACATTAAAGAATATTGAGACGTGAGGGTTTATGGCGTTAGCGTCATACTTACAGACTAGGAGGGCGAACTGGTTTGGTTACGGAGTGAAAGAATCCGCAGTAACGCAGCCTACAAGTGAGGAAGTTGGCGAAGTTGACTGTAAAATAAAAGCGCAAGTGTTCTGTTTGTGTTGCTTTGTTTGGCGACTTTTTGTCCCTTAACATGGCTCCTAAACGAATGTCCGAGTCTTCAGATGGTCGTGCTTCGACGGGGAGGAAAGCCATCATGATGGGAGTGAAATTCGACATTGTAAAGAGATCAGAAAAGGGAGAAACAGCCCCGGATATCGGGTGTCAGTGTTTCTGGCTACTTAGCAGTTAGCATATTAGTTAGTTAGCTGGTTAGCAAACCATTATGACTCTGTAGAAGGTTTAAAAATGTAGACTTTAAAAATAACTTGAGTGAAATAAATGATCATCATAATTATTACATTTGCAGAAAAGTACAGCTAGTCTGTATGTTAGCTAACAGCTGGTACAATTAGCATGCTAGTCAGTTAGCACATGAAGCTGATATTGACTTGACATCCAGATACATGTGCATACGATGTGCATGTAAAACACTTTTCCTCACTTTCAGACAGCTCGAGACTTTATCAGTCACATCCTGGTGTGATGTTTATCATGGGACAGTACTCATGAGACCTGTTAGCCGTCGATTCTAAGTGTGATTACGGTGCTGTCTGAGTCTCATCTGAGCAATCTACCAACAGATCTGAGAGCAATGTGGATGTTTTGAATCATGTAGTCTTGTTTCTGACACCAGTGTGCCTTTACACAGCCTGCACTGACGGTCCCTGGTCCTCATAATGCTAAATGTTTAGCCTCGTCATTAGCTAGCTTTTGTTCTTTTGGGTCTATATGATCTAGTTGCTTAGCAACAGTGTTTCCACCGCTTTAGACACTTGAACAGCAAGTTTGTGTGTGGTGTCAAGGTCAGACATTTCACAAGTTCCTCTTGAACACACAATAACACACACTTCAGATTCGTTAAAGGAAGTTGAAAAGAATGCTGAAACTCCGCGCCTTAAAACGGCTCACAGTTCGGACTTTGGTCGTTCTGTCTCAACATCAGCAGTTTACTTCAGTGTCAGTCTCTCATCTGTTTATTACGAGTCTTAATGAGGGTCACGTACTGAACACGGAAAAGTGTGTGTGTGTGTGAGAAAAATCACCCTGACTTCCAAGAAACAGCCCTGCTGTCATTACTGACCTGAATTAGCAGTGTGTGTGTGTGTGTGGTTTTCAGTATCAGAGCAGTCAGTCATTTCCTGTAGATGCATTGCTAAATCAATTATTAGCTGCAGGGCTGTGACTGGATCCTCATCAGATGGATTCCTGACATTACAATGGAAGACAGTGTGTGTGTGTGTTACACTGCTGTAACTCGGACTGTATGAGGGTCACCTGGCTGTGAGTGGTGCTGTGTGTGTGTGTGTTACACCTGGCTGTGAGTGGTGGTGTGTGTGTGTGTGTGTGTGTGTGTGTGTTACACCTGGCTGTGAGTGGTGCTGTGTGTGTGTGTGTGTGTGTGTTACACCTGGCTGTGAGTGG
>JAQMCW010000002.1:23792409-23804831 GCA_030068335.1 Chrysichthys cranchii
GAGAACATGCAAACTCCACACAGAAAGAAAGGCACCCAGGTCGACCCCGGGGATCGAACCCAGGACCTTCTTGCTGTTAGGCGGTATCTAATAAATGAAATAAGTGCTGTGTTAGCTACTTATTTCCGTTTGTTATACAGGACATTTTGGACATAGTGCATAACAGTCTAAACCACTAGTGTGACTTTTTTCTGCCATGTTAGTTATATTTAGTATTTTACATGCACACACTAGCTTAATACCTTGTCCTATCTAGACTACAGGTGATATGCTATGAGTTAGTTAGGCTCAGTTAATTTTTATTTTAAAAAAATACACGTTAAATTCTAATCGAATTCGTTTTGGGGTTTTTTTTTTTTTTAATCAGTAAAGATTCGTTATTAGCAATAGTCTGCTTTGTGAACTGAACAATCGTAGTGTACGACTGGGATACAGTTAGCCAATCCGGATGCCGGATAGAGCTGTTACTGGCCAATCGTAGCGCAGGAGGCGGGACTTGTGAAAATACGGACGTGGGGAGGAAGATGACGCGTCTGGAGCTTGGGGGAGTTCCAACATGGCGTCCATGCAGGTGAGTGGCAGAACTACAGTAAACAAATCGAGGTAATGTAAACTATTAGGAGGAGATTTCAATTTATATCACTGTCAGCTACCTTTACAGGCGGGATACTTTACCCAGAATGTGATTGTTGAGACGTTATTTGTGAATGAACTTCGAAAATCACGAATTTTGATCCAGCTAGTGTTGGCACTTGTGTTGTTAGCTGTGTTAGCTTGTCGGATGTGTAGCTTTAGCATAGCATACCTGCCTAGCAAAACGTTTTAAACTAGATTTAAATATTTATTAATATTGAGCCTCATTATGAGGGTGTTTTTTTTTTGTGTGCTACTAGAAATGCTAACAAATAGTTTACAGACTTAACTACCAAGCTCCTTAAATCATCCTGCTGTCTTTTTTATTAAGTGTTTTTTTTCTGTTAAGTGAAACTAGGGTTATATTACTTAGACTTTCTGATCTGTAAAGTGTTTGCATAATGCACTGGAATAATAGTCAACATCAGCTCCATGAGATTACAGCTGTGAGTCTTATTAGCTAAAGATTTCTTATATTTCTTGCATGCTGAGTTTCTAACCAAATATATTTTAACACCAGTTGAGAGTCTTTTACACCTTAAATAAGACCTAACAAAGTGTTTAACGTGCATTAAGGAAAAGACATTTAAATAACTCAACCGGACGGCGCAGGTCCAAGGGGTGTGCAAATTTTTTACAGCTGAAGCGAAGCTACTGTAAAATTAAGGCTGTACAGTTCCTGGCCTGAAACCTCAGGGTGGGGTGTACAAACTTTTGCACTCAGCTGTGTTTATGTGTTCTCGTTCTAGAAAAGGTTACAGAAGGAACTGTTGGCTTTGCAGAGCGATCCACCTCCCGGAATGACGCTGAATGAAAGAAGTGTTCAGAATACGATCACAGAGTAAGAGCTTGTTCTTCGTTAAGAGTTTTCTACATTAACGAAATGAATGTTTTTCTTTCTCTGTGATTCACGCCAGCGCAGTGGCCCTTACGGATGCAGTGGTTTGGTACACACAGGCGTGATAAGTGTGTTCGCTCGTTCTTGGCCTCGTCTGACGTGCACTTTTTGTCTAGGTGGTTTATAGATATGGAGGGCGCTCCCGGAACCCTGTACGAGGGCGAGAAGTTCCAGCTGCTCTTCAAGTTCAGCAGCCGATACCCGTTTGATTCTCCTCAGGTGAACCTCAGGAGCAACAGCGTCCGCTACGTTTTCTGTTCACTTCCTCAAGTGCCTTTCATCCTGACCCCCTGCCCTCTGTGTCACACAGGTCATGTTCACGGGTGAGAACATTCCGGTCCATCCGCACGTCTACAGCAATGGACACATCTGTCTGTCCATTTTAACAGAGGACTGGAGCCCGGCTCTGTCCGTCCAGTCCGTGTGTCTTAGCATTATCAGCATGCTGTCCAGCTGCAAAGAGAAGGTCAGTGTGTCTCTCTCACACACACACACACACACACACACACGAATATAAAACTCTGAAGTGAACAGAGTGCTACATGTCACCGCGGCATCTCGTCTGACAGGCTCGGACTGCGTTCTCCTGCAGCCTGTAACCTGTAGAAACCGGTTCGGTCTGGAATGAGGGGAACTCAACTCTCCCGCTCGTCTACATTTTTAAAGTATTTACTCTTCGAGGCTCGTGTGTTTTTGTGTGATGACAAACATCCATCTAGCAGAGGCGTGTGCTGCTCAGATTGTTTTGGATGGGCGTTTAATTTATTACGGCAGCATTTTATTAGTCAGTAGGGTTTTCTAAAGGTCTAAAAGCTGGATCGCCTGATTAAGGTTCATATTTTACTGAAATAAAGACAATATATGGCAGTCAGACTTGTTTTTGAACATGCTCATTGAACAGTCCAACGTGGTCGTTATGGTAACCACACGCACACACGCACAAAAAAACCCAAAACATTTCCGTCACTATGGTAACCACATCAGGGCGGTTAATGGTCTGAGTTTTGCTCTGTTTTCTGTCTGTAGCAGCGTCCCCCTGATAACTCCTTCTACGTACGAACGTGTAACAAAAACCCAAAGAAGACGAAGTGGTGGTATCACGGTGAGTGACTTTAATCACGGGGGTCACGTGTGTGTCGTCTTTACTCCTACTGCCCTTCAGTACAGCAAACTCACAGCCTACTGTTTTAATTCTGCTCTCTCTCTCTCTGTCTCTCTCTCTCTGTCTCTGTCTTTCTCTCTGTCTCTGTCTCTCTCTCTCTCTCTCTGTCTCTGTCTTTCTCTCTGTCTCTCTGTCTGTTTCTCTCTCTCTGTCTCCCTGACCGTCTCCCTCTGTCACCCTCTCTCTATCTCCGTCTTTTTCTTTCTCTCTCTCTCTCTCTCTCTCTCTCTCTCTCTCTCTCTCTCCCTGTCTCTCTCTCTCTCTCTCTCTCTCTCTCTCTCTCTCAGGTCTGAAGGAGGGCGTAGGAGAGGTTATATGGGACATCTCACCAGAATCGCTAACTCTATAGTGCACAACAGCGATAAGGGTCCGAACGGTGCTCAGATTCAGCAGCTCATTTCAGGTGGGCCTCGTGTTGACTGTGTGTGTGTGTGTGTGTGTGCGTGCTGACCCGATCGCATGTTTATGATCTGCAGTAATACCCGTTACAGCTGAATGATGTTATATCAACATGCTGATAAACGATGCCACTGTGCACTCCACTGAGAGATCCTGATACCTTTTCCATTACACTTATAGCCCCCACCCCTGGAAGAACTGCTCTGTATCCATGGCAACGGTTTAGACGAAGCCCGTATTAACACCTCCCCCCCTTTCGCAAACTCAGGACAAAGGGAACGGCGTGGGTTTGTGCAGGGAAGTGATTTATAGGCCACGGTGTGGAAATATTTTAATTAAAAGCGGCAGGGCGAGATAGCGCCTTCCCGTGTAACCATGGCAACAATCATATAGAGAAGTGTGCTGTTGATGTGTACGGGGTTAGATGGTGGAAAAAATACCTCAGTAATGTAGCAGTGGGGTGCTTTTTATACGTTGTTCTGTAGTAAGGAGAGAAGAAAAAGTGTGAACATGGCTCAGCGATAAAGATCAGATCCTGAGATGAGATCAGGTTAAACAGGTGTGTACGGACCCTCATGACCATCTAGGACTGTGTGTGTGTGTGTCTGTCTGTAATTAATAAGTGTGTGTGTGTGTTACAGAGCTCCAGGAGGATGAGCGGGAAAGATGGGAGGCCTTCACCTCGGGGCAGTTAGCAGACACGAACAAGAAAAACACTGTAGATTTAGTAAGTACAGTGTGTGTGGCTCATTCTACAGCTGGACCTCAGGCGTGTGTGTGTGTGTGTACGTGTTATAACTGTGTTAATTATAAAAAGTTTCTTATTTTGTGCAGTAGTATTCTTTTTGTTTATTTGTTGTATTTCTAATGTGACTATAAATCTTTATAATATTCTTTTTTTTTTTTTCTGCAGTATTAACATGTCGGTTTTTGTGTTTTTTTGTTTTTTTTTTTTCTTTTCAGTTCTGTTTTTTTTAAACATATTTACAGCACATATTTATAATTTTTTTTGTTTAACAGCATTAACTTAATTTTAATGCATTTATTACATTACATTATTCCTTTGCACTTTGTAATAGAAGTCTTTTATTTTATATTTAATCAGTTCATTTATATCTTTTTTTTTTTTTGTCCGTGGTGATTTCTGCATCAGTAAGCTTCCTGTGGAAAGAAATAAGTTCCAGAGAAGTGTTTACATGTTGTGAAGAAAGCATTTGGTTTCCCAATTTCTAAGCGGAATGTAATTTGATCATTTTGTTGCACCTGACCGCCTGGAGTGTTCGAGATGACAGATTCTTCCTGCATGGTGTGTGCTTGGCCTTGCTGTAGTGTGGGCTTATTTCTGTGTTCTGAGCAGGCGGTAAACATGTGCCAGCTGTGAACTGGTTTGTAACGTACAGCTGTGTGTTCTGTGCAGGTTAACACGCATCACATTCACTCCTCCAGCGACGACGAGGGCGATTTCAAGGACAGCGGCTTTCACCACGACTCGTCCCTGCAGCAGGTAACCCCGCGAGCCTCAGCTGCCTCATGTCCTCCTTCAGCTGTTACTGTAGGAATGTGCCCATAATCACCAGGCTGATGTAAATCATGTTCGTCATTAATATTAATGATTTATTTTTTGTATATTAAATTCACTTTGAGATTGTCTTCAGTGCTTCGGATGTTAGAATCCTGCAGGAGTAAGAGTTTTCAATAACAACCCTTCAACGAACCCTTAATGATCCTTTAAGAACCTTTAAAGTACTGAGAAGATTATTATTATTATTATTATTATTTAGTTTGAATGCAGCTTGGAAGGTAATGTAATATGAGCTTATCCACTAGGGGGCAGCGTCACACCACAATGTCACAATTCAGTAAATAAATCCATTATGCAATAATGTGATTAATTTTCTGAGAATTTAGAGCGTAAGGGAAGAAAAATGCGACCCTGATCCACTTGCTTGCACAGTTGAGTTATTGTTTTATCAGAGAGGAGATGTATATTAATGGCAGCAGGCTGAGAAGCTCACGGCGTGACTGGCTTTGAGGATTATAGCCAGTTCAGTCTCGGAGGTTGGATGGATGGATAGATACTTTATTCATCCCCTTGGGGAAATTCAAGTATCCTGTAGCTCACAATGAATTAAAATAAATCCCAATACGTAAAAACATACAACGACAAAAGTTGAAGTAGTTGTGTGAGGCAGAGAGGACGGGACAAGAAGCTAAAAAAAAAAAAAAACCCATGGGTCAAATTGTTAATAAAACAAATAAGTAATTAAATAACTCAGTAAAGCTAATAAAGTGTTGATAAAATGGTTATTAATATGAGAAGGGGGTGACTCTAGATTAGCTGAATTATTGAAGAGCCTGATGGCTGTAGGGCCGAACGAACCTTTCTGTTCAGCGCAGTGAGACGAACCTCCTGCTGCGAACGAGTCAATAAGAGAGTTCAGTCAGAGAGAACAAACAGTTCTTCATGGGTTCTTTAAGGGTTCCTAGCTTAACACCAGAAAGATTGGTGCGTTCTATGGAGAACCTCTAAGGGTTCCTGTAACCAAAGAACCAGTGAGAGTGGAAGGGTTGTCTTTAACATGAAGCTGAAACAAAATTTTTAGTTGATAAACACTTCGTTCTGAATTTGTGTGTGTTTAAGTTTGTAGTACAGCGTGACACTAATATCGTAAAGCTGAAGTCTGACGTTCTGCCACTAAAGCAGTGTTTATTACAGCTAACCTGTGTGTGTGTGTGTGTGTGTGTGTGTGAGAGAGAGACTGCTAATGTTTTAGCCTGTTTGTGTGTGTGTGTTGTGAACTGAAGCATTTAACAGTGATGTTGAGTCGAGACTATATCATTATCGCTGGTCCTGGGCTTTGCCAGGCCTTTTCTGATTATCAGATGCAACAAATGACGTCCAATTTTATTGAGCAGTTCGGCTTCAATGACGAAGAGTTTGCGGATCAGGACGATGTGGTGGAGTGAGTACTCATCCTGCATGACCCTTTGGGGGGTGGGAGGAGGGGTCAGGGGGTGGGTTCTGAGGGGTAATGGTGCAGGGGTAATCAGGGATCCAGCCTGGGAAAGATGTTCAGATTTCTGGGGAATTTAACCAAAAATGAAATGTAACGTACAGGATGGCAACAGTTTACTTGGGTGTACGCTCAGACCAGACGAGACCGGCGTTCACAGCCAATCAGAGGTCAAAGATCAGAAGTGTGACCTCAAGTTTAGCCAATCACACACTCGCTAACAAAACACATCGTCTGACACCATTGTTGCATTTATTGAGTAAAGTAAATACAGGAGTGTATTGATGAACAAGTGACTTAATGAAACAATTAAATATTAATATAATAAATAAATGGTAATGATATAGTTAAACTGCAAAATACAAATTGAGAAATAGGAAATTTTACTTTCTGAAATGTATTTTTAATTAAGTTTTTCATCAGTAAGAATTTTTGAAATTGTTAGATATTAGCAAGCCATGAATCCCAAAATTCACTGACGATATGATTATCCAGATTACTTACACGTAGCCCCACCTTCAGGTTTTAGGCCACGCCCCTTCCAAGTGTGCTCCCGCCTTCAGCCTTCACAGCTCTGAGCTTTGACTGTTTTCCCATCAGCGTCTCCATGCTGGATGCTTCCATTATCAGTTAGCGACATTAGCATTGTAGCTCCAGCACAGACTCGAACACTGAGGGCGTCTTGGCTGATCAGCTGCATCTGACACAAAGAGGAATTTGGATTTTATTTACATTTCATTTTTGGATGAATTGTTGCTTTCTGTGTAGAAATCTCAGCCCACTTACCAAGAGCTGTTTTATTTCATCAGTTGCGTGTAATGTTGTGGGACGGGTTAGCGCCTGTTCTCACGTACTCCATTTTAAGATGATCAATCATCTCTGCTTGTTGTGTCGGTGAGAAACCACAAAGCCGTGTAAACTCCTCTGAAACGTCTCCTTGCAATATTAATAACTATATTTTTAATCAGATTCTCATCAGAGGGGTGTGGCTGTACACGTCCCTGTGGATGAGCCGTTACTATAGAAACGATGGCATCTTCCCATAAACCTGCACTGCTGTCAGACCTGGTTTGGGAAGGTTAATCAACACCAACACCAATCATACACAGTCCAATCGGCGTGTTTTTACCGTCTGTGTTTAATATTCGATCTGACGTCGTCTCTCATCATCAGCTGAATGTTGTGACTCGTAACATTTTCACCTCCGCAAGGCTACGCCCTTAGTTCCCGACGTGTGCAAATTTGTGTGGTTTCTATAGCAACCGACGTGCACACAGGGTCTCTGTCACATTACCATGTTCAAAACATTCATGTTTGCTAACTGATGGAATAAAACTCATGGTAGTGCTGTGCATTATGGGTAATTTTCCATAGATCTCCATATTGGATCCTTTTCGGACGCACGGTGTGTAAAATTAATTCCCTTCTGTAAGTGTTAGCACTGACGGGTAGCCTGCGTGCGGGGTGTCTAGCGGTGCTTGGGGAATCCTGAGTTGGCTCAGCCCACACGTGTAGCAGTGAGCATTAATGTGGGTGAGAAGTCCTGATCATTTTTTCTTTTTGTTAATAATCTGTAGTTTGACAGTAATTCACTACAGTGGTTCTCCAGCAGCGTTACTGAACGCAGAACCGTGCTAATGAGCGAGGACGTGATCTCTGATCGATCCCAACGCTCACAGTGGAGACTATTGGAGTGTTCTGCGTCTGCAGGGTGAAGTTTCACCGAGTGAATTGTTTAAATTGTGTAAAGAGGTTCCTTAAGTTTATCTGCAGTCCTGACTTTAGTCCTGAACTCCTGACTTGGTTCACTGGGGAGTGTAGCTGCAGCCAACCAGTAATTTTGTCCAGTAATTTTTTGTAATGTAATACTGTGTGCAGGACGTGTGTGTCTGACCACGCCCACTTCTTTCCCCTCTTCAGAGCCACAGATGATGCTGTTAAGCGATAGTTTCGTGGTGTGATGGATTTGTATTACACGCATGCATGTGTCATGGAAACGAATCCCACCGGAATATTCCTGAAATCATCTCCTGAAAGTTTGCGCTGGTTTTGGGATCTGATCTGGAAATCTGTGGAACGTTGAATGAGCCATCCTACTGAATTACTTTGCTGGGTTGTGTGTGTTGTGTGTGTTTAACAGTTTTAACTGAACTAAACTCTGTTCTCTTTAACCTTGCAGTATTCCCTTTGATAGAATATCAGACATCAATTTTTCCTTGAATACAAATGAGAGTGTAAGTATATAACGCGTTTTATTCGCCGCCGTGACCTCACACACACACACACAACCTCTCACTCATACGTGATCTTATGTCTGATTCACTAACAATGTAATATAGATACACTGCTCTGTTTTCTACTAATGTGCTCACTCATTTCAGTAAACATGGGCATGATAAACTGATTAACGTGTGTGTGTGTGTGTGTGTCTGATCACCACTGAAATTAAACACACACACACAGCATTCTTCCATTTGACCTTTAGACAAATTTTAGACCCAACACACACACCCACACACACACACGTGTGATTGGTTTGATTATTGGCACATGCTGGAGAAAGAAATGTGTAGAATTGAGTAAATAAATACATAAATGTGTAAAATTGGGTCAATAAATGGAGTCTTATTTAACCTAAAGTTATTTACCAGTTTTCTGTTTCTGTTATTATTGTAAGAGATTTTTTATTTTTTTTCCCTTTATTTCTTTTTTCCGTCTCTTGTTCTGGTTAGCTTTTCTTTTTCTTTATATTGTTTTTTTCTTCTTCTTCTGTTTGTTCTCTGTGTAAAGTGGTAAATGTTTAAATTTGATTTCTGCACTTTATATATTATGCAGTATCATGTCTTATTCACCAGTCTGCAGGTCTTAAGCCTCCACTGCGGTATTTCTGCGCGACCTGGGTGTGTGTGACGTGCATATGTAACTTCTCACCCAGGTGTGTGTGCGTGCGTGTTTTCCAGGCGAACATGGCTCTGTTTGAGGCGTGCTGTAAGGAGAAGATCCAGCAGTTTGAGGACACGGGCTCCGATGAGGAGGACATCTGGGATGAGAAGGATGTGACGTTTGCCCCTGAAGCTCAGAGACGCTCCAGGTGTGTACTCTCTTTAGCTCCGCCCACACACCTGGGTGAGAAGGGGGACTCCATTAAGCACATGTTCCTGGTTACGGCTCAGCTCGTGGGGTCTCGGGAACAGTGATGTGGAGGATTATGGGTAATTTACAGCTCTGAGGCACTGTACGGAAGCCACACTCTTGTGTTTGACCTCTCCGTCTGTCTCTCTGTCTCTTTCATTTCACTGGTCACTTCTTTTACACTCACTCCCCCCGTCCATCAGGAGCTCAGGCAGTACAGACAGTGAGGAGAGTACAGACTCTGAGGAGGAGGATGTGAAGAGAGACCAGTTTGAGGCGTCGAACCCGTCGGCTGATGACCGTATGGAGGTGGACAGTGGAGAAGGTGAACGGTCTCTCTCTCACCTGCTGATCATCCTGATGGATTTTCCAATAATTATAAACTTAAACATTATTCATCGTCCTCATCCTTATCTATTTATCGATTGTTTGTTTAAGAGTTAGCTAAACATCGCCTCATTGTTTCAGGCCCCACCTGGACGGCTAACTTTGACGACGTCCCCATGGAAACGGGAGGCTCTCTGGCCCCACCCACTTCCTCTCCCTCCACATGGAGCACACCCACGAACACGGTTGCCACGGAAACGGGCTGGGCCAATTTCTCCAGCTTCACACCAGTCAGGTGGGCAAACATCACACACACGCACGTTTACAGGAAGGCGTTGTGTTTCCTTCATACGGATTTCTTCTGAACGTCTGGTGAGGTTTGGTGTCGTTAAAAACTAGATCATTCGGGGAACATGAAGGTGGAGAAAGAAATAATTTCAGTGGCACTGAACACATTAAACAAAGTCTAAAAGTTCAACTCAGCAGTGACTCTGAAGGCGTTTTGCTCTCTGCAGCCCCAAAGACCCCCTACGGTGCAACTCCCCAGTTGCCATGGAGACGAATGTGGAGCCGGCAGACCCTCTGGGTGTTAACACGCCTGCAGGTGAGCACACACCTCCACTGTAACGGCATTCTCGGTTACTACGGAAACCGGATAAAATCCTGCGTGGAGGACTGTAAGAGTATGGCTTTACACTCTCTCTCTCTCTCTCTTTCCCTCCCTCTCCCCCTGTCTCCCCTCCTCCCAGGCACGTCTCAGTGGGACGCGTCTCCAGCTGTTCAGTCCAGAGGTTGTGATGTGGATGAGGAGGCAGTGGTGGACCGCATCACTGAGACGGTCACTAACGGCTCCATGAAGGAAACGCTCAGCCTTACTGTAGACGCCAAAACCGAAACTGCTGTGTTCAAGAGGTGTGTACATGCATTACCTTGTACACAACCCACACTGCACACACAACACACACAACACACACTGCACACACAACACACACTGCACACACAATTTGTTTTTTCTTTCTTTGCTCACTGTATATATCTGTTTCTCACTTTACGTATGTTTCTTTTCACTGTGCTAGGTCTCTCTCTCTCTCTCTCTCTCTGTGTACATCTTTTCACTGTGCTTTCTCTCTCTCTCTCTCTCTCCCTATCTTTCTGTCCTCCTCTCCTCTCTCTGTCTGACAGCTGTTTTATGTCCATCACTGTTTCTTTGAATTCACTGAGCTTCTCTCTCTCTCTCTCTGTCGTTAGCGTGTCTAGAGAACGTGAGGTAACGTCAGCCATGTTGCGTGTTACGATGAGTCGCCATCTTGTGAGGAGCGCGGTCTGTTACCTGCGCCTGCTACAGTGGTTACCTGTTTCTTTTCTTTCTTTTCTCCATCAGATCTGAACCAACTTTTTATTAAAAAAAAAAAAAAGGTAGACCCTACCAGGACGAGTTGAACCAAATTGCCAAACAACGGTATTTGGACAGAATAAGCACAATAAACAACTCTGATCCACGGAGCTTTTTATGAAAGTTAAGCAGATCGCTGCTGTAGCAGACGCGGGGGTCAGAACCTGCTCCTCACAAGATGGCGTCCTGTCCCAACGTGCAGCACGGTGTGACGGAACCTCACGTTCCCTACAGGGATTATTATTATTGTTAGTGTGTGTGTGTGTGTGTGTGTGTGTGTACAGACAGCAGATGTGTGTGTGCTTGCATGTGCAGAATAAAGGCAGGTGTGTGTGAGAAGTGTGTGTGTGTGTAGTAGAGTGTTGACCATGCGCTTCCTCTCTCTCTCTGCGTGCGTGGGGGATCAGAGTGTTGAAATCCTATCGGTATGTACAGGAGGAGCAGTGTCTGTGTTTACATGTGCGCTGTTCAGTCCTCTCACACACACACACACACACACACACACTCACTCATGCTCACTAACATTCACTTGTGTTTCTCCATCTGCATGTGTCTCATCAGGTCACAGGATGAACTATATTATTTTTAAACAAAATGCTGAGTGCTATCGGTGGAACTTTAAATGCCAGCATTATTAGCAGTTTCCTTTCCAAGTAAATTGGATTCAACATAATTTCTATCAGGTTTTATCACAATAATGACATTTTTACATGATATTAAAAAGCCGCTATAAATTGGATTTATTCTCAGTGAGGGATGATGTAACTGTGCAACGATGTGAATACTTGCAAATATCAATTACCAGCAGTACTGTTAATATTTAATGCACGTTTAGAAGGTTACAAGGTCTGTGTGTCGCCTTCATACAGCACCCTGACCCTGTTAAACTGACCCTGCTGTAATATCAGCTCACGCCCAGGAGACATTACAGCCAAAAAGATTTGAGGCTTTGTTAGAGTTGTATTTAAAATGCTGCATACCCACACACGCTAAAATGATGACACAAATCCTTGAGATTTCATCTGTGTGTGTGTGTGTGTGTGTGTGTGTGTGTGTGTGTGTGTGTGTATGAGAGAGAGATGGGTCAGGTGTTTAGTGGCACGGGTTAGTTTTGTGCTGTAGGTGAAATTGTTAAAATCTTCAGTTTTTGGCAAGAATCAGTTGAACGTTGGATCGTGAGCATAATTCGTTCCGGAGACGTGCTTGTAATCCAAATCACTCGTATATCAAAGCGAATTTCTCCATAAGAAATCATGGAAACTCAGATAATTCGTTTCACAACCCACAAATATTTGTATAAAAATGATTAAAACAAAATATAAAGTAAAAATACATAAAACAAAATAAGCTGCACTTTACCTTTAAAAAGACTCGTGGCTGGTGTGATGGAGACCAGAGAGGAGGAGAGAGGGGGAGAGGAGGAGGATTATTGTGTAGGACGACTTTCACTACAACTCACAGAAT
>JAQMCW010000002.1:23827501-23837978 GCA_030068335.1 Chrysichthys cranchii
ATACGAGTGAGCCACAATCCCGCAGTGAGTGAGAGAGAGACGTTGTGATCACGTGAGGCTCGGCAGACGAAGCGTACACATACTACTCGTATTGCAAGACCTCGCTCGGTCATCAAGTCAAAATTTTTACTCGTCTTGCAAAACACTCACAGCCCAAGTTCCTCACAATCCAAGGTTCCGCTGTCGTTGGAAGTACACTACAGGCTCCTGACGGCCACCGAGCGCTCTAATACACACTGGGAGAGGGAGGGAGGGGTAAGAGAGAGGCATTCAGGTGGAGTAATCACACAGAGTGGAGCGTTATGTTCTGATCGTGTGCCTTAATGAGTTTAATAGTTTACTATATCAGCTATTCCTTTGGTTTTATTAATGAGACTGAATAACGGCAATTTATTAAGACACTCTTTGCTAGTTTGTATGTAGGTTTATTAAGGAGGAACATGACACCTGTGTGTGTGAGGAGGAATGCGGAGGAGCGTTGTGATGGTGAGGTCAGGTGCTCATGGACGCTTCTTGTAGTCCTCCAGATGGGAGAGGATCCACCCCGAGGGGACCAGGACAGTCACAAACATGGCCACCATGGCAATCACATGCTCCTGAGGACGACATGAGCAGAATCAGCCAGACGAGCGCACGGTGGAGTCTAATCACATCTGAGCTTCTGTTCCTTGTTATAAGTTTACACTAAAGCAAATATAAGATTATCAAAACACTTACCGAATACTTTTGCTCATTTCAAGCTTCAAATTTTATTTCATTAAAGTAAAAGCGACTGCTTATTAATGTGTAAATCCACCTGCACACTGCTGTGTAAAAACACTGAAATATGACATCTTACTGGTTTATTTAGAGTTTATGTTCAGATTTTCATCGGCCTTACTAATATTCTTTAAAAATACAAATTCATTTACTTTGATAAAATTACGAATTCTATTCAGTTTACATTTAACACAACACAAATAAAAACACACACAGTTCTTCTAATGTTAATTTCACTGTATGATGATGTGACTGCATCAGTTATTAGGGGGTCGCTACCTGAAGCTAACATGGAAGTTTTATGATGAGAGCTGAGTTATTAATCCTGCCAAACTGCTGAAAGCTGACTGGCTGCTCGTGGCCATATTATTTAACAAATTAGGTCATCATTAAATATCCACATACAGATTAGCACATAGACACATCATACCAAATTTCAGCCGACAGTTCCTGAGAAACCGTTATCTGACCGTAGCTCCGCCCCCAGTGTAAGACCACGCCCCTGACTCTGCATTTCCTTCTGCATATGCATTTTAAGTTTCATGTGTTAAGTTTTCGACTCCAAGCAGGCTTTCGTGATTTACTTACTACTGTGTGAGTAATTAAGGCCCCACCTCGTTAGTGTTGTTTGACAAGCAGCGGCCATGTTGTTTACAAATGTTAATGTTTTTGATAATTATCGAGTAGTTTGACACCAAATTTTTGAAGACTGGCCAAAAATCCTAGGACTAGTTCTCAAAAGTAGGTTTTGCACACTATGCAAATCAGCAAAAAATAAATACATAATTATAATAAGTGGGTGGAGCTAAATGCTTCTCAAGGCTGTTCTGTGCATCTGTGTTCTGTGTTCCTTTCCACCACAGTTATACAAAAAAAAGTTTTTTAAGGAAAATGTAATTGTGAAATAATTACATGGACTAAACTAAATCATTCTTAAACGGAATTTAAACTGAATTTTATATGCACTGTAGGTATCATCATGCAAATCTTTTTATAAAATCCTGTTTGAGTTCACTTTTCTCTGAGAGTCAGCAATACTAAATCTTGCAATAATAAGAAAGACAAATAATGAATACAGTAGATGTGCTTCATTTAATGTAAAGTGTTTATGTTTATTGCATGTTCATAATGCAGGATTTCACTCATCGTCAGTAATTTATTACTTTATATGTGAGTTCTTCTACTCCTCCCTCACACATCGGCTCATCAGGTACGCAGTGTAAATGCTTGAAAATTTTTAAACACAACTTTTCCCACATCAGCGTTACCATAGCAACAAAAAATCCTGCGAGTCCTGTCAGTAATGGCATCACGGTTTGTTAAAAAAAAAAAAAAAAAAATTTCTTAAAGTGCAAAACATTTTAGTGGTATTAAATTTTCTCTAATATGAAAACTTTACTACTTCTTTACTAAGCAGTGCGTTCAAATCCTAAACCGTGTGGAGGGCTTTTTACTGTCCTTGTTTTTTGTTCATCCCACCCAGGTGAAAGAGAGCAGATGAAAATATAAAAAAAAAAAAAAATCTAATTAATTTCTAAATATATTTATTTGGATACATATTAATATATGTATCCTTTAAAATATATTTCAATAAATAAGTAAACAAACAAGCTAACAAATAAAGTAGTATATACTATTTAGTAGGAAAAGTCATTTAGTAGGACAGCCATTTGAATTCCTGAGCTCTTACACCATGTGACAGTTGCGTTTAGTTGTGGTTAGTTGTGGTTAGTTGGAGTGTGAATATCAGAGTATAGGCAAACATACGTCTAATATATTTTTTTAACAGAATATTAAAGCACACCTGTTCTTTCACCCTAACCCTAGACAAATCATATGCAAGCTATATGAGACTGATTACGACCGAGGATTATTAAGGCTGAACATAACGCACTCAGTATTTACATATGCTATTATTATCTGCTTTTGAAATCAAATACTTCCAAACATGTAGAATTTTAATAATTGAAATGGATTCGCTAAACTTGAACCTTTCCAGAGAGCAGACATGTTTTAATGTTTATAACGTGCCATTAAAATGATTATTATTATTATTAATCCAGGTCTGTGTTTATATACGTGTGTGTGTCACTAAAACCTCTTTAATGATGATTATTATTGTAAGAATGACCTTTCTATTTTCAGCTCCCTATCATGTGATATTTTCCAGAGACACTTGTTATATACTTCACTGGAGTGTCTATGACCTTATTTGTCCAGAAGGTCAAACATTTGGCTCATTTTCAACCCTCTAGGAGCTCCAGCAGCAGGGTGATGCGTCCATGCACAGAGAAAACAACGGCACGCTGAACAAATTAATATATTACTGAAGTTAAGGGCTAAACTTAATATGATATTATATATATATATACTGTATATATATGTGTGTGTGTGTGTGTGTGTGTGTGTGTGTGTGTGTAATGTGAGAAGTGTGCCATCTGATCACAGAAGTGGGACGTGAGAGCTGTCACACCCCCAATGGCGTTCTTCTTAATCTTATTACGGTCTCACATTAACACTGAACTCTTTACAGACACATCATGATGATTAGGAGCACAGTTGTTATAATATTTTAAAAATATTATAAATGCTGCTATGTTTATGATTATGAGTCTTGAAGGTGTGTTGAGTTCAGTACTCACCCCTGTGCTGATGGCGTGTTTAGGCGGTTTGGCTGATATGTTGGCTCTCGGTGTTAGGTGCTGTCTCAGAGCAGCTCTGAATAAAGCTGAGGAGCGACTCAAAGCCAGCATGGTTCCCTCTGCAGATCCGAGCGGTGGAGAAAGTGTGGCCTCAGCCTGCTGCTGTGCTGTTCGGTGTTCAGCTCAACACTGTTGGACTCTGATCCTGCGACTCTGCTCTTCACCTGCCAAGTGCTATTTATTATCCAAGCGCGCCGATCCGCCCTGAACGCTAACGGCTTCACGTCCTACTGACTTCCTGCCCTGACAAACACACAGCAGCGTGTGCTGCACTAACACATACAGTGTTTAAAATACTCCCTCAGTGTTTACTGGTGGGATCTGCCTAACAGACAGAGTCAACAGCAGAATCCAACCTTGTGTTAAAGGAGCAGATTATAAAGTTCAGACATGAATTATAACTGGAATTAAAACATTCACAACATTCCCATTATTTAAATGTACTGTGCACCATGAGTTTCCTTTTATGGAAAAGGGGAGGGGCCATGTACCTTTTTTTTGGTGAAGGTGGGGGTGGGGCTAATTTCTGGGCCAGAAAAATGTAAACAGACGCCTGAAATACTGAAACGCCCAATATGACTATTGAAAACCTGTAAACTCTTTCAGCATGTAACACCATAGCTGTTAATTCAGCACTCACTGTAAGTGTTAATTCAACAGGATTATTCAGTGTTCCACTTATAACACTGTACTATAACAACATGTTAGGTGTTAATTTAACACATTTAAACATAATTCAACATGGTAAGCGTATATTTAGTACTATACGTCAATTCAAACCTGTAGGTGTTAATTCAGTCCTTTAAGCACTATTAGGAAATTAATACACTACTGTTCATTCAGCACTGAGACACTTAGAGGTGTTGATTCAGGACTACCAATTAATTCAACACTGTAAGGCAAGATTGCAGTACTATATGGTAAATTCAGCACTCCAAACACTAAATCAGTACTATTAGTTCATTCAGAACTGCCTGTGAATATTTAGTACTATAATTAAGTACTGTAATGTAAAATTTCAGTACTATAAAGTTATTTAAAACTGTAAATGTTAATTCAGAACTAGAAGGTAATTCAACACTGTAGGAGTAAACCTAGTACTATGAATAACTATGGTATTTAACACTGTGAGGGATACAGCTCAGTACTATCTCATACTTCAACACTGTAAAGGAACAAATCGGTGCTACAAGTTATTTTAACACTGTGATGTTCATTAAGTACATCATTGTTAATTCAGTACTGACACTTAATGTAATACTGTAGGTGTTAATACAGTACTGAAAGTTCATTTAACACTGTAAGGGAAAAATTCAGCACTATATGGGAATTCAGCACTTCAGCACATTCAGTACTATACTAACTGAGCTGGGTGTGTGAGCATTAACACCCTGACCCGACACACACAACACTCAGCTCGAGTCCTCTGTAACACTCATGGTGTTGATGTGGTTCCACACATGCTCTGCGGTGAGGGAACTGTTGGACCTCGTCTGAACGTCGTGATTAATCTGAAATAGATTAGTTCGTTAATTAATTAATTAATCAATCAATCATCAATGTGTTGGTTTGATGAATTTATCATACCATTACACACCAGCTTAGGAGTCAGGGAGTAAATCCACGTTCTCACAGCCGGTCCTCAGCAGGAAACTGCGTACCTGTTGATCTCCTGAACACACACACTCCTAAATCAGACGTCCAGCGACGCCGTCACACACTCAGCACACAGCAGGTGACTCGCTCGCAGTGTGAAATCCGACTCAGCTCGTCTCACACACGCCTCACTCCTGTCGCTCTGAAATAAGGCCAGTGAGTGATTAGCTCCTGTGTTCTTCCTGTTATGGATTTTGTGATCTTATTTACAATAAAGTTTCTAAATATAAAACTTTTTTTGAGTTTACACTTTTAGAAAAAATAAAAACCAAAACAACAATGGTACTTTATGTGACTCAAAGTGTACGGCTGTCTATCAGGGAGGATTGCATCCTGAAATTACACACAACAATATTCAGAACTTACATGAGAGTCACGCATATGGGGGTGGAGTTTATCTGAAAGAGGTGTGTCTTAGTTACATGCAATTAAAGGAGCAGTGTTAAGTCCAGCGTCACGGTCTGACCATGTCTTGTAACCACAAAATATCACACTGACAATTATGTTCCTTTTGTAAATACACTCAAACACACTATGGGATGTCATTTAAGGACAAAATGAAATACATAAATATCTTACTGTTAACGAACGAATTAAAAATATTATCAACTGAGAAAAGGTTTGTTCATGGGAGGAAATGCATCTTAATTCGAGACAGCGCTGATATGGAGGCGTGAATAAGTAAGGCATAATAAATAATACAGCGAGCTGGAATGTTATATGGATTATTTGAATACTCGATCCTGATTGGTCAATTATGGCATTCTGCAGTCTGGTATTTCTGTATAACACAGTGTTGCTATGGACCGTGTCATTAGTGGAAGCAATAAAATAATTTTTAAATCAATATTTTGTGTTAAATTATTGATTTTGTTAGTCAGTAGCTTTGTAAAAAGTGTGATGATGTACAGTGAGCCGGTCCTTCTTATGATATAAACCTCTTCACGGTGATTCAAGACGATCCCGCTTGACGTCAGGGTCCTGTTACATCCTGAAAGCTTTATTACACAATAACGACTGGCCCACTGCACATCATCACACTTACTACACAAACACTTACTGAAGTAATCAATAATTTGACACAAAATATTGATTTAAAATGTATTTTCTTGATTAATTTCATTGCCTACACTAATGACGTGATCCATAGTGACATTTTACAGGATAACATAATTGACTAATCAGAATTCAGTATTTTAATGAGCCATGCAATATTTTCAGGAGAAACTGAAGAATGGAGGTAAAGTTTGCTGTAAGTGAAGACAGATGAGCACTCGGTCAGATTACCCTTCACACCATGTACATTTTTCCTTTACAGCAGCATGCGGCTAATTAACACCAACACTGGTGATATTTTATTAACTCAACAAATCAAAACAGTTCATTAGAAGAGTAATAAAAATCTCGTGTGTGTGCATACACACTCACACACGTTATGATTTATCACCTCGATGGTCGGATCTTAGTATCTCTTGGCCTCATTAAATGTCAGCGAAAGAAAAATCTGGTAATCTTTGAGGTGTGAACTACACACAGGTGAGTTTAATAAGCTGAATATAAACATCCAGAAAATCTACTTACAAATAACTCGACTCTGAACACTGGGAACTTTCCTCAGGTAAATATTCATGTACATGTTGGACTGAGTGAAAGACTCTGGGTTCTCTCTTTGTGTTTGGATTACAGCTATAAATATATTTATCCAGTCATGTCTGTGTTCTGGGTTTGTGTTATCACCGAAACGTCTCAGTTGGATTTATTACTGAAACTCTCATTCCTGTTAAAACATTATAGAAGGAAAAGGGAAAAGAGACAACAGGGAAAAGACACAACAGGTTTACTCCAGAGGAATTTACCTTTATCAAGTATTTACTTTAGAGGAACACACAGCATGAGGAGAACAAACAAAAAAGTCTAGAAACAGCAATAATAATAATAATCATCATCATCATCATCATCTAACATTACATTAATAACCCATGACTCCTATCACTTTTACTGGACATTTGATGAATCAAACAGGAATACAAAAGATTAAGGCTCCAAGTTTTGAATTATTTTTACATCTTATAAACATTTGCCTGCAAAAGCGAGCCTACTCTGTATAATGGATCAGCAGGTTCTCAGCCGTGAAGAGCCGAGTCGATCTTCCAGCTTGGCCTGACTTCATCTTTTCAAAATCTATGAGAAAGAAAAAAAAATCCTGATTTTTGAAAACTAAAGGTTTAAAAGTACAGTTTTCACTTGATGATAATCAACATTTTCAAAAGAATTTTCATGATAAATGGTTCCTGAACAGAAATGCAAAAATAAATAGATAGATAGATAGATAGATAGATAGATAGATAGATAAGTAAAAAAATTGCAAAACAAGAACAACAATAACAATAACAACAGCAGCAATAATAATAATAAGGAATTGTTACAGAATTATTCACAAAATAACAACAGTTTTTAAATAACAGGGAATTTTCAAAACACATGTTCACATATTAATTCCTTAATTGTTGTTTGAGGTAAAAATGTTTTTTTTTTAAATAAATCAATAATCATTCTGTAATCCTAAATATCCTACATGTTTTTGTGGAATAAAACTGTTTATCTGGCAAAATTCAGAACTGAGTCTGAAAAGTAAGTTTTATTTTACACAGACAGAGATCACGTATAAATATTATATTTCTGTTATTTACATAAATTTGTTTTAAAATAAACTGGTGAATCTCTTTTTCCTCATTTACACAAACATCCATTAATATAACCTGATGGTAAAGTTTATGATTTGTTAACATGAATGCATTAAATATTATGAGTACATAATAAACAAAAATAAAATGTAGAACACAATACATACACTCAGTTCTCCTGAAGTAAACACACTGCAAGCTTCATACCTCTGATAACTGTGTACAAGCTTTTCAGAGCTGATTTATAAAAATCCACATCACTGTCTGGAATGTACCTCCTGCCATCTGTGGAAGAGGAAATCAGTGAGATGTTTCCTCCAAACACACTGAGACTGATACGTTCTGCAAACACGGCACACACGAAGTGGAAGTGGAAGAAAAGATACGAGTTGAGTGAACGGATGTTACAAGCACAGGGGTAATTAAGTGAAGAGCTTTAAAGGGAGAACTTTTACAGATTTATTCCAAACAATTCATTAAAGTCACCTGTAAACACAGGTGAGATTTATTAACTATAGAGAACTCTAATCTGGTGGATAAACTCTGTACCTGTTAGCTACATTAGCCTGCAGTTATAGAAGAAGAAAAAGTCATTAACTAACAAAAGTGTGCTTTTTAACTTTTGACCAAAGAAAGAGGGAACACAGAGCTTGTTTATTTCTAGTGAAGTACCTTCAAGGAAGTTCATGATTTTTATTTCTAGTGGTGCATCAGCTGACCAGTTGTTTGGAAGCAGAGTGAATAAACAGTGCTGGGTTATTGGTATTGATTGTGTTAATGATGTAAAAGAGTGAACACTCACATTTCCCCTTCAGGTACAGCATCGACTGCGGACCCCAGTTTTTAGTCAGAGTCATCTGGAGAAACAAGGTGAAACATTACAGCAGAATAATCCTCACTGTAAGGATGAAGAAGTGAAGCCTTACCTTCTGAACGCAGTGCGACTCTGTGAACAAAATTACAACCAGCACCGAGCACGTCCATAAAACCTGCACACGTGCCATCTGATAACGGGAAAGACATTCTTTATAAAGTTCATATAACCAGTAAATCCATTAATAAGCTCATATAAATAATAAATAAGCTCATATAAAAGTTCAAAGCACAACAGAAGTATTTACCATGTACGCTGTTCCTGTGAGGCGTAGCTGTGTGTGATGTGTCCGGCTGTGGTGTCTGTTTTTATCCCCATCAGGAACACCAGGACTCCCGGTTCGATAAATTCCCACTGTGAGGAACGACTTCAGCTCCGAACCGCTCCTATCACGGCAAAAACGTCCGTATTAACCCTCACACACACACGCCTGACGTCAAGACCACACC
Organism: Chrysichthys cranchii; assembly: GCA_030068335.1. Lineage (NCBI taxonomy): Eukaryota > Metazoa > Chordata > Actinopteri > Siluriformes > Claroteidae > Chrysichthys > Chrysichthys cranchii. Next base: position 23,836,626 of record JAQMCW010000002.1, read on the forward strand.
AATCAATACACAGAGGTTCACCCTATAACTGAGCCTAAAAAAAATCACAACACTTTACAAGTTGTGGAGTAAAACAAGCAGCACAACTGTGGCATTTATTTAAAATCAAATAAAACAAAACAGACTTTTCTGGTAACGATAGAAAATAATCTGTGACGACATGTTCTCAGGTGTTAAACTGCATAAAACACGACTTTTTGTTTAAAGGCCAACTGGGCAAATAAACTGCACTTTTTATAAACAACAAAGTGTCAGATAAGACATATAGCAAAAAGAACACCAAATATAACAAGTCAAACCCCGAGCAAAAATAATGGAACTTCTGACAAACAGGAACAGAAAACAACAGAACTACATCTTTATCATAAAGAACTATAAAGCAAAAATCTTTCTGTACATACGCACAGAATTATTGCAGTTAGTTTCAGTTATTTTTAATATAACTATTTATTTTCTAAGATGATAATAATAACAATAATAACAACAACAACAACAATAATAATAATAATAATAATAATAATAATAATAATAATAATAACAATAATAATATTAAGAAGAAGAAGAAGAAGAGTTAGGGTTAGGGTTAACCGAGAGAAGATGAATAAATAATAATAATAATAATAATAATAATAATAAGGTACTCAAATATAAAACAAATTATACATAAACTGTCACAATTCAAGTGTCTACATTTAAAATTGAAATATGCAATCACAAAAAAAGATATTTAAAAAACAAGATAAAATAAATGAGACAAAAATGTAAACTGTTTAAAAACATAAAATAAACATTATATATAACATATATTATAAATACAAAAGTATACAAATAGAAATAATAAACAGAACAGAAATGAAAACTTTATAAATGTTAATTCTAAATTTAAGAAATCAATTATAATAAATCAAATTATACAAAATTATTATACTGTACTATAATTTACTTAACAGAAAATAGAAATGAGGATAATTATTTCTTATACAAAATATATAAAAACTTATATATAAAAAGAATAAATATAAAATATATAAATATAAAATAAAAATAAATATATAAAGGATAAAAATAAAAATGAAAGACAAAAAAATTTAGAGTATATGTAAAATGTCAAAGTCAAAAAATGTCAAAGTCAAAAAAAGTCAAAGTAAATACAACCACTCTCTCACTCATCTTCTGCCGCTTAATCCTGTTCAGGGTTGTGGGGGGAAGCTGGAGCCAATCCCAGCTGATTTCGGGTGAGAGGCGGGGTTATATCCTGGGAGGGTCACCAATCCAGCGCAGGGCAACACAGAGACAGACAACCATTCACACTCACATTCACACCTACGGCCAATTTAGAGTCGCCAATCAGCC
>JAQMCW010000002.1:23971378-23982269 GCA_030068335.1 Chrysichthys cranchii
GTGAATGGTTGTCTGTCTCTGTGTGTCGCCCTGCGCTGGATTGGTGACCTGCCCAGGGTGTAACCCCGCCCCTCTCTTACCAGAAGTCAGCTGGGATTGGCTCCAGCTTCCCCCCGCGACCCTGAACAGGATTCAGGAAGGAAGATGAATAAACTCTGAATAAATTCAATTGAATTCAAATACTTTGTCATTGTTGAAATAACAACAAGAAAATGTCTGAGCACCTTCCAGACACTGCATGGCCATTTATATATATCTATATATGCACATAAACATAAAATATACAAAAAAGGGTTCAGTCACCAGTAGAGCATAACCCCCCCCATAAAGTGCGTATCAGTACATCATAATAAGCAGAAGTTGTGATGAAATTGATTGTGATGTGTGAGGCGGGTTGGGGGTGTGGAGGTGTGTTCTCAGTGAGTCAAATGATGAGTTTTCCACCCACTGTGATTCACATCTTTACTGGTTCTGTTCTCGGAGGTTTTGTGCTGTCGGGTTCAGGCACAGGTGAAGGTTCACCCTGAGAGGAGCCACTTCCTGGCACAGTGGATGAAGGTGAAAAAGACAACAAATAATATACAGCTGCTAAATAATCTGGTCTCAAGTATGGACTCACATTTCTTCCTTCTGAGCAGAAGACAAAAGCCGTCATTGAAGCAGAGGCTCATGAAGCTGTTGGGGAAGAGCCCAGTTACACACACGCTGCCAACAGAATCAGGGATTCCATCCCAAAGCTCCTAAGAGCTGAATCTGGTTTTGTTGTGCACACACGTAGAGCCATGACTGATGGTCCTCATGTACTCTTTAACTCCAACACAGACTTCAAACTGACCTTGACAATGTCATGTCTGATAAGTTTTTTTTTCTTTGGATATAATAAAAGTCAGCAATTGCACACTGTGTCTATTGATAAACTGATATCATATCCAGATTTCCTTGCGTTCTTGTGTTCTGTAATTTGCAGCAAATTTACACTACACTTACAGATACTTTTGTTTCTTTACAGAATGAGAGTTTAGACCAACCAACATCTACAGCCAGCGAGAGTGTACATGGAGAGTGCTTATCAAACTGTTTGTGAATGAATGAATGAATGCTTTTATTGTCTTTGCAGAAAGTGCAATGAAATTGGATGACTGTCCTTCATGAAAGACAGAAAGAACTAAAGAAAAGAGAAATGGAATAGGCAATAAAAATTATTTTTTAAATGTATGTACAGTTGATCCTCTCGTTAACGGACTAATTGGGGGGAGATGGTGTCCTTTGACTTGAATAGTCCGATGATGTGAAGTGTTTTAGTGTGGGGGGTTAAATATAATGGAAATCCAAGGAAAAACACCACTAAGGTCCATAAAAGTGCTGCCCAAGTACTGTACACATGACAAGCAGCGTAACGACCAACATAAATAGATAAGGACATTGAGAAAACACTGAGGTGAAAAACACCAAATAATCACCGAAAAACAGTACAGCTTCACAATGACCACAGCTCAACCGACGCTTGTAAACAACTAGTTGCACACACACCACCGCCACCTAGTGGACCACTGCTGAACTACAGAACTCAGATCGCAACACCCGGGATTTTTAAACTTGTCCGTTGCATCTGATATCCCTTAGTGCTGTGTCCGTGGATGAGAGGTTCAACTGTATTAAAATAAGATATAATACGAGTGAGAATAAAAAAGTAAAGGCAAAATACATTTAACAGCATGAACAGAAGTACCTGTGAGAAACTGAAGACATCACTTTTCCACCAGATCCGGGCTGTAAGGAGGACGTGGGAGACGTCGGAACCCGAGCCGGTGCGCTGTCCCTACTGTCCCTGCTGCTGTATGAGGACGTGCATGGTCATGGTGCAGCAAGACTGTTTTGGACAGCGTTCCTCTTCTTTTGCTGCAAATTGCAAGTTGAAGTTCATTTCACAGCAATGTACAGGAATTTACACTGTTCACTGTTCGTCCATGAGCTTGGAAATGCTCCAGAACAGGAACCTTCATGTCCCAAAAGAACCTTAAGATGATTTTCTTGGATGAGGACTGACTTTTGAGTTTCTTCTTCGCTGGAGAAGACCGATGTCTTTTGCTCTCCGGGTAATTGCCTAATTTTAAAATTGCCTTTACTTTTTGATTCTCCCTCATATATTCTGTACAATAAATTGCATATACCACACATGACTACTGCAGTGAGACTTCTTCAGGAAAAAGAAGGAAGGAAGAAGAAACAGAATAAAAAAAAAAAAATGAAAATAAGCCTTTCAATCTAAAGAGAGTACAGTGGTGCTTGAACGTTTGCAAACCTTTCGAGTGCTCTATGTTCCTGCATAAATGTGACCTAAAACATCATCAGAATTTCACACAAGTCCTAGAAGCAGATAAAGACAACAGTGACCTGATATTACACATCTGAATGTAGACTGGTCTGTATGAAGGCTGTGAATGTACTAAAGGTGTTTATATCTGCCCGTGTTGTCTTCTGTAAAATGATGAATCAAGGCAAGTACAGCTTTGCTGCTAATTTAACCACAGAGGACTTCTTCACAATAGCTGGAGATATATACTGTATATATTTTTGTTCATATTGGCCAGTATGAACTTGCTGTGATAATTGTGATTGTTTTATTGTTTAATTTTACTTTGCCACCGTTTACAGGTCCAGGTCAAGAGCCACAAAATAAAAAGTGTAATGTTCTTCATAAAATGCAATGCCAAATAAGCGCATAATTCTGTCTGCAATAAACAAATATATAAGCATTAACTAGCATAGAAACAGCTCAGAGAGCAGTGTGTGTGTGTGTGTGTGTGTGTGTGTGTGTGTGTGTGTGTGTGTGTGAAGGAGAAGATGTTGCTTTCAGTCTCACTGACAAGACTATGAAGAAGTGAATCATTTTTCCCCAGTCGATGGTAAGTAAAGTGTGTCAGCGCTGAGGGACACGTCTATTATCCGTTATCTCGCTAAATAACCCATAATTGCAACGTCACATTATAATGTGTTCAAATTGCTAATATCGAGTGCTATTGTGATGTGGTAAAGAAACGACCAATCAGGTGTAATTTGCACATATTAACAGCATTACCTGCGTTGTGTTCTCCCCGGGTTCTTAGTGAGTGTGAGCAGGATAATTAAACCTAAACCCAGGCTTACACAACAGGGCTTACACAATTAGTCCAGCTTATTATCTTCCTGAGCTCCGAGCATACAGAGAGGCTTTACTGGGTCTTTTGAGCTACTCCATGATCATCATCACTGGGTATGCAGATAATTAATTTAGTCGAGACGTAAGCATCTTCAACAACAGCAAGGAAAACAGAAAACACCTCTAAACCTGTCCATATTCACTGTACAGAACCCCGACCCTGCAGAAAGGGCGCCTAACGCTGAACCCTGAATCCAAATCCGTCTCAGGAAGAACTATAAACACACACAGCTACTGGGTCAAAAAACCAAACCTGCATTCACGACGCATTCCCGAAACTCACCGCACTAATCAGCCACTCAGACGTCCTGAAAACCGTTACAGGATTGAATTTGCTTCCCGTTTGTCACATTTCCAAATCAGTTGGCTATTTCGCTAATAGTTTAAATCAGTTCAAAATAATGAAGCTGATTTTCCTTTATCAGGAGTCTTATTTATCAGATTTACACAGTGGTTGGAAAGGCGAGAGACACCACTGACCCCCAAAGCGAGCGTTAGTTTTATTTCCACACACATTTATGAGACAGACTCAAGGTTTCTGCAACAAGCAGCAATTAAATCAACATTTATGCAATCTTATGCAAATTAGATATGATCCAGTAAAGTGACAAATTCAAACGACTCTCTCAAAATTCCTCAGACCAGTTCCTGCCTGTACTTTAGTGCCTGTGTAAACGCTTATAAGAAACACACTGTAAGAAATAAGTGTGTTTTCATCTTCTCCTGTCAAATGCGACCTCTCACTACATGTGTATAGAGATGTTATGAAGAACATAACGCTTGGATGGAAGAAGCAGGTATCTTTGATCAGTTTGTGCAACTAGAACAATTAGCTCACTCTGCTAATATAACCTGAGAACAAACATAGTAGGAGGAAACCGAGGCGCTGAACTTTATAAACTGATGTTTTTAGTTAGTCAGTGCTTTTGAAAACTAGGGGCAGCACGGTGGCCTCACAGCAAGAAGGTCCTGGGTTCGGGCCCCGGGTTCGACACGATGACTTTCTATGTGGAGTTTGCATGTTCTCCCCGTGTCTGCGTGGGTTTCCTCCGGGTACTCCGGTTTCCTCCCACAGTCCAAAGACATGCACATTAGGTGGACTGGCTACCCTAAATTGCCCGTAGGTGTGAGTGTGTCAACGACAGACGGCGCGACACGTCGGTTGGGGTTTCCGTAGTTGCATCAGATGATACAATGGTGAGATGGCTTGCGAAGACAGCGGACCCCGCACGGCGCCGGACTAACGCTAAGATGAAGCAGAAGAAATGGTTTTGAAAACTACAGACAGCTTGCAGTTTGCATTAAACTCCAATTATTAACAGAGGAGATTTAGCATGGCCAGGACTTCTCTCCCCTTATTCTGCTATGTTAAGCTGTGGATTAGCACGCTAAATCAAATGAATCAGGATAATGAATAAAATGTGTGTGTGTGTGTGTGTGTGTGTGTTTATAAAGGGACGATGCTGTATTTAGTGCAGCGTAACCTTTTGTTTAGGAAACGGACACTAAACCTTTAACCTCATTAGCATAATTCATCTCAGTCCATTTTTGTTTTTGGTTTATTTTTATTCCGTTAGCACTGAGTGATACTGAGAGCAGAGAAATGTTTCCTGCAGATTTGTCAGGGTCGATAATGCGTGAAACTTAATTTTACCCAAATTGAGAAGCCTAAACCACATTTGTAATGATTGTTATGGAGGCCCTGACAGTAGGCAGAGAACACACTGCTGGTGTTCCTTTAGAATTAGTGTCCAGGACAACGTGATTAAGTGCTCGTTAAAGCCGTGTTTAGACTTCGTTCATGTCTCATCGCTGCAGCTCTGCTTCTCAAAACTTACACGTACCCTGACCATGCCAAACACGAGCTAATGGATATCTCATGACTAGCGTTATTTATTTATTATCCTCCGAACAGCCTGAAAAGAAAAACATTAATGAAATGAAAAGCTGCATAAAGATTATGAAAAGATAAACTTTTACTCATTAGACCTGTTCAAGCAGACCTGGCATTTTAGCTAGAATTGAATATTCTTTGTGATGTTTTAATCTAGCCGTTTCATACTGCTAGCCAGCTAAACGCTAGCATGGATTCAGTATATCCAGTCTATCCTGGACTTGATATGAGAGTGAGAGTTTGTGTTGACATTTTCACTTTGTTTGTGGGCTTTAAGGCACTTTTGCAGTGTGAGAGAGAGATGTGTCATGTTGAGGACAGGAGGTTTTGAAGCCTGTAGACGTTCCTGCTGAAGTTTCGGTGCGCAGGAGCTGATGTGGAATTAGATCTGTGTGAGATCTTGTGGGAAAGCAACACCCTGACAGATGACAGTGAGTGCTGAGGACACGCTAGCTCACACTGTCACCTTCTCTCACACTCCCAGGGGCTAAAGAGCGGAGAGGGGAAAAAAGTCCTGCTGACTTTTCCTGCTTTTAGAGCAATCTCCACCAATGGCACCATCAAAGGAAATGGGCCACATTCACAAAATATAAATGATTAGGTCTCTTATGAGGAAAGATGAGGCTTAAGAAAAGAGGCGCAGGCTTGCTGCTGGATGTGGTGGGCTCATTGTCGAGCGCGAAAAACAGCACGGGTGCACGCAAGTTCCACCTCAAAGGGAAGGGATTACAGGAACACAGCTGGACAGAATGCCATAAAGCCACAAAACCGCATTTTTAGCTGTGCACGTCTTCTCTCAGGAGCCTCACGACATCTGATTAGCATTAAAGTAGTGGATTTGTGTCAGTCCTGCTATTACAGCTAATATGATGTCTATTACAGAGCGTATCACACGCCACACTCGCGGAGGGTTCTGCAGCAGATTTGGTGTAGAGGAACCATGTCAGTGCCACGTCAATACAATGAATACAAATTAAGCATAGTGTTTGTTAATAATAATAATAATAATAATAATAATAATAGTACAGCAACGCAAGAAGATTCTGTGTTCTAACCTGCCGGCCCACTGGATCCTTTGTGTGTAGAGTTTGCATCTTCTCCCTGTGTCTGTGTGGGTTTCTTCTGGGTACTTTGGTTTCCTCCCACCATCCCGAGACATAGAGATTTCTCTAAATCGCCCACCAGTGTGAGTCTGAGTGTAACTGGTTGTTCATCTCTGTGATAGATTGGCGACCTGTTCTGGGTGTAACGCTGCCTCTCACCTGAAGTCAGGTGGGATTGGCTCCAGCTTCCCCTCCACGCTGACGAATAAGCGCTATAGAGAATGGATGGATGAATGGATGGATGGATGGAATATGTTTAAATTAATAAAGTGTTTTTTATTTCACAAAATCCTTAACAGGTTAAAAGAGGGATAAAAGTTTAGCCCTGTTTTGATGTATACAGGGGAGATAAAGCAGATGTTGTTCAGTGCTCTGAGCTCCAGGTCGTATTTGTGACCCGTGCTGGAGTAATGAGTCAGAATGCGCATGGGCTAATTATGAGCTAAGAGGCAAAACATGGTTTCGGTCGAAATGAGATTATCTCAAAAATGAGTCCATAAAGCCCTCGTTTATTGATCCCTGTGATAAAACTGCAAGAAAAACATCCCAAACTACTTTTATTTTAAGGTTTTGTTCGTTATGTTCATTCGTATGTCTTCATTAAATAGTCCTTTGTCGTAATATTCCATGATAAATCCGTGTTTTTCACCGTGCGCTCGCGGCGAGACGGGGGAATCGCCCTACTCATGTTTGGTATCACTGTGAAGCGTAGTTCCTCTACTTCCTGATAATACACATGGAATTCCTGATGACGCTTTTATGAGCCAATGGAAAGCGAGTTTCCAAACCCCGTTAGATATAGTAGATGTAAATGGCTATATGCTAGGCAGTCATTTTTTGTCCAATTTCAACAAAACAGGCCTCATTTTGAAGGTCTTTAGACGGACAATGTGGAAGTAACAATAACTCACTTTTGAACATTTCCTCGTTCCAACTCATTATGCCAGCGTGGGTCACATTTACAGCTTATCTCAGAAAATAAGCTCATGCTGATGAGGAAACTCTGTTGTAGAATGTGAAGAAAATCACATAACTCAATCTCTGAAATTGAAAGGTGTAAGTGAAGAATGATCACTGTGTGTTTGACAGTTCTAGAAAACATTGAGCACGTCCCCAAGTTTTCTGTTCCTCTTATACCACAACAACTTCTCTACTACAGTTTATTAATGAGGATGTCAGACTTTGTATGTGCTTATAGTTACATTTAATGTACGGACAAGTTCGTTCCTGTTGTCGCTTATGTTATTCTAAGTTAATAAGATGAATAATCTCAGCTTGTCGTGTTCGTGAGGAACCACACCGCAGTGTAAACTCCTCTGTGCTGAAGATGTGGGAAACCTTACAGCTCCAGCTTTCCCTCTGACTGTTACACAGCGCTCACACTGGAGACTCCTTCCTCACATCACACACACACCGCCTTACTTTAACCCTTTCGGTGCAGGAGTTGACTAAAGTCGACATGTAGGGGTTTGGAGCTACGGCCATGCGTACACGTCAACAAAATGAAATAGTTCAATTGTACTCACTAGGCAGCGACACTCGAGGTAATTTTTAGTAATATACTGTTCCTGTTGTGTGTCAGAGTACCATCTGGAGTGACGGCCCGAATTTACGCACAGAATATTCGGCACTGAAGGCAAAGTAAAACATTTTTTTTCAGCACCGAAAGGGTTAAGAAACGTCACCAGAGTGGAGTGTGCACTGTACATGTCCCTGTGAATGAGCTGTTACTATAGAAACAATACCGTATTAGAACGAACATGTTAATATAAATCTGCACTGCTGTCAGGGCTGCTGGTATAGAGAATTAACCAACACCTTCTGACCAATCAGAGTACAGGACTCAGCAGCAGTGTGAGGTATGCATTATGGTCTTTATCTGGATGTCTGCCTGCATGAGAGCACAAGTTTACATCCCCTCTGTTTGTTTTAGTGGAAAATAGGAAAAAACAGAACTTCATGAGTTTAAATATCAAATTTAAGTGAATCCTAGAACAAGATGAAAATCTAAAAATGGTAAAAAAAATAAAAAAAATAAATAAAAAAAAAACAATCAAATCAATCAGTCAAACAATCTAAAGAGACGCTGCAGTAAAGAAGGCAGTGTGTAATAGAATTATAACAAATAGAAAGAGAAAAGAGACGAGAGGAAGACCAAAATGTCCTGCAACTCCCACTGCTTTTTTCCTGCACAGGTATGAACATGAAAGAAAACTAAAAAAGAAACCATCTCTATTCATCAGTTGTGCGTCTGATGATTCACGATCACAAAGGAGGACATTAATGTAATCAATGTGTCACAATTTGAATGAAGAAGCAGTTCCTTTTCACATGAGGATTTCTCACACAGCTAAGCACTGGGCCTGACAAGGAAACAGCATGATTACTGTTTAATAACTGATTAAATTAAAAGCAGGGCGGCACGGTGTGGAGTGGTTAGCACTGTTGCCTCCCAGCAAGAAGGTCTGGTTCAAGTCCCGCGGCTGACTGGGGCCTTTCTGTGTGGAGACTCCCTGTGCCTGGTTTCCTCCGGGTTCTCTGGTTTCCTACCATGGTCCAAAGACATGCAGAGGGATTAGATTAGGTTAGATCAGGTAATTATGAAGTAACTGGCTACTCTAAATTGCCCTAAGGTGTGAATGTGTGTGTGAATGGTTGTCTGTCTCTGTGCAGTGGATTGGCGACCTGCCCAGGGTGTACCCCAGCTCTCGCCCGAAGTCAGCAGAGATTGGCTCCAGCTTCCCCCCGCGACCCTGAACAAGATAACGTGGCATGGAAAATGAATGACATAAAAAGGCGCAAGGAAAGATTTATATAGCACAATTCAAAATTCTTTACATACTTACTGTACGCAATTTACAACTTAAAGCAAAAATAAGAGAACTTAAGGAGGAAATAAAAGATATATCAATCAGATATATAAATACTTTAAAAATTCTACATAGTGTCAACAGAAGTGTTAGAGATGGTCAAATTTGGAGCTAACAGTTTTTAAAAGCACCGTGCAATAAGAACTGAATTTTACACAGCATAAATACTAAAAATGTCACATTTGTGGTCACATTTCTCAATTCCAGCTGCTGGAAAAAAAAAACAGCTTCAGTCTTTATGAAACAGCGGTGTGTTAAAAGGTGCTGGAACCAAAATAAGCCCTTGTAATAAGCCCTTGAGTTATTGTGTAAGAAAATCACCCGGGATATTCTCTTTGTTATAAAATGTCATGAGCATTACTGATATCTGAAAGCAAAACTAGTGAGATGACGCAACTGTCGTTGAGCTCACGGTGTACAGGAGAAAGCACAGCCTGTCTTGGGGAGATTCAGAGATTTGGAGATGATTCCGAAGTTTCTGTTTATATTTGATGAGTTCATTTTTGCCCAAAATAACGTCTCAAAAAACTCTATTATATGTAAGTACTGAAACATTAAACATCTGACGTCAGGTACATAGGCCACACCTCTTTCTCTCAGACTGATAGGATTTATAGTTACGTACCTGAAAAAGGCCTAATCAGGAGCATAACAGCAATTTTATCTTACATGGGGGTCACTGTTAAAGAAACCAGGAGGTCTCAGAGGAAACATAACTGAAGACTATAAAAGCAGGGCGGTTCTCAGAGTGAAGACGTAAGGATGAAGGAAGAAGCGAGTGAGTCATGGTGTGGTGTCTCAGGTGAGTCACGGACGTTGCTTTGTGGTTGTCAGTGCTCTGGATGCAGAGCATCTCTGTTCAGTGTTCCTAAATGATCGTGATTCCAGAAACTGCTCTGAAAATAAAACAGCCCCCGGTCCCGATGCTAATTGCCTTACGCTGTCGGCTTGTGGACATTAGAGTGACGTCATAACCTCATATTCACAGACTAGCACAACAGCAATTAAAAAAAGAACACAGCAAAACAGAGGAGCTAATCTAGGCTGATTTTAAGTCAGCCTCAGAAGCTCCACCCACGAGGCTTGCTGCACTTCAGTGTGTACACACTTTTGTACTCCATTTTCTGTTAGTAGTTCCTAGATTTTTTAGACCCCTTTAGTGAATTTTAAAAAGAACCTAGTGCCAAATCTAGCGACATTTTGAGCAGACGTTAGTGACTGTCCTGTACTCCATACGGCGCTCAGGCTCTCATCCCAGCCGCTGATTTATGAATTGAGAAAGCAGATTCGCTCGACTCACCCTCGGTGTGTAAAACCTGACTGCGTTGCATTTGCAACCAATCACTGATCACTATTTGTTCCCAGTGACTAACTTCTGAGCAGCACTGTTTGTCCACCCTCACACATCCTCACTATTCTTGGAGATATTTACAAGTAATGAGAGTGACTAAGTGTTTCCTTCATGAAACATACCACGGTTTCTTTTTGTGGTCTTGATAGAGAATGCAGTACTTTGCGAATGCAAGTTTAGTTTGCAGTACCACGACCAAAGGTGACTTATTTCTATAAGAAATTATATTCTGATAAACTCTATTCTATTCTAATTTATTATATTGTAGGTAAAAATAACTTCCGTTTTCATGTTCCCTAAACTGTTCTGATATGCCAATGATCATGAATACATTAATACAGTAATCCCTCGTCCTCCAGATACACCTCCAAATGCTTTTTTATATAGTGTAAGCCCTAAATGATCCTCCCACACTCTTTAAACAAATTCTAGACATGATTAAACTCAAAGAAAACATTTGTGATCATATAGTGA
>JAQMCW010000002.1:24016562-24027075 GCA_030068335.1 Chrysichthys cranchii
CACACACACACACACACACACACACACACACACACACACACACACACACACACACACACACACACACACAGAGTTTCATCACGTCCTTGTTTTCAGCTCTGTCTGGTTCTAATCATTTATAAACTGAAGTTTCTATTTACTGTCAAACCCTTTTCATCTCGCATTTCTCTTCTTCCTGTAAAAAAGGATATTGGCTTCTCTCTCTCTCTCTCTCTCTCTCTCTCTCTCTCTCTCTCTCTCTCTCTCACCCAAAGCCAGAGATGAGTCTGAAGAAGATGAAGAATCCGTATCCCTGAGCGAAGGATGACAGAAAGGCGGCGATGCTGTTGATGGTCAGGGCGATGATCAGACATTTCCGTCGTCCCACTTTATCAGCCATTCCCCCCCAAATGAACGCTCCGAACATCATTCCCAAGAACACGATCAGACCTGAGGGAGAAGGTTCACGGTGAGGTCTGAGAGTAACTCGTCAGAATGAAACTGTTTCTTATAAAAATGACTAGTTTTTGCAAATCTTTTGCAGATTTTACATTAAATGATAAGTAGCTAAATTACAGATGGCTTGAATGGTAATTACTGGGTGCAATGACTTTATATCACCACTAGGAGGCACATTTTCCTTATTTAATTCAAAGCAACAAAGGAATATATACATATAATACTTTGTGAAATTATATTCCTTTAACAAGATCACGCCTCATAATCAGGCACAGAATAAACACTCTGTCTGTCTTAAAGGACCAGTCTGTATAAAAACAGCACACACAGTGTCCTCATATCGCAAACAAAAGCTTCATAACTTCAGGATTAGATTCTTTTGTGGTGTATGGCATATTTAGTTTTTACATTCCTTACAGATGTATATCATCATCATCATCATCATCATCATCATCATCATCATCATCATCATCATCATCACTCCTGTTACAACTCTGCCATTAAATGGTGGAAGGCGGGACCCTGGGGATGAAGTGGGTGAAGTCATACCAAACTGACCAAGATTGTTATTTCCATGAATAACACTTTAATGTAGTTTCATTTATGTTTATAGATTACAGAAAGCCATACTGTGTCATAAACTGTCCCTTTGAAGCAGACGATTTCAACCAGTGGGCCACAGCCCTATTTCGCATTTCATGTATGAACTGTTGTTAATCAAACTCATGCAAATATATTACAATTTGTAAAAGCCAAGGTGACTTTCAGGATTAAAATAGTGCCCATCGGGTCTATTCTCAGTCTATTCCCTAACGTCACATGCATATCCATAATGTACAAATCCACGCCTTAATCCCTTTCTTCACGCCCCACAACACGGGGTCCAACAGGTTATTTCTCAGGTTACAGGTCAGCGTGATGAACCCTGGGTCAGGTTAAGTTCTCTGTGTGTTCTGCTGTGTCTCAGAAACCCGCAACTATGGGTTCTTAAAGAACTTTTTTTGTAAATGTCAGGACTTTATATTTTTAACATCTGCGGCTTGTGGAGCTCTTATAAAAAGGTGTCATAATGAAATATAACAGCTCGAAACATACTGTCGCAGGCTCACCGTGTTCCCGTCACGCCGCTTTGACTCAACCTGAAACAGCAGTAAATAGGAAGCATCGGCTGTTTCACAGGAGTCTGGAGGAATCGCCGTCGTATATTTTATTTATTATTAACATGTTCGACAAAAAACTGCAATTTGTGAAGAAGGTGAAGAAAGCACTATTTAACTTTTGCTATTTGAAACGTTCTTTTAAATCATAAGTAGATAGATAGCCGAATGGATAGATAGATAGATAGATAGATAGATAGATAGATAGATAGATAGATAGATAGATAGATAGATGCTGATATCAGTTGTTTTACACAGCAGTGATTGATGACAAACTCGAACAAGGTGAGAGACCGTTAATTATAATGCAGCAGAGAGAGAGAGAGAGAGAGAGAGAGAGACCCTCCTACAGAGAGGAGGAGAGCTGACTGATTTTATTCTCTCTCCATCTCAGCATGTCCATCTGTATTCTCGATCTCTCTCTCTCTCTCTCTCTCTCTCTCTCTCTCTCTCTCTCTGTCTCTCTCTCTCCTTATTCTCTCCTGCCAGGTCACAACATCATGATGAATAGAAGGAGGGAGAGAGGATAACAGAGAAAGGAAAAGAACACAGAAAAGAGAGAACAGGCGATAAAAGCAAAGAGAAACAAAGTGAAAAAGAGAAGAAGAGAAAGAAGAATAAGTCAACAAAGTATGATGAACAGAATTAGTGAGATGGAAAAAATGAGTAGAGGAAAGATGAATAGATGTCTGAAACACAGAAAGGTACGCAGAATAGAGAGAGGGAGGGAGAGAGGACAGAAAAGTAAGAGTGAGCGATTGAAGGCATGATTCAAGGAGAGAATAAAGGAATAGGAGTGAAAGAGAGAAAGAAAGACAAAGAGAAATGGAGAAGCACAGAAAACAAATAGGTGCAGAGAAGGAGGGGAAAACAAGGATAGAGGGATGTTGTGGGTCAGATTCAAGACTCAAGGTCAGACGGAGGTATATTGATCTGCTGAAGCCTTCGCTGATGTGGCTGTTTACACACACACACACACACACACACACACACACACACACACACACACACACACACACACACATTATATAACAGAGTTATGAGTCAGCTGATGTTGTCAGTCCTCCTAAGACGGTACGATGCTGATGTAGCTAACAAGCAATGAAAGTCTATAGCTATTAATTTACCATCACGTTATCATCCCAAACTGTTCAGGTTTTAGGCCACGCCCCCTATCAGTCTTAATATGATTCGATTACATTAGATTAGATTAGATTTACTTTACTTTACTTTATTAACCCCAGCCAGGGAAATTAGTCTATAGTAACAGCTCATTCACAGGGATTTATAAGGCAGATTTTCCATATAAACAAATGAAAATATAACAGTCAGAAGTAAAATTGGAAGTTTGAAGCTGAATAAAGGTGGATAAAGTTTTCCTCCATCTTCAGGACCGAGGAGTTTTGGGTTCTCTCAGTAACATGCCAAGCTGCGAGGCTGGTGCCGGAGCTACTGTTTATAGCTGCTATAACATAAGTGACAAGAGGAACTAACTTGTTTTGGTACCGTTTCATAATGTTAAATGTACCATATCTCGTTCTAAAAATATCATTGTTGGCAAATTGCTGTGTTGCAAGAGGAATAAGATACTTTGGGATGTTAACAATAACTTGTTTCACCACTCTGGTGTGGATTATTTTCCTGAAACAGCATGCCTCATATTGTGTGGTCATTGCATTGCTTCTAATTTGTGCTAAACTCCTCCGAGTAATTTCTCTACTTTCTCCACAAAGCTAGTGTGCTAGGTTTCAAAATGTAGAATTTAATAACAAAAAATGTAATTTCTTCATCGAGCAAAAACTTTTCTTGACATGAAGTCAAGCACACAGCACAGACTGATTAATCTCAGTGCCATTAGCTAATTTGACAGCCGTTCCTTATTTATACTCGGCTTAAGTAGCTTCTGGCTATTATCGTACTCCTGCCAAGTGTTTCGGCCCAATCTCAATTCAGAAATTCATTCAGGGCAATGGGGTAATTATGGAAATGGACCCTGCTGTAAAGTCTAGAATGTTCTAGATGTGAAAAGAGTCTGTGTTTGGAGTTAGCAATTAAACTAATAAACCAATAAAAAACCTTTTTATGGATATATCTGAATATCTTAGAAAATTGAACTTTTGACATCGGAGGGTGAACTGAACTCACTATATACTGTTGCTAATCAACTAGAACGTATGAATGGCAAGCATAAGTAAGCTAGTTAGCTAGCAAGTCGCTATGGAGTTCCTAATCCACACAGTGAGTTGGTACAGTGACAAAGGAAACTGCACAGAATGATCTTGAACACCAACATTTACCTCAGAAGTGTTGACAGATTAATGAGAAAAGATTCTGAACAACCAAAATTACACTCTAATTATGCTTAGCATGGATTGCTAACTGAATTTTAGTCTGTTCAGATGGACCTGTTTCAGATGGAAGTTTTGCTTTTGAGATTGGAAGGAAAAATCACGACACAACTGGAAAGATGTTCAGTACACCAAGCATGAGGTAGGAGTTAATTAGCCAGCATGCCACAGGAAAGTTCATAAGAAAGATATTGTTTAAGATGCACGGACAGGGAGAACTAGTCAAAACATCAACATTTTCCTCAGAGGTGTTATGTTTGCTTTTGTAGCTGGAGGAAAGACACTGTTACTAGGGCTGCATGGATGCAAAGATAAGCTAGTTAATGACTGAGTCAAATGAAATAGCTAGCTAGCATGCCAATTAGATGTTTATATGCATTGTTAAGACACAGTGATGGTGAAAATGAGACAGAACTATCCAGAACATCAATATTTACCTCAGATTTAGAATTTTTACCTCAGGTTTAGACTTTTGCATCAAGGACTAATGACGTGTAGTGCTTTTGACTAGAGCTAGGAGTTAGCTAGCACATCACTGGTAAGTTCACTGTACACGTTGTGAAGATACAGTGAGAGGAAAAATGAGGCAGAATTATCCAAAACATCAGGATTTACCTCATGTGTGTTAGTAAATTAATAAGAAAAGACTCTTAACTGCTTAAAATGACACTGCGATCATTCTTAACATCAACTACTAGCCCGAGTCTTAGTGCCTTCAGGTCGAATTTATAAATTATGTGCTTTTGAACTCGGAAGGAAAACTCAACATGCACTGTTGCTAAGCAACTAGGCAACATGGAGGCAAGGATACACCAAATAATGCCTGAAACAAATTAGCTAGCATATTGTCAATAAGTTCATTATACACCCGACGAAGACGCAGTGACAGCGAAAATGATATAGAAAGATCCGGAAGGTCAACATTTACCTCAGATATGTTGGTAAATTCTTCAAGAAATATTCATATCAGCTAGGAATTAATTAGCAAAGCACACTGGTAAGTTACTTATAGAGATTTTGTAAAGATACAGGGACAGTAAAAAAAAAACTAGCCGGAATGATCTGGAACATCAACATTTACTTCAGATGCGTTGGCAAGTTATAAATGATCAAATCAAAGAACCAAAATGATGCTATTAATTTGAGTCTGATCAATTGCACCACAAGGACGAGCTGGATAATCACTGAGACCAATGAAGCTAGCGTATCGTCAGTAAGTTTGTTATGCACGTTACACACGTCAGAATCACGTAAGATAGAATACTCGTGAAAATGATATAGAACTATCCTGAACAGTGACATTTACTTCAGATTTGTTGGTAAATTAATGAGAACAGACTAAGAAGAACCAAAAGGACATTTTAATTAAACTTAGCATCAGTGACTGCAGGTATAAGCAGGATATGCTGCAACAGCAAGCTAGCTAATGTCTAAGACTAATGAATTAACCAGCTGGACATTTTCCTAGTTATTTCAGCTAGGTAGGTTGAATCTGTCACTCCTTAAAAAATTACAAGGTAAAAGTATCTATCATGAGCCCATATGAATAACTGGGCTAATAAGTGATGTACACAAAACGTTAAAAAAATTCCAGATGAAGAGAGAAAGTCATGCCAGTGTCGACATCGGTAGCTATCATAATGCACAGTGCTAAACCAAACCAAAACAAGCAAAAACTTATCTCAACAAGCGAAAAAATTATAAACAAAAGTTAAATAATAATTCTCATTTTGAGATTACAATAAATTCTACTAGACATATTTTTTGTGCCACTGTTTTGGAATATTTTCATTGTAAAGTAAATTTAATAAAAGAAAACAAAAAATATCCTATAAATAACCATTATTAATGATCTCACAATGAGAAACATTAGTTACATGTGCCTTTGTTCAATACATTTTTTTATTGGCCAAATATAATTTATTATGAAATCTGATTTGCACAATGTACAGTATAGCTCCGCCCACAGAATAAAATGCATAGAAAAAAAATAAACCTTTTGAACTGAAAAGATGAGCACGTTTCTTTTGTAGCTACCAAATAATAAGAAGCTAATTATTAAAACATTAATGCAGGACTTACCCAGCATGCCTTTCTCTGCATTAGACATGCACATATCCTTTTCAGCACTGGGAAGTGCCAACGCCACAACGAAACACTCGACGCTGTCAGCCATCAGCGCCAAGCCGAGCACCACGAACAGACTCCACTGGAAGCGTCCGTGTCCGCAGTCCTCTATGATCTCCTCGTACTGCTCCGCCAGGCCGTCGTCTTCGTCTTGATCGGCTCGAACTTTGACCTTTGACCTGCCTGCTTTCACCTCATCCGGGTGCGGGATGCCCTGGTACTCGCCCTCGTACATCTGGTCGTCCTCATCGTGACCCTCGGTGACATCGCTCGCCGCGTCTTCGTCCTCCTGGTATTCGGCCTGGTAACTGTCACCATGGTGATAGCTGTTTTGATAAGGGTCGGCCATTTTTCAGCAAAAAAGACTCACAGCAAACCAAGTGCAATCCTGAGCACCAGGTGTGTGCTTTGTGATGGAGAGGGAAATGTGTGAAAGGTGTGAAGAGTTCCAAAGTTCCACGTTTCACTACCTCAGACTGTCCACATCACTCCAGGACGACATGTTGAACCTGATAGAGAGCAAATTAACATTCGGGTTTTAGATTTTAGCTTCAGTAAACTTCAGTTAGTGACACTGATGATCTCTTTCCCATCTTTAAGGAAGAAATAACACACGTTGGCTCATGCTGTTGTAGGAAAAGTATCAACAACATGGTGATGTGAAGAAGCAAAGTTACAGTAACCAACATGAAGTTGATTATTTTCTTCTAACAACAAGTGTTTTATTTCTCTTATAGCTCAGCACTTTATCGGTGATTCAGTGAAACAAGTCCGTTCCTGCTTTCGCTTACGTTATAGCAGCTATAAACACTCGTTCCTCTCCAGTCTCTCTTTATTCTCTCTTCATGTTAATAAGATGAATAATCTCAGCTTGTCGTGTTCGTGAGGAACCACACCGCAGTGTAAACTCCTCTGTGCTGAAGATGTGGGAAACCTTACAGCTCCAGCTTTCCCTCTGACTGTTACACAGCGCTCACACTGGAGACTCCTTCCATAAAGGGTACATAAACATCTCCCGACAAAATATACATTTTACAATCTGTTAATTATCAGTGGATTGTGTGCTACCCCCCCCCCCCCCAAGAATGAACTGTTACTATAGAAACAATAAGGTGTAAGAACGAGTGCGTTAATATTACCATCCAGACGTCAGCAGCACTGTGGTGTAATATTAGCGATCCACTTAAACTCGCATTAGAGCCATTCTGAGCGATCAGTAATTTAACCTGAGCAGAATCCGAACCTTCATTCAATTAAATACTTGTCTAAAGCCACCTGGCAGGGGAAGAGGTGACATTATGCTAGGTGACATTATGCCATGTGTGTGTGTGTGTGTGTGTGTGTGTGTGTGTGTGTGTGTGTGTGTGTGTGTGTGTGTGTGTGAAAAATTGAACCGCTTTCACAGCTGCTGCAAAATATTGATCATGAAATTGATTTGTGCCATATATCCAGGTCCGGCTGGGATTCTGCTGCACCGAACAGAAAAACAGTAAGTGTGTGCACATAAGTAATGGATTAAGAATGACCTTTAATCGCATCAGTCGTTCCCACTCCTCCATCTATCATCCTGCAGAATGACACACACTTCAAGCCTAAAGAGGCGAGAGATAAATCGCTGATGGAGCTTTTGATGTTTCTGTAGATCATTTCTGAGGAACACGGTGCGATTGTTTAACATTCCACAGAGAAAAAAGACTGAGAGAGACAGAAAGCAGGGGAGGGAGATCGGTTTATCTATCTATTTCACGTCTGTCTTTTTTTGTGTTTTGTTTTGTTTTGTTTTGTTAACTTCTAGTTAAGGTCTTAACTCATGCTCAGTTAAATACATCAGGGAATTTGGGATTGTCTCGTCTTTCCCACCTCCGAGCGCTCAGCTGCTTAATGTCAGTAAACTGTCCCTTATGCGTGGATATGAAAAACTCTCTGCAAGCTTTTCAAGGCCCCCAGGAGATTCGGTTGGTTTGTGCTTTATTTATTTATTTGTTTATTTTAATTTCACAAGTGGATGCTGTATGTAGGCTCTTCAATTCACCATTAAAATCATCCCAAAACAAGTAAACTTTTAGTTTCAGAGCAGGAAACAGCGACTCCACAGCACACAAAGACGTTCTGTGTGCTTCAGCCTGGGCGCTAACAGCATGGGGAAGAACCACATATGCGTGTGATGGTCAGGGGTGCACAAACTTTTGGTCATATAGTGCATGTATTGTTTCTCTTCACTACTTGTATAATGCATGAATAATTCGATCTTTATATGCAGATGAAATTCAGAGAGCATCCGTGCAGTTCTGACCTTGCTTCAGTATTGTTCTGAGCAGAAACGCAGGAACACTTTTGGATCAGAACTGGGGAAACGGATCGCAGCGCAACCGCCGAGGGGGCGGGGCTTAAGGTTGGCCGACACTGTGGAGAAAATTAAATGATGATTTGAAAAATGTCACGTATGAAAAACATACAGAATGCGCAAAATGTGCGTTACAGGTTACAGATACACACGGACGACTCTGCATCTCTGATTACGGCTCGTTATGTCTTTGTGAATGCTTAATTAATGAAGAGAGACATGTTTAATTAGAGATCTTTGCTTCGTTAGTTGTTTGATTAGTTTACATGTTATTATCTAGCTACTGAATAGTTAGGTAAGACGTTCTCTCATTTCTCGTGACTCTAGAACGTGCGAAAATCACCCCAAACCCCAAAGTCTTACAATTTTTCTCACATAATAATAACGAATTGTATAATTCATTAATTAATTCATTAATATCAGACACCAGCGTCTGCTATACTGAAACTTTGACACGTGAAACTTTCTTGTTGATGTTCCTGTCTGTAAGTGCAGCGTTGCATTTTCTCACTGTGTTCAATAACAAAGACAGATGAAGGTCAGGACTGTGTGTGTGTGTGTGTGTGTGTGTGTGTGTGTGTGTGTGTGTGTGTGTGTGTGTGTGTGTGTGAGACCTGTTGGACTATTGATTCCACAAAAGCCAAAGGGAGTTTTTGATGAATTTGCCTGGAATTAGAATTGAATTAGACTTTACACACGTTTTCTTTCACCTGATACATCCTGAAGTAAAGACATGACTTTACACTATATGATTTTCTGCCAGATTTTCCCATTTCTGACAAAAATCTCTCATCATAAGAGGATTCCACGGTCATAAGTCGAGTCTGTGTGCCGTGCGAAGCGCTCACGTTATCGACAGTCGATTTCAGAGTCACTGTGAGCGAAGACGACCGACGACAACGTTGTGTTTAGGGTGTCAGAGAAATGAGTGATTAAAGTCTGAGAGTGTGAGCACCACTGCGATGGCACTTATCTAAAATACGCCACATGGAGGACGGCAAACTCACAGGACAGCGACAGATATGGCGGCGATGATGGAGAACGTAAACGAAACATAAATCAATTGTTATGTCAGTTCACTGTGAAGAACCTGTGTGTTCATGAGAGCCAGTGTTCTACATGAGCATGAGCTCAAATACAGGAGATGGGCAGAAGTTTGAAGAACAATGCTAATCCCACGCCATGTTGGCTCTGTGTGTGTGTGTGTGTGTGTGTGTGTGTGTGGGATGGCTGCATTGCGTCTGCCAAAAGCTTGTGGGACTTCTAGAAAGAGAAAGTTTACAGAGGACAGGAGGCGAGGAGGAGGACACACACACACACACACACACACACACACACACACACACACACAGCCCACATCAGCCTTCACACAGCATTTTAACAGGCACTGGTGTTAGTAATCGTGTAAGCATGTCTGAATTTTAGTTCATAATTCATAATACAATAAATTAAATAAATAAATAAATAAATTCCAGAACCTTCATTTATAATTATTTATAATTGAATAATCAGACGTTAAACACATCTGAATATTTGTTCATTAGGAAATGCAATAATTAAGCAGTTAAAAAAAAAACATCAGTCAGAAGGGACACACTAATTTACAAAAAAAAAAATCAGGAGAAAAATGATATTTTAAAATGTATACAATTTATAAGCTCATTCCTATTAACAGTAATATATTAGTACATTACATAAAACTATATTATATTTTTAAACATTATTTGTCGATGAATTCATCATTAATGAATCCTTTCTGTTTAATTAGTAAGTTAAAGGGAGAAAAATTTCTTTAACCACAAATGACAAAAAATATTGTATAATGACATAAATAATGCATTTACTTATGATTTTATATATATATATATATATATATATGTATACAAAATACAGTGTTTACTGTAGATTTCCAGGGCAGAATGTACGCCAATTTAAGAAATACAGTGAAGTCTTGGATTGTGAGTAACTCGGTCTGCGAGTGTTTTGCAAGACAAGCAAGAAATTGTAATAAATTTTGACTTAATGAATGAGCGAGGTCTTGCGATACGAGTAGTATGCGTACGCTTCGTCTGCCGAGCCTCACGTGATCACAACTTCTC
>JAQMCW010000002.1:24260860-24273249 GCA_030068335.1 Chrysichthys cranchii
AGGAAGATGGGCGGGGAGGAGGTTACTGTACAGCCAATGAACGCACGTCTGAGCGAGACCGATTAAAGGGACATGTGTGTCTTTGTTAGGTACGCAAATTGTAAATGCACGTACGAAGTGGAAGAGGAACATGGGCGGGGCTGTGTTTGTTCAGCACCCGATTATGTGGTCGTGACCAGATGCAAAATTTTGGCGAATTTTTTTGTGCGGGAACCGATTTGTTTGTCTTCAGAAGCATCTACTGTATCAATGATTATTCTGTAATTCTGTAATTCCGCTTCATCCCTGCACCGCATCACTGATTATTTTACCGTAACAGCACGATGCACTCACAATTGTTCATTCCAATCTGCATTGTGGATCTCAAATGTAAAAAATGAATATTAGTTCCTAAAGCAGGGCTCTCTAAGGTAAAGGTGAAGACATTCTACACTATATGTCACGCACAGCGGCATTCCTGACTCACCCGGTAGTAGTCAGTGCTGTAGATGTCTCTCGACATTCCGAAGTCTCCGATCTTAACCAGAAGCCCGTTCCCCACCAGGCAGTTGCGAGTTGCCAGGTCTCGGTGCACAAAGTGCTGAGACGCCAGGTACACCATGCCTGCTGCGATCTGAGTGGCTATGTGCAGCATCTGGGACAGACCCAGCTCCCCGTTCGTCTGCAGAGGCTGTCCGTCAACCAGGATCATCGCGTCGGGACCGTGAGCTCTGTTAGGAAAAAAAACAACAGAAAGCAATATGGGAAGTTTCATCGTGACACATGTTGGATGATGTTTGGACTATAGCATTACAGCAGCTCTTTTTGTAGGATTCTGACCCAAGCTTAACCTAAACACAAATCTATGGAGCTAGACCATGATTGGCTGCCACTGTTCTGATGACATCATAAGGCTGCTCCTGTGTAGGATATCAAACAACATGGGTTACATCTTTTGCACCCGTGTATTTATTCATATTCACGCGCGTAGGTGTCGTGTCCACCAGGGGGCAAAACATCAAAAATAAAATATCACTTGATTCCACAGTGGCAACCCCAACGACCCCAGAAGGACATCATTTGTATTTATTTATTTTGTTTTGCAGCTGCAAGCCTTCACCGCCACGCCTTTTTTCCTTCCAAACTTCCAGATTTATAACTTCTAAATCCATATTTGGTAAACATTTTAGTATATTTTCCTTTACTTCTCTTGCATCACATGTTGACTTAAAGTTTCTGTGGGACCTCATAATACGTGAAGGAAGGGGAAACGTGTCCAATGTATTGCTGAAGGGCAGCGCCAGGACACTGAAAAGAACAAAAGCTGACCTAGCATGTGAAAGCTAACATCGCGTACGTAGATAATGTTTAACTTTATCATTTTTCTTTCTGTTTGAAGATGTATCCTGATTCTCTGCTCGAGTAACATCGTGGGCGGCATCTCAGACAGAGAGCTGTCAATCAAACATATTTACTCACTCGAATATTAGGCCACGCCCCTTAGGATTGTTCAGCGGCTGCTGGTAAGTCGCAGTTTATCTTTTGTTTATTTATTTGTTTATTTTAAATTCCAAACTACTTGATTAAAATCTAAAAGTTTAACATCATGAATCATGCACATTGTGCGAAATAACTACAAACATTTACACTTTATTAATTCAAAAATAAAAATCAAAAGCATAGAATACTGAGATTAATAAACAATATTTGTAAGTTTAATCAGGTGTAAGTAACCATCATTTCCATTGCAGGTTACTGGTTACTGCCTTCCACCTGTGATCAAGTGTAATCAGAGTCATTAGTGAAGCATAAACACAGCTGTTCCTGGAGCATTCCCTTACTTGGTAGTGCAACAGACAGCAAACAACAGACTATGGGTGGCAAGCCACTTTATGGACAGACATAAGGCAGGGGATGTACACAAAAAAAATCTCAAAGGCTTCATCAATCCCAAGGAGCACAGTAAAGTCTATAATAAAGAAATGGCAAGTGTTTGGTTCTACTCGGACCCTCCCTGAATCCGGCCGTCCTTCCAAAGTGGATGGAAGAGCAAGGAGGAAACTGGTAAGAGAAGCTACCAAGAGGCCAATGGCCACTTTGAAGGAGATCCAGGATTTTATGGCAAAGAGTGATCATTGTGTGCATGTGACAATTTCACAAGCGCTCCACGATCGTGGCTTGTTCGGGATGCTCGCAAGGGAAAC
Source organism: Chrysichthys cranchii (assembly GCA_030068335.1). Taxonomy (NCBI): domain Eukaryota; kingdom Metazoa; phylum Chordata; class Actinopteri; order Siluriformes; family Claroteidae; genus Chrysichthys; species Chrysichthys cranchii. Next base: position 24,263,044 of record JAQMCW010000002.1, read on the forward strand.
GTCACTTCTCAAGAAAGGCCACGTTAAGGCTTGTTTGAGCTTCGCCACAATGTACCTTGAAGCTTCTGCTGCCAAGTGGAAAAAGGTCTTATGGTCAGTTGAGACCAAAATCAAACTGGCCTCAATACCAAAGGGAACACCTGGCGGAAATCCAATGCAGCTCACCGTCCACAACGCACCATACCTACAGTAAAGCATGGAGGGGGCAGCACCCTGTTGTGGGGGTGTTTCTCTGCTGCAGGGCCTCAGGCTCTCGTTAGGGTAGAAGGAAAAATGGATGAGGCCAAAACCTGCTACCTTCTGCCAGAAAGTTGAAGATGGGCAGAATGTTCACCTTTCATCACGAGAACGACCCGAAGAACACAGCAAAACTGACCACACAGAGGCTGAAGGAGAAAAAAGTGAATGTCCTCTTTAGCCCAGACCTAAATCCCACTGAAGATCTGTGGAAATATTTGAAGATACTGTAGCAGTCCACCAACGCTGACCATGCAATTTGACCGAACTTGAACAGTTCTTTAAAGAAGAGTGGGCAAATATTGCTCAGTCTAGATGTTCACAGTTGATAGAGGAGCATCCCAACAGACTCAGGGCTGCCATTAAAGCAAAAGGCGGTTCAACAAAATATAGACATTGGGGGTGGGGGGGATCCTTTATTAATCTCACTATGTCTTGTTTTTGATTTATTTATTATTTTTTTTAATAATTTTTCTGAACTGTAGCTGTGATATCTTTCACTTGGGTGTTATAGGGTTGCACTGAGTAAGTAAAGCTGGGAAGAAATATTTTTTGTGTGTGCCTTCATTTATGTCTGTAAAGCAAAAAATATATAGGCTATATATATATATATTGAAGGCAGTGATTCTTTTCTATACCCACTATAAATACCAAGACCGTTATATAAAGTCTTTATAGAAACACCAAGAATCTGTTATCAATTTTGTTTTATCACTCCTGCTTTCAGCCAATCAGAACGCACCACACTCGGATTACGTTAATGAAGATCCATGGAAATTTTCCATATCAGGAAATGTTATTCCTAAGTGTTATTCTAACGCTAACGGCATTATCCTCCTCACGAGGCCTGCATTCCAGTCACGAACGCTCTCCATCATGCAGAACCAGCGCTCTGTGCCAACGCAACAGCATGTAGGAACTCGAGGGAACCCAGGAGCATAATTCTCGGCACTGTGTGTGCGCGTGTCTGTGTGTGTTATCGGGTGTCATCGTGTTATCCTCTTAATCCAGGCAGTGGGAGTTAGAAAGCGATTCGCGCTCCCAGGACGGGTCTTGTCAGAACCGATGTACGCAGTGTATCATCTCGTGTTCTGTTTCTCGCGCAGTTCCTCTGCAGAAAGCGTGTTCCTCATCCATCACGCTCTGATCACTCGTTCACACCCAGAGAGAGAGAGAGAGAGAGAGAGAAAGAGAGAGAGAGAGAGAGAGAGAGAGACGACGACAGGAAATGAAATCTGTTCCATCTCATCCCGTCCTCGTCGCCATCAATACGAGACCAAAAGGTCACCGTGAGTGTCAGATTTTCATAAAAGCGATTAAATATTACACGTGAAGGATCGCGGGAGTTGAGCGATTTACACCCACGTCTGTGAGTGTGAACAAACACACGGGAGAGACGAGAACACTCGCTGTGGGGTTTAAACAAGGTGCATTGTTAGGGATGTGGATAGAGGTCTTTATTTAAACTTTACACCTCTCCCTCTCGTTCTGTCTCACACACACACACACACACACACACACACACACACACACACACAGTACTCAAACTCAGCAAATACAGCGGTGCCTGTGCTTCACAAACACAATCCGTTCCAGGAAAGTGGTTGTGAACCAATTTGTACGCGAACCAAAGCAATTTTTCCTGTAAGAAAGCACTGAAATTCGAATCATTCGTTCACAAGCCGACCAAATAATACTGTGTTAGTTACTTTTCTGGTTTCTATAGTAAAAACTTTAAAGAAAACACAATATAGTATAAAAAATTGCCTGCCCTAATAATAACAGAAACGTATGAGGAATGGAAAAGAGGAAAAGGTGTTGGGGGGGGGGGGGGGCTGGGCGGGGTTTACTGTTTGGACTTTATGGCTATAACGCGCTGAGAGCGCGTCTGAAGACCGCTAACGGCTGTTAGAGACTGATACGTACGCATCATCTGTGCGTGGGGGCTTGGGGTGACGTAGCGTCAGGATGGAGTCGGTCAAGAAATCTGTTCGTCCACCAAATTTTATACGTGAATCAATGCATTGTTTTGACATAATTTTTGGTCGTGAGCCAAATTGTTCGTCGGCCACAGCGTTCGCGAACCGCAGGCCCCGATGTATATAAAGCTTATAGACGCTAGTTGGTTTTTTTAAGGCACTTTGTATGAACTGAACACTGTTCAATATGCACTGTTTAAAGTGTTAACATGGTTGGATTTGCACTTTTATTTATCGATCATTTTTAAAATTCAGACAATTTTCAGAAACTATTCAAGTACAAATGGTGTTCTTGAGTCAGACACACTTAGCTGTCGAGACACGGCTAAACTGGCTTTTATTCTTTGGCTACATTAGCCTTGCAGGTTTGTCAGCAGGTTCATTTTTAAAAGCTAATTTCAGTTCGATTTTTAGTTTTAGTCTGTAGGCAAGAAAATATACATCGTATTCGATGTACTTTTGGTCATTTGTTTATTGCTAGCTTTTATCTAGAATTAGTTGTACAAGCTAGTAGATTAGCAATTTCCCCAATATATTCTGGTTACGTTTACAAAATGTAATTTTTTTAAAAAGTTGTTTTTGCTTGTAAATATTAAAATAACATTTTTTTTGCCAAATATCCATGCAGTATAAGCTCATTTTATGTTTGAAACCAATGATGCGTTAGCATCGACACCCAGATCAGGAAAAAAAGAACACATGCTCGGAGTCTAGCTAGCACTTCCTGCATCTTTCTCACCTCACCACTTACTTGTGTCAGATACTTTACTCTTCTATATTCACCTTTCCAAGCTTAGCATGCTAACATGAGGAGGAAAGAAAAAAATCTCCATCTTTCTCCCCAAAAGACCAGTTCTGACATTTCCATACTTTCATCTTAGTTTTATTCACTGAGAAAAATGTCATTGAATTCAATCATATATTCTAGATTCCATGTTTATGGGTTAATTTGCCTCGTGGAGAAAAAAAAAATCATCAGTAACCATGACTCAGGACGTAACTATGTGCTCTCTGATTGGCTGCTGTATCTGAGGTACGTGATGTTCTGGATTTCATTCTGACCAAACGATTTCTTCGACAGAGAAAACAAACTGCGCTCATAACCCAAGTTTTCATGACATTAAGTGGAAATCAAGTCAGCTTTCATATCATTTTCTTCTAAATGTTCTCCACTCTTCCATCAAGTACGTAACAGGCTGGATTTCTCTAAGCAGAAGATCTGAGTGGTTTCCATCATAAACAAACAAAACTGGATGAACTTTGAAGAAGTCCTTCAGTTTTTAGGGCTCGGACAGCCAGAATTCAACATCCAAATATGCAAAAAAAAAATGTATAATGGTTTTAGAAACCTTGTATCTTTTTAGTATTCCTTAGGTGACGTTGGTACACAAGCTGCTCCATGACTCTCTAACTGCCCTTTCAAGAACAAGTTAAAATAAAAATAATCATGTGTAACGGCTAAGAAGAAAACTGTAGGTCTTCAGCAAGACAAATACAGATAACACGCATACCTGAGGAACTTGTTGAGATCTCCATGCTTCATGTATTCGAACACCATGATGAGCGGGTCTCCATCCACGCAAACTCCGTAAAACTTCACGATGTGCTCGTGCTGCAGGTTGGTGAGGAGCTCGGCCTCACGCTGGAAATCCTTCCTCGCCGCCAGCGTGGGATCCTTCAGGGTCTAAAAACACAGACGGAGATCCAGAATCATTTTCATTAAGAGGAAACCATGACATGCTGCTTCAATTGGGCAACTTATACTACAGTGCTGTTGAATTCCGGAAGGAGTCTCCAGTTCTAGTGTTTCGTAACAGTCCGAGGTAAAGCTGTAACCTTAAACTTTCCAGTTTGTCCTAATTTTTATTTCTTAAATCCGTTTATCGTCCGTGGATCATCCGCCATACATGTTACTACAGAAACCCACTGACGATAGCGAGGACATTAATTTAAACCTGCTCAACCTTTAATTAGTCAATTCATTCGTCAAACCTTTAATCAATCAATTAATTAATTGGTCAACCTTTCTGACCAATCAGAATCCAGAATTCTACAAAGTGGCGCAAACTGAAAACAGAGGTTAACTTCTGCGTCCACTTCTGCGTATTTCTCAACAAATGATCTGATAGTTTCATGCGTTATATGGTTGTAGGTGTCTTTAAAAACAGGAAGAGGATTATCATACCCTGGATTTATGACATCATCCCTAGTTTAACATGTACCGCCCCCATTTTTGACTAAATTATTCACACTCGGTGTCACACGTGGTTAAGAGAGCTATTTAGATGGATGGAGGCATCAGAAGAACAGATGGTGAAGCTTTATTTCTCTATCAGAGACTCCGGATTAGCCGAGCCCACCTGCTAGGGGGGTTAGCAAGCGCATAATGGCCACCGTCGTGTGTTTTCCTGTGTGTGCGTGTGTGCGTGTGTGTGTGTGTGTGTGTGTGTGTGTGTGTGTGTGTGTGTGTGTTGCTCTGAGCTGAAATACCCAGCTGCGTGGTGTTGACATTGTTGCTGCTAAAGCAATACAAATTTAATGTCTAGATTTGCTGCTTCTTCATGTCCGCCAGTCATGATACATTCCACAGAGATGCTCCATCCCTGAAGCCCTGAAGCTCCTTAGCAGCATCTGAAGACGGGAACCATAAAGGCGAAGGAGATATCTAAATCACTGAAGATGCCTGGAGCTGGCTAGAAGCCCCTGAACAATGTCTAAAGGTTGAGAGTCTTTGAGTGGCTTTTCTCAGCGGGTTCAGGAGGGGAGCTAACCATCTTCTGTTCCTCAATTTGTACACCGAGACCAGGAGATATCGTCTCCCTGGACCCTCTGAGCAAGATCTTCAGCCAGGGCATCGCTGATGTCGGTTAGACGGCAGACTTGAATTTGATCTGGGAGCTGATTATAAAATAGCACTTGATCCAAACAACCTATTTAATTACTTTGAGTAGTTAGTAATTACAATTAGTATGAAGTCTTGTGCATGTTTAGACTCACAGCTTGAGTCTCTTCTGATAACTTCAATCATTATTAGTATCAAATGTATGTATTAAACATTGGCCTGGGATCACATTTCACAGTTATTCTGATTGTATTGTCAGCCAGGACAGACACTTCCTGGCCCCAAAAAACACAAGTTCCACGTTCTGATATTTTCTTGCACCGGCCTTTGGCTTTGATAACAGCACATATTCGCTGTGGCATTTTTCCGACAACTTTGTGCAACGTCACAAGATTTATTTCAGAATCAGAATCAAAATCGGAAAACTTTAATGATGCCGGAGGAACCTGCTGTCCAGACCTGCGTTCATTTTTCGCTGAGATCTTGTACTGACGACAAAGATGAAATGTTCTCCAGCACATCCCGAAGATTTTCAGCGGGGCTTAAAGCTGCAATTCCATTTGTACTCGGAATTCACGATATCCTAGTTCCCACTCAGAAAAATCAACTGGAACGCCCCCTGAAGTCGGATTTCCAACTGGGAAAGTGGGGAGCTCCTCACCAACCCCAAGTTAAAAATCCAAAACAGCGCCCCCTGCCTGAACAGTAAGCGAAAGCTGTAGCTTTATCCTGTTTATTAAACTTCTGTGTGTTTTCGTGTCATTAAATCAGTCAGTCGTACACACGGCGCTGTCCAAGTTTTATCTGCGTTCATGTTGATACGGGGTTCTGATGCTAAATCCCGCGTAACGTGGTGTTTTCATGTCGTGTTGCTAATTAATGGCTAATGGCCACCTGGTAGTGAGTGACCCTGGCTTCCCTCACCGCGTCCCATTTAAAGAAAAGTCCTAAAAGGAAGCTGAAACCAGGTTAAAACTTGAAGGTGATGTTTAACAGGGTGAGATCAGATTATTAGGGACAGATTTGGATTAGATTCGCGTTAAAACACCGCTAAAGGCCAAAAGAGCGAGCGCATTAGCGGCTTTCCTGAAGGCTCCATGTTGGTTTTCTGACTCCTACGAATGGAACGCGGTTAAGTCGGGTGTGACGTCATTCCCAGCTCTGAAATCTCCTGAGGCGAACGGAACACAGCGTAAGTCAGACCGATTCATGTGTTAAAATGATTCCTTATCCACTCTTTCACAAATTTAGCTCGATGAATCCTTGCATTCCATCAGCGAAGAAAAAATCCATTCATGGGATAATCCTGGTCGTTCAGAACATTCAGGTAGTCGGCTGACTTCATTTCAGTGCCACATAATGTTGCTGATCTGAGACCTGAACATCTGACCAACTCCCCCCAGAGGCTTGGACAGGGGCCACAATGCATGAGGGGTTCATCACTTCACGAGCTTCCCTTCTTACACTGATACACCCATCGCTCTGGAAAAGGGAAAGTCTCATGGCCTCATCAGATCACATGACCATTTTATATCACTGCAGAGTCTAATCTTTATGCTCGCTAGCAAATCAAAACTCGTGTTTCCGATTAGCGTCACAGACAAGTGGTTTTCTTAAATCCACACAGATGTTTCGTCCCAATCCTGATAATCTGACTTCACCAAGCGCGTAAGTGAGCACCGATTTGACCTTTCTGAAACACAGGAACATGTTTTCCACGACCACGGGATGTGTCTTTTGTCGAAATTGTTGTTTAAGAAATGTGCAGCGAGTCACTGCATGAGGTAGGGTTAAAGCAGCGTTTTTCAACCTGTGTGCCGCGGTCAGGTGTGCCGCGTGAAAATCACCTCCGTCCGACGCAACATTTAACTTCGCGTTACGTGCCCTGAGAGCGCACAGAGCGCGCGTGCCCTGAGAGCGCACAGAGCGCACAACGATTACGCACTCAATTTCCCAAGATTCCCTAGGCAGTTCCCGGCAATTCCCGGATGTGTTACACCCCCCCCCGTTGTGCCGTCGTATTTTCCGAAGCAAAAAATGGGGCCGTGGCGCAAAAAAGGTTGGGAAACACTGGGTTAAAGAATTGTTCCCACCTGAAACGTATTCATCACTGCAGTAATTATCCAATCAAAGCGGCTCTTCTTTGGTCAGGCGGTGGAAATGCCTGCGTGATGATACATTGCGGTTACTTGAAACCGCCAGACGGTGGCGCTGGACTTAATCGTGCTTCTCACGCGAGCTGAGATCACACAAGAACAACGTGTGCAGGATCTTGCAGAACTGAAACACGACTTAGTTTTTAGTCAGCTCCTCGCCGCAGGTGTAAACCCATCACAGGTTATGTCTGTAGTCACGTCCGAGATCTAGATTCTGATACCGATGATTTCCGTATTAAATTCTCAACTTTACCCCTCACATCACAATTACACCCAACAGCACCACTGAGGCTTCCACTGCATAAACTAGCTCTTCTTGCTCTTTTGTTTCATCAAGGACACCTGGTCTATCACAAGATCTTCACACATATTTTAATTTCACACAGAAATTCCAAATATGAATTTTTGTAGAATAATAATTCCGATTTATATTTTTGTATGAGTCAAACCCAGTGTTGTGACAATCAAACGGTTTTCCATTAAGCGACTGTCCAGAAGAAAACCAACCTGCGTCCTGTGATACCCCCGTCTGAAAGCCGAACATCCCCCTCCTCTACCATCGATCCTCTGTAGAAAGCAGATCTTTGTCTCTTATTGATCTCCACCACTTGATCCACCACCATCATGATGATGATGATGATGATGATGATGATCTTCTCCTCCTTGCTGATGGATCCCTCGTATCGTTCTCGGGTTAATATGCCGAGGTCCCATTAACCAGATCTTTAAAGAGCCCTGACCTTGTGTAAGTGGAGAGGAAAGTCACGGCGATCGTCTCTTACCTTCACGGCGACGAGCATCTTGTCCTTGGTGGGACTGAGATTATAGCACTCTGCCAGGAAGACCTTCCCAAAGGCGCCTTCTCCGAGCTCGCGCTTCAACACGATGTCCCGTCGCTTTATGTGCTGTACGTCTGCAGAGGGGGGAAGCAGAAACGCAGAGAGGCTTATGGAAAAAGAAAGATCTGGTTTCTGTAGGAGGAAGAGTTGAGACTGAGATATTGTGTCCTGCTAATGGTTATTTATAAAATCTTGTAAATTGAAAGATGATCAATATGAGCCACTCTGGTGGAAACAGACTGCCAAAAAAAGTCCCTTGTTAATGCATCGAGAGCCTCCTGATGGCAGGTTCTTTTGTCCACAAAAAACCCCAAAAAATGTTCATGCAAGAAAATAAAGAAGCAAAAATAAACCACCTAAATACATAATCATATCAATAAATAATAATTTTCACCAAAGTACAACCACCAACTGTCCATGATCCCCTCAAAACCTTTCCACAAAACCTCTCCATATCAGAATGATTGGCCAGAAGATGTTGATGGATTCTCTAGAACTTCACCTCTGACAGCCGCGCAGGTTTACATTAATGCCCTCCTTCCTATGCGTCACTGTTACTATAGCAACAGCTCATTCACCGCGACGTGTACAGCACACGCTCCACACTCTTATCTTAAAGTAAGGAGATGTTTATGTACCACTTCTGGAAGGAGTCTCCAGTGTCAGACAGAGGTAAAGTTTTAGGAAGTTCAGAATAAAGAGAGGCTGGTGAGGGAGCGAGTGTTTATAGGTGCTGTAATGCAAGTGCCAACAGGAACTAACTTGTTTCGTGGAACATTAAACAACTACAAACAGATAAAAGACTATCAGGTGGACATTTAATCATTGATGAACTGCTGTAGTGTAAGAGGAATAAAACACTCGAGAAGGTGCTGGACCACGTTGGGGTAACAGTAACTTCCGCTTTTTTGTAAACAACCTGACATGGAGTGTGTTACTGCTTTCATGATGAACTTTTGTTTGCAAGGAAAATAAAGCTTGGGTTAGGGTTAGCCTTAAGATCACTGGAATAAGCGGATGCTAATTAAATTCTTTGTGCTTTATAATATAATTTGAATTTTATTAAAATTTCCAACCACCTAAGGCATAAAAACACAAAGACTCCCATGATAATTATTATGATGATGATGATTATTATTATTATTATTATTATTATTATTATTGTTGTTGTTGTTGTTGTTGTTGTTGTTTTCCATTCTGCCTTAAGATTTCTTAACTTTTCACGCAATAGCAGTAGATCATCAAGCCCTGAAGGCTGGACTGAATTCAAATGAATTAAGATAGAAAGGAAAAAGAGAGAGAGAGAGAGAGAGAGAGAGAGAGAGAGAGAGAGAGAGAGAGAGGGATTGAGTGAGCTGTGTAGTAAAAGGTGAAAGTGTGAAGTGGATCTTGGCAAGTGTCATTTGTAAAGCGCCGAGACCCATCACTCAAAGCGATAACGTGGCTCTGAGGGGGACGACGCCATCCAGACCATCACTCAGGGGGAATTTATAGATACCGAACTCCCTGCCGATCCCACAGACCTTCAAACATATCAGATCGTTCTGCTGTATGAACACAAGAAAGGGAAAAAAGAAGGAGAAGAAGGTCACCTGGATTTCCCCCGCCTGTCCACATCCTCCTCAGGTCACCTTCTCATTCCACTAAAGTGCTGACTCCTCCTCTGTTTGTTTTCAGTCATTTTTAGCGAAGCCTCAAATGAAATGAAGAATTTCATCCTCTGAGACTGAAAACAGTGAAACTGAAGACTTCTACTCGCAAAACCAACAAAATATAATGTCTGTTTACAATAATGCGAAAGGACAAGAAAAAGCTAAGGGCTAAGTCTGGGATCTGTTCCGGAGAACAAACTGAGATGCCTCATTTTAGCAGCCTGAATCAGTCAGGAGCCACTCAAAACCTGACACATTAATGTCAGGAGCAACCAGACTGTTACTAATCAGGACAGGACACAAGTATACACTGGGCACTTCAGCTAGACGTGAGGGGCGGGGCTTATGGATAGACTGAGAGATTAGAATGAGGGGTGGGGCTTAGTGTTCAGGTGAGGGGTGGGGTTTAGGGTTAGAGTGAGGGGTGGGGTTTAAGTTAGAGTGAGGGGTGGGGCTTAGGGTTAGAATCAGCAGTGGGGTTTAGGGTTAGAGTGAGGGGTG
>JAQMCW010000002.1:24387901-24401098 GCA_030068335.1 Chrysichthys cranchii
TCTTTCAGGATCTTACAAAGCTTCAAACGACGCGTCGACTATCAAATTAGTTGTCGACGATTTTGGTAGTCGACGTAGTCGTGACTAGTCGACTAATCGTGGCAGCCCTATTATTAATGAAGCCATTTTCATTAGCAACAAATTCGTGATCATTCAATTTATTGTTTATAAATATATACACATATAAACGCATAAATATAAGTGTTTTTAAAAAATTAACCTATGCCCAATATCATGGTATTGGTGAAGTCAATCTATTGGATCAGAACATTATGTAAGAAATCACACCCCTCTGTCAACCAATCAGAATTTTTCTTTGTTGTACTTGCTGCTGTTGCCATGGCGATCATTGTCAAACATCTTATTTCTAATAAAGACACAATGTTCAGGCCGTTTTTAATCTGATCGTACTTGGATAAAGTCGAAACAAACAGCTTGGAAAGCTTTCCACTCCTCTTAGCTGATATTGTAAATCCCGACTCAAACGCAAACACGTTTCATAACTTCCAAGCGTTCGTACGGCCCGCTCTTTAGGCGAACATGTTTAAAAAAGTCATTTAAATCAAAATCCAATTACCCGTGTGAAACATCCCGTCGGGTGGTGGAGTTGTAATTATTTAGGAAACGGTTCTCGTGCTGAGTTCTCCGAGTTTCCAAAGCAATTAGGAATTAATTAAAGCGAGTTATCCCACTGCACCTATGGCGTGAGGACATGAGCTACAGATCCACGCTCGCTCGTCAGTGCTCCTACGTTAAACCTTAATTACGGCAAATTGAGCTCTGGTCACCCGACGCTCGAGTTTTAACCCGAGACCACAGACGGCGAGGAGCGTCAAGAACCAGAGAACATCGGTAAACTCCTGCAGCAGGACCGACAACAGAGAGCCAGGACACGGAACCATGGGACACGGAGCCATGAGACACGGACAATGGGGCACAGAACCAAGGGACAGAGAACCATGGGAGATAGAACCATGGGGTACAGAACCGAGGGATACGGAACCATGGGGCACGGAACCATGGGGTATGGAACTGAGGGACACAGAACCATGGGACACAGAACCATGGGGTATGGAACTGAGGGACACAGAACCAAGGGGCACAGAACCATGGGACATGGAACCATGGTACACAGAACCATGGGGAAAGGAACCAAGGGGCACAGAACCATGGGACATGGAACCAAGGCACATGGAACCATGAGGTATGGAACCATGGAACACAGAACCATGGGGAAAGGAGTCAAAAGGACAATCAGAAATAATGCAAATTAAATCTCAGAACTTTTGATGCAGTCTTTATGTGTGAGGTACGTACTTTATTTATTTGAATGTTTCCGTAACAGAAGCACACCAAAAATCTTTCCTTCTTTGCCTTTTATTTTTTCCCCCTGTCTTTCCTCATTTATTTATTTAAATATAGATTTTTGGCCCATCAGAAATCTCGCTTAAACTCACACTCCGTGGAACCACACTTTGTACGGTCTATCTATCCATCTTCCTCTTCCTCTCCTTTTATCTTTCTCATTCTGGTTCATTGTCTTTTTATCTCTCTCTTTCTCTATCTGTCTTATTACTGTGCTCATCACTCTCTCTCTCTCTCATGCTCTCTCTGTCTCTCTGCTGCACTTTCTCGCTCTCCTTTTGCTCTCTCTTCTTTCTTTCTTTTTATTTAGTTGTTTGTTTAAATTACTGTATTTTTGGCCAATCAGAAGCCAAGCTCAAACTCAGACTCCATGGAACCGCACACTGAGTCACTCCTCTTTCTTTGAATCTACATTCTTTCTTTCTTTCATTCTTTTCAGCATACACACACACACACACACACACACAGAGAGAGAGAAGGGCCACTCTTGTAAATGTAACTGTAAACAGATAAAATGTACACTGTGTTGTTCTTTAATGAATAAATCTTGGAATGGTTGGTAACACGCTGCGGTTTTAGAGGAATAAAGCACTTCAGGATGTGACGTTCAAACGGACAATACTCAACTTCTGCTTCATCACACGATAACTAACAGACTCTGAGCTGATCGAGCTAGTCAGCTAGCTAGCAATGATGCATTCTTAGTGTTATGCGTTCTTCTTCGTTGCCAGCGAGAGGAGAAACAGTTCATGTTTGTCTTTATTACTGAGTTCCCCTCGGGTTCTCTGAGAAGAGAACAAAGTCCGGGAAGCTCCAAGATCATCAGGAGGCAGATGCTAACTGAAGTCCGCGTTTCCTGTTTTGCTTAGGGTTTTAATGAGCAAAATCCAATTTCAGTGCATTTCAGGACACTTCCCTGGAAACAAGTGGAATTTTCATGTTCAAGTGTTGCTGCATGAAAGCTGTTCAGAAGCAGAAACGGCATGACTTTGTTCTCTCGGCTTTTTAAAGAAAAGATCAGACGTGTGGAATAACATCTCATTGTCCTGTGTGACTAACACAGTAGCTGTGTATGTGTGTGTGTGTGTGTGTGTGTGTGTGTGTGTGTGTGTGTGTGTGTGTGTGTGCTTTTGTGGGAATAAAAATAAGCAAGAATATTCAGACTCCTACAGAAAATGAGTCAGCATGGAGGAACGTTATCGTGATTCATCTCTCAGCTCAGAGGAACACACACACACACACACACACACACACACACACACACACACAAACGTTAAAATCCCACACCGGACTGAGCTCACAGCGGTCAGCGTGACTGCTTCTCTCTGGCGCGAGCTGTCCGAGGAACAATTACAAGCTGCTGCGGTCCAGCAGGAACGTCAGAACGTCAGAGATGAGACGCAGCAGCGAAGCGGCATCGACACGGCACCTGTTAGCCACGTGAAACTTTTCATTGTGAAACAAAAAGCAGCTTGGATCCATCTTTAGCTCAGCGTGGAAGCGAGATGCGTGCCTTGGCTGGAGAACACGATCGATGCGATCGAGCAGAACCTGCAGAGTCACAGAGTGTCGCGAGGGCAACGATTTCTTTGTACTTTTTATAGTCGCAGTCTGCCGGTTTTTAGCTACATTCAGGTTTCGCTGAAAATACAAACACATTTAAACATCCAGAACCCTTAAGGGTCCTTCAGGTCATTCCAGTAGTGGACGGTTCCCTGCAGAACCCTACACGGACGAGTTTTCCTCTCAAAAAGAAATGTTTTTGAAGCTCAAAACCCTTAATTATCAATGAGCCCTAAAAGAATAACCATATTTAAAGGCGGTATATATTAACCTGGTGATGATTATTTACTTCTTCACACAGAGAACCTGTAACAGTTCTTCAAACAAAGTGCTTCCCTATCAGTTTGAGTTCATAGCAGAACCTAGTTAGGAAGTAAAGCACCCTTAATAAAAAATAAATAAATAAATTAAAAAAAACACCTTAAAGAACCTCTTTTAAAGAGTGCAGGCATTAACCGGGTGATTATTTTCTGTCTAACCGCAAGCACCTTTAAAGGCTCTTCAGATGTCCTCTAAGGGACTTGGCCTTCCAGGTACTCAGGAGAATCCTAGAACAAAGTGTTCCTCCAATACAAAGAGTTCCAAGCTTTTATGGAAGCTAAGAAGCTTGCCTTTAATTATCTGGAAGCCTTGGAGAACCCTTGAAGAACCTTTTTTTCCTCTCCTGAATGTATTAGGCAATTAATGATCTTCTGAAATACTGAGAATCTTTCAGGGTTCCTTAGTTGTCTCTCAGCAAAACATTTCCATTTCAGAAATCTTACAGATGATAGAAAAGCACCATTTTCCCCTGAAGAGTGTAGATATTAACTGGGGAATTATTTTCCACGAACTCGGAGAACCCTTGAAGAACCCTTTTCTCTAAGATTGTGTACATGAGCTGTACAAGCTACAATTTTTCCTCTTACTAATTTATTTCTTATACTAAGAGCTCTTCAGTCTGTTAGGATCATCTTCAAAGGTCCTGTTTAAACTCTACAACAGTTTTCTTCTCAGAAATGGTTCCACGTAGAGCCCCTTCTGAAACCTAATATCTAGAACCTTATCTGATGATCCTTCTGTACACACCAGCGTCAATACACACTCGAAGATCTGCTTTAAAGGCTGTACGGTTTGTTCTTATGTCACACCCTTGTACTGAAGTGACAACACAGAATTCCAAGTCATTCCGATTGGGAATTCCGAGACAGATCGAATCCCCATTTAACAACTTCCCGGGTTAATTGAAAGTTTTATTTGCTTTTATTAGCAAGAAATGAATGTGAGGTTTCACGCCGATCAGCCCAGTGTAATCAGAGCATCAGTGAGGAGGCGTGTAAATTACTAAAACACACAGTGCGGTACCCACGGGCCAGGAGCTCAGGAATGTGCACATCTGTCTGTCAACATTCTGTTTGAAATGAGTTGTTTATTTACATTTTTGGTGCAATATTTGAAAAAAAAACAAAAAAAAAAAACAACAACAACAAAGTTCTACCTTTAATCTCACAGATGGACCTGGTATATATGGTTCTGTTTGCTGGCTAATTGTCACCCAGGATGAATACGGGATAAACGCAACACCGGTAGCCTCAGCCAATCAGCAGCCTTCTAATTACACTCTGACAGAGAAGAACTCTCAGTACTGTACCTGCCGCACCAGGCCAAAAAAATAAACAAAAAGAGAGAAACATGGCATCAAGGACAAAAAAATGAGGCATGACCCAGGACAAAAAATGAGGCATGACCCAGGACAAAAAATGAGGAATGACCCAGGACAAAAAATGTGGCATGAACAAGGACAAAAAATGATGTATGACCCAGAACAGAAAATGCGGCATAACCCAGGACAAAAAAATGTGGTGTGACCCAGGACGGAAAATTCAGCGTGACCCAGGATAGAAAATGCATCGTGACCCAGGACAGAAAATGAGGTGTGAACAAGGACAAAAAATGTGAGAAAATGTGGCGTGACCCAGGACGAAAAATGAGGTATGACCCAGAACAGAAGATGTGGCGTAACCCTGGACAAAAAAATGAGGTATGACCCAGGTCAACAAATGAGGTGTGGCCCAGGTCAACAAATGAGGTGTGGCCCAGGCTAAAAAATGTTGCATCACCCAGTACAAAAAAAAATGTACAAACCAGGATTAAAAAACAAAACAAAACCAGGAGCTACGACCCAGGACAAAAAATGTACAACGCAGGATTTGGATACAACTTCTGTCTGAGTGACACGTGACTGTATGTGTGTGTGATTGGCCGTGTCCTAGTGATCACATCATTCATTGAACACACTCAACAGAATTCACTTGAAATGCACACAATAGAAACCCAACTGACTGACAACACCCTCAGTCTAACACAAACACACACACACACGCGCGCGCGCGCACACACACACGCACACGCACACACACACGCACACACACATTGTTATGTAACCATGAGTCTGAGTAGACAGACACACTCCTCTCAGGATGGCAGAGATAAATTGAAGGTAAAGGTAGGAGGTGAGACACACACACACACACACACACACACACACACACACACACACACACACACACACACACTTACTTTAAAATTCCTGAAAAAACACCTACTCTCCAATGCGAGAGGAAGAACAGGAAGCAGGTTCTTGACATGTTTATTTTAAGATACAAGATAATATAAGATTACGTACAATATGCAAAATAGCTCATGATACTTGTTCTGCTTTCTCGTCGGTTTTATGCAAATCGCCCCATTACGTATTCAATTTCTGCAGTTCATTCTGTGGTCACGCCTTGTGATGAGATGGATTCGATTTGGTTGGTTGGATGGGAATTGGAGAGACGGATTTATTTTAAAAGATCTCTTTTTGGATATGATCCTGATCTAAAACCGACAGCACCGCCGCATCGCTGGCGTTCCTTTCAGACTGAGTACGGGCTTTTAGTACTGCTTGGTACCGCCGCGTTCTTTATAACATTAGTGAGATGATTTGAAATGAAGTGCATTAGCTTCATGAGCATAGCTACGTCAGTTAGCTTGGATGGAGTAGGGATTCCTGCTGGATTTTCCAGTTTCATTTTGGAAAATCGTTTCTCTACAGCTGCACGTAAAACACGTTCGCGTCTCCGTTGGATCAGAATCGAATTAACGACCGATGGCCGCTGATCATTAAGAACACCACGCCGTTCCTTTCACAGACCGAGCACCATCTGGAGACGGGTTAGTATCAGTATCGATGCATCCCGAAATAAAAACGTCAGTACTCCTGACAGGTGCTTTAACAAACTTTTGACACCGCTGAATAAATAACCTGGATGCGCAGAGTGAAACGCTGCACTCGGTTTTCTGAAGCTGATGAAATAAGAGCGGCTCTTGGTGGTTCTCCGACTGTAAGTCTGCAGCTAACAATGATTTCCTGTACGGCTCTGATCCATGCTCTGACGTATTGACTCACTCACAGCTATTTGTTATGCAGGTGCATGAGGCAGATCATTTATTTAGTGCTCACACACACACACACACACACACACACACACAGACTTGTAAAACGGGATCTGCGTTCAATACTACGAGCAAAACAAGCAGGTCTCAGTGTCGACAGACGAATAATTCACCATCTACTTTAGTCTCTGTCTCAGCGTAAGAGGCGTGGCCTCTGTGTGTCTGTGTAAGTCAAGGAGGCGTGGCTTCAGTGCCTTTGTCTTCGTGAAGGAGGCGTGGCTTCTGTGCCTTTGTCTTCGTGAAGGAGGTGTGGCTTATGTGCCTTTGTCTTCATGAAGGAAGCGTGGCTTATTTGCCTTTGTCTTGGTGAAGGAGGCGTGGCTTATGTGCCTTTGTCTTAGTGAAGGAGGTGTGGCTTATGTGCCTTTGTCTTAGTGAAAGAGGCGTGGTTCAGTGTCTTTGTTTTCATGAAGGAGGTGTGGCTTCTGTACCTTTGTGTTAGTGAAAGAGGTGTGACTTATGTGCCATTGTCTTCGTGAAGGAGGTGTGGCTTCTGTGCCTTTGTCTTGGTGAAGGAGGCGTGGCTTCAGTGTCTTTGTTTTCATGAAGGAGGCGTGGCTCATGTGCCTTTGTCTTGGTGAAGGAGGCGTGGCTTCTGTACCTTTGTGTTAGTGAAAGAGGCGTGGCTTCTGTGCCTTTGTCTTCGTGAAGGAGACGTGGCTTATGTGCCTTTGTCTTCGTGAAGGAGGCGTGGCCTATGTGCCTTTGTCTTCGTGAAGAAGGCGTGGCCTATGTGCCTTTGTCTTAGTGAAGGAGGTGTGGCTTATGTGCCTTTGTCTTAGTGAAGGAGGCGTGGCTTATGTGCCTGAAATTGCTTTCCACTTGTATAATTAAAGAAATCAATTTGTAAAATATAAAATTTTGAAAAGTCATAAGTTAAAAGCTGTTGATCGTGACTTGAGATTTCAGGACTACTTTTGCTGACCTTCACTAAAGCACATCGTGTCTGAGTTTTTCCAGGCTACTCGACTTCCGAGTGGATGAACGGAAGTCGTGCCTTTCGGAAACGATAAAGCTCCCTTCTGTGAGTGCGCACGACGCTGAACTTTGCGAGGGAGGATAAACGATAAGCCTTTTAATCTCTCAAGGTCGACATCGAGCTTCAGCAGCAAAATACCTGAATTGTTAGTCAGAGCGGCGAAATCACAGCGCAGGCGTCTTCTAATGAAAAATAAATTAATATATGAGCTCTGGAGAAAAATGGAGTTGCGGTTTTCTTTTGACGTTTCCGACACTTCAGGCATGCCAGACATCCGACAGCGATCGAACACTCTGATCGGTGGACAAAGAAAAAATGCTGGCTGCTCTTGGAACATAAAATAAGCTAAGTTTAGATTTTTTTCCAGTTTGGAAGCAGCATAAAGTCCACCGATTACTAAGCTCAGAACGTCCTCTCCAAATCGAGAAAGCAAGAGAGCAAAGTGAGCACGAATACGAGCACAAAATGAAAAGTCTCTCTTCTATGATTCAGAAATTATGTCTTATATCGCCAAGTAAATCTCAGTTAATTGAAAGACCAGTTTGAGATCAACACAGAACCTCAGTACAGAATAAACCAGGACATTTGGGCCCGAAAAATTACATCCTGGAACTTACAAAAAAATTGTCAGATGGACTGTAATCTCACTTTCCCACCTATATGTCTGCCTGTGTGATCTGGACATGTGAGTAAAATTGACTCATCTAATTGACTCGCTATTTAGTTTGGTGAACATAATTAAAGGATTCATACAAGAAAACAAAACAAAACAACAACAACAACAACAAAAAAAAAAAAAAACAGGGACTTACAATATATTCATAAAATGCTTTCATTCAACGGTTGGAAATACGCAAATAAAACTTTACCATTTACAGAAATCAGAAAAATCCCCCAACATAAACAACACCGAGTCTGTGCTCAATAAATGATTCAGTAATGACATAAATTAGAAGTTTAAAACATTTTATGAATCACATCCAGAGCTTATTTTCTTTGAATCTTCAGAACACATGCAGATTTCTGCAGCAACTTGCCAAAAAAATTTAAAAAATAAAATAAAAATCGACGTAAAACCACTGGAAAGCTGTTTGATTCACTTCCTACAGGTGAGTCGATTCAGAGTCGATTCGCTTTCTCACTCAAACCGAATGAGCAGTGCATGAAACAAGGGCTGCTGCATCACAGTAATGACTTGAAAGAAAGAAAGTGCAACAAATCCTTAAATTATGACCAGTAAGACTAGATGTTCATTTAGGACAAAAGTAATGGCACCTTATAAAAGCAAGAAGAGTGAGCGCTGCATTGGTTAAACTGCTTTGTTGGAAGATTTAACACACTTAGCAGGCTCTCTCTCTCTCTCTCTCTCTCTCTCTCTCTCTCTTTCTGTGTCTCTCTCTCATTGTTTAGTCACCATGTTGTCTTATTCAGCTCTCTGGGAGCTTTAAGACTTTTATGCAGATTTGTGGGCGTGGCTAGATCTAAACAAGACGTGTTTGGTTCAAAATGTACGTCTCGCTCGAGTGGAAATATTTTAATATTGTAAATCCCACGTAAAATCTAAAAGGCTGACAAATGAGAATGTAAATCTGTTGAATATGCCCAAGAGTTCTCTTAACGTTCTGCTTGGCGTAAAACATTTCCAGTTAAAATTGTCCAAAGAATGTCTTAAAATATGATTTTAAGTGAACAATTGTGCTTTTTCATACTTTTGTGGCTGAGAATTGTAAGAATTGTGAGCAAATTTAGCAACGAGGTGAAAACACACTCTGATCAGAAGAGCTTCTGAGCTAAAGCCATACGAATGGTGAAATGCTCAAAGGACACGAATGGGAGAAATACAGAGCAGGAAGTTGGGCTAGAAAAAGAAATCCCTTTTCAACAGACACACAGACGATGCACAGGAAGACTGCGACAGCGTTCACGCTGCTCTTCCTGTCCTGAAGGCAAACAACGTGCCGTCTAATCATCACCACCTTTCTGTTTCTCCACACGACATGCATGGAGGCACAAAATCCAACATGGCTTCCAGACGGTTCCTGTCCCCCCCCCACTTCTATCTATCTCTCTCTCTCTCTCTCTCTCTCTCTCTCACACACACACACACACAGCAGGGCCTAAAGATCTCCTAATGGTGTGAAGGTCACGGTGTCTGTTTAACCGTCATGCTCAGATCGCTGCTACAACTCACTGCAGCATGTATAACAGAAGAACCCTACGTTCGCGCTAGCACTCACGCATCACTTGGAGTTTGTCTTTTGTGGGCGTGGCCTGTCCAGAAATTCTCATGAGAAATAGACAGTAGCTGGACAGAGCTTCTAAAGCTAACTAGGTAAACACAAATTAACTAACGCAGTAAACTATTTGGGGTGAAAATTGTCTGTTTGATGTATTTTGATGTTAGCAAAATAAGCTAAGTGTACCAGCGATGTATAGTTCTTTGTAATGTCTCTATACACATTTAATGAGAGGCTGTGGACTGTTTTTGTTCCATGTTAATCAGTAACTTGAGGTAGGAACTAAATCTTTGAGCGTGAACTGAAAAAACGTTGGCCCACGTGATCCATGAGACGTTTGGGTCCGTCGCTGGAGCTTTCCCAACAAGGAGCAAGAAAACAACATTTCTGTTCTGTATTCCGACAAAATGACCTGGATCTAATGGCTTTATTAAAGGAATTGTAGCAAGAACGTGAAATTTCATGTTTCACGTTTCGTTTTTACATCCCTTTCGTAATCAGAGATTTTCTTTTCCTTCATTGTGCGAGAAACATCTTGGCATGTTATTTTCATTCTCACTCGGATCGGCTCAGTGCAGCTCAAGCCAGGCTAAAGGCAACTTCAACATGAAGTAACGTCAGCTAGCAAACGCGCCGAAAAGTCAAAAAGACAAATGAAATGAATGAAAATTGTCATTTTCCAAACCTGTAGCCCATTCTTTTTGGTTAAAATCTCATCATAATTTTAGTTCAAATTAGATTTCGTAACCACTTGCTGTAAAAGATTACACCGAGATGCTAACTAAAACCTGTTCGGCATGCTCATACGTGTGCGCTAAAATACTCGCTAACGTTTGATCACCGCACCTCCTAATGTTCCCTCATGAATCACATCGAATGCTTTCAATTTGGAAAAGCAGGAAATTTTCCCCTAAGGCTCCTTAGCATTTTTTCTATTTTTGTTTTTTTGTTTTTTTTCACTGAAAGAATCACGTGACATGCTAACAGTCTAGCGCTAGCTCGCCCCGCCTAACCATCTAGCCTAGCCTGCTTTCTAGATTAGCTCCATCTCAGATCCAAACGGTTGTTATTTTTAGTTTCCCACTAATGAGATTCCCTTTTCTCCATCACATCATCCGTAATCTGATTGGTCAGAAGTTTAAAAAAAAAGTCCATGACATTATTTTGGATGTTTCCTGAAAAGTTTCCCTTTTGGAAGCGCCTCAGCTCACACAGACGTGCTTAATGCTTAGTAAAAGCGGGCATTACGCGTTCATGTGGCATTATGTGAAAATAAATAAGCGTAATGAAGTGTGCGAGCAGCAGCCTGACACACACACACACATATACACACACACACACACACACAAAAAACCCCGAGACCGCTAAAACAACGTGTTCTCGCAATCCGCACGATTCTCACAATAACAATCACTTGAGACGCGTCCCGAAACGCCTGAAAGCCTGAAAACCTCGCACCTTTTTTTTTTTAAAGCAGGTAATTATGAATCCATTTGAAGCCTGAAGCTATTGTTTGATTATCTGAAAGCAGCAATCAGGCAAAGAGGGAAAAAAAGAAAAGAAAAATAACACCACAACAAACACCCGGGTCGGAGTTTTCATTAAAAGACTCTTCAATGCGGAGCGCTCATTCAGTACGGATCTGAAGACACGCAGTTTGTCCCATCCATCAGTGGGAACATGGCGTCTTGATTGCTTTTAGAGCTGCTACTGATTCAAAAGAGGCTTTAACGTCTTAGTCAGGATGAAGTGCTTCGCTCTAATGGACTTTATTATTATTTTTTTCTCCACTTGGTCAGTAATTTACAAAGTTTCTCTTTTCGTCTAGCCGCTAATCCTTTTTGTTTCATGGGAAATTAAGCTCTGAAATGGAGGTACCTGCGGGGGAAAAAAGTGTTTCGGTTCCGCACTGCACACCAGAGGAGGACCAGCAAACTCGAGCGTACGCCTCACACCGCTCCGGATTTCAGATCTGGGTCCATTTGTTTTTCTTTCCTTTTTTTTTTGTGCGCCACATGAGCACAATGCGTGAACGCTGGAAAAACCCTGGGAAGTCAACGAAGCTCATCAGTTCACTCTCAAGTCATATCTAAGCTTACTGAAAGAAAGAAAAGCAATCAGATGATGTACAGGTCAGAATAAAAAAATAAAGGCAAAATCCAGTAAACACCTGTAACAGAAGTAACTCTGATAAACTGAACACATCCCTGTTCCACACAGTCCCCATGTGAGACGATGCATTAGTTGGATCGTTCATCGAGCTCCTGGATTCCTCCAGAGAAGAAGTTTTTCTTCTGCTCCCGAACCCAGGTGAGCCCCGCTTCCTTTACTTCATCATCAGAGGTGAATCTGTGACCGCGCAGCGCCTCCTTCAGGGGACCGAAGATGTGATGATGGGTCGGCACCAGATCCGGGCTGTAAGGAGGACATGGGAGACGCCGGAACCCGAGCCCGTGCGCTGTCTCTACTGTCCCTGCTGCTGTATGAGGACGTGCATTGTCGTGGTGCAGTGAGACTGTTTTGGACAGCGTTCCTCTTCTTTTGCTGCGTATTGCAGGTTTAAGGTCATGTCTCAGCAATGTACAGGAATTTACACTGTTCACTGCTCGTCCATGTGCTTGGAAATGCACCAGAACAGAAGCCTTTAGATCCCAAAAGAACCTTAAGACGATTTTCTTGATGGAGCACTGACTTTGGGATTTCTTCTTCGCCAGAGAAGATGGAGGTCTCCACTCCATGCGTCGTCTTCCGGTCGCTGGGTAAACTGCCCTTACTTTTTGATTCTCCTTTGTACATCAGATGTCGGCTGATGCTGAATTATTAGAAGAAATTGCCAGCTCGAGCGTGTAATAAAGTATTTTTAATGCAACACGACCGTTTTGGTGTTTGAACCAGAAAACACTCTGTGTTAAATTTATACTGCTGTAAAAATAAATAAATAAATAAATAAAGTTTTCCACTGACAGAAGAGAACATCGATCAGTAATGAACAGAGCAGGAAGTTTAACTAAAGAAGAAAAATGCTGCTGCTGGCTGTGAGGATGCTGTACATAAAGAACTTCTCCCAATTTAGTGGAAAAAGTGCTCACGTAGTGTAATAAAGTCAGCAGGAGGAGCGAAATGTACAATCTGCTACACATGCACGCCGTATTACACCAAATCTGCCCAGATAACGTGTGTGTGTGTGTGTGTGTGTGTGTGTGTGTGTGTGTGTGTGTGTGTGTGTGAGGAACAAATGGAAAGCTCCAGAAATATCACATCTGGCAATATGTCTATTTATTTATTTATGAATGTATTTATTTATTTAAATAAATCAATAAATAAATGTGGTCATTGAGATGCTGACGATACAGAAGGGTTGTGCTGCTCTTGAAAAAAATTAACAACTTGTTTTGTTTATCTGTTTACAGCTACATTTAATATTCCATGAAACAAGTTAGCTTCTGTTCTCACTTGCGTTACAGCAGCTGGAAACAGTCGTACGAGTAGTACGCGTACGCTTCGTCTGCCGAGCCTCACGTGATCACAACTTCTCTCTCTCTCTCACTGCGGGATTGTGGCTCACTCGTATAGTCA
>JAQMCW010000002.1:24488937-24499273 GCA_030068335.1 Chrysichthys cranchii
CTGTTGATACCGCCCCTACCTCTGTTGATACCGCCACTACCTCTGTTGATACCGCCCCTACCGCCATTGATACCGCCACTACCTCTGTTGATACCACCCCTACCGCTGTTGATACCGCCCCTACCGCTGTTGATACCGCCCCTACCTCTGTTGATACCGCCACTACCTCTGTTGATACCGCCATTACCGCTGTTGATACCGCCATTACCGCTGTTGATACCGCCATTACCGCTGTTGATACCACCCCTACCGCTGTTGATACCGCCCCTACCTCTGTTGATACCGCCCCTACCTCTATTAATACCTCCACTACTCCTGTTAATACCGTTGCTACTAAACGGTACCAAAATTGATAAATATTCTCAGCAGCGCTTGATTAGTTTCTTTGTTTGTATGAAGGCAGAAGTAGACTATACAGATTCCCACACCTGCCAAAACACTCTGAGTTTTCTCTCTTTTTTTTGTGTGGAAAAATAGGAAGAGTAGAGTGTCAATCCTCCCACACAGCCCTTCAATTTCAGTCAGGTAAAAAAAAAGGGAGGGTTTAAAAACCAGGGAGAGGAAAAAAGGCGGTAAAAGGCCGCTCCCCGCTGTGCGCCTGCGAGCGAGTGTGCTCAGGTAATTAAGCGCTGCTTCGCTCGACCCTTCGTCAAGGCAATTACCTAAAATCATATGCTCTTAGCTGCTCTAATTACGGGCCAATCTGGCTGCACGGTGCTGACTGACAGCTCGACTGGAGCCGCCGCGTGTTTACGGCACTGACGACAAAACCGATTACAGCGTGTAGTGTTACATACGGTCAAAACAAACGCCGCAAAGCAAATACGCAAAGCAGGCCGGAATCTTCCTCAACACGTGCATTGGGACCATGTTATTATTTATAAATAATGATTTAAGGCGGTTTGGGTCCTGACAGGAAACAGGAAGTGACGTACGTTTCTTTTGTAGTGCCTGCTGCATCATGGCATTGGGAAGCGCCATTTTGTTCACATTTGTTTACATTGAGAAGATTAGAGGGAGGGATGGAAAAATGGAGGAAAGCAAAGAAAGAATGATAAAGAGGCACAAAAAGAGACACCAATTCAGAAAGTATGAAGGACAGGGACAAAAGAAAGGATAGCGAAGCGGAAAATGAAGAGAAAGCAAGGAAGAAAAATAGTCGAAGTAAGACAAAGAGGGAAAAAAGAGAGAGACAAAGAAATGAGAGTAAACAAGAGAGAGAACTATCGAAAGCCGTACATAAGGTTAAAGAGAGGAAGTGAGGCGGAAATAGAGAGAAAGACAGATAGCGATGAGGGGAAAGGAGTGAGACAGTGGTGAATATCTAGCTCTGTGTGTGTGTGTGTGTGTGTGTGTGTGTGTGTGTGTGTGTGTGTGTGTGTGTGTGTGTGTGGCCTCAGGGGAAACACTCGAGTGCAGGTGAAGGGAATGAAATTAGTGAGAGACGAGTGCGGGCCGAGACAGAAAGCCAGCATGGGGTCACACGCTCTGAGTGGACACTTATTACATTAAAGACACATGGTGTTACCGCGCACGGCATTCTGGTAAAGCCTTACTGAGATCATGTGATCAGACGGTGATGTTCCGTTACCCTGTAAAAATCCTAGTACTGCTATCCTTTAAAAAAAAAGTACTACTCGCATTAAAGTAAAGTAAGAATAATACTAATACTAACACTGGTGATAATCACGCTAGCACCACTGCGGTTCCTTCTGTTAGCAATAAAACCAGTAATACACAAACAGTCCTATTAGTACTGCGAATAATATTACTAGTACTGCTAATATTACTACCCTTAATACTACTGCTGCTACTTCTACTAGTAATTAACTAGTCCCATTAATCCTAACACTATACTAACCCTACCACAAGTAGTAATAATACAATTAATACCAGCTAATATACCAGTTACTAACTAATACCACTACTTTGGCTAGTAAAACCTCTAGCATTGCTGATACTACTAGTTTTATTAATACTAATACAGTAAACACCCACAATATCGCGGTTCACCTGTCGCAGGTTCAGTGCATCGTGGATTTTCAGATTTCGATTCGCGGAATTTTTTGGCTTTTGCGGGACTCGGGAATATAAAATATAAAATATAATTTTTTTTAAAAAAATTTAACATCCAAACATTAAAAGAACATTTAAATCAAAATGAAACAGTATGCACTGTATTTCATCAGCGGATGAATACACAGTGGCGGTGTACACTACTTCCGCTTCAGCTAGTAAACAGGCTGTAAACAGGAAGTGACCTCACCGGCAGTAAGTACACATGTAGAATTTTATATGTTGTTAAAATGACATATGTTTAAGAGTGTAGAAAGTGTTTAAGAGTGTGGGAAAGGTTCATAAGAGAGTGGGAATGGTTTATGAAGAGTTTATATACATATATATATATGTATTTTACCGGAATGTAACCCCTGCGATAGACAGGGGTTCACTGTAATACTGATTCTACTACTGAAAGTAATACTAGGGTGACAATACGTCCTCTTTTTCCCAGACACGTCCTCTTTTTGAAACGTAAAAAAACATGCTTCCGCAGTGGGATTTTTAAATCGCAGAAAATGTCCGGGGTTCAGCTTTTGATCTCTAAATTCGGCGTTCATTTTGCGGGTGTCCGTCTTCGCCATGCCACCATCCTGCCCCCAGTGTCCTCTTTTTCCAGGACCAAAATAAGGTCATCCTAGTAATACAACTACTACTACTACGTCAAGCATCACTCTGGGAAGAATGCTGTCACTTAAGGGTTAGCATTAATGCTACGTTCATCATATTCATGAACAGGAACCATTTCTGAGGTAAAAGCAAACCCTGATTGAGTTCACAAGCTATGATACTTGATGCTGATGCTTTGCATAGCAGAACCTGTGGAGTTTTCATCAGCAGTCAGCACTTTTGGTTTTTTCCCATCATTTAAGAACACGTTTAAGGCAAAATGCTGATATTCCCAACGTTTCTGTCTTACTTCCACTGCCATTTTGGGTTTTTATTGCATATAAAAGGCTTAATCGCAACGTCCTTGCTAGGTAAAATGTTAGCCTAAGTGATTAGCATGCTAATACTCAGTAAACATATTTCCCAGTTGCCTAGCAACAATGTGATTTATTTTTTTTTTTTGGGCACTTGAACAGTACAGGATGAATTCACTAGATATTCTGCGTTTGTTGCACTGTACATAATAAAATGTTCATTCATTTAAATGATTCTGTGGGTTAACACAGGGGAGTGTTTAAACCTTAGCATGGCTAACTGCAGAAATCTTTTACCCTTCAAAACATCTTAAACGTGCATAAAGTTTAATTAGGCACGCCTGTAAAATGAGGCATTAAAAATGGAGACGTTTGGAATTAAAGACGTTCGAGTGTGGGTCGTCACGGAGAGGTTGAGCCGCGCTCCGAAATAAAAAAAAAACTTTTTTTTTTCATTGCCACATCATATTCAAGTCAACGGTACTGACGGCATAATTGGACATTAGTCTCAATTCTGACGGTACGAGAGTCGAGCTAAGCGCCCGGACGCAAAGCTTTTTTTTTTCTTTTTTCTTTCAGCCCGTACATTTCATTTCTCCAATTGTAGCGAATAAAAGGAGTCCATCCTGTAGTGAAGAGCGTAATTTAAGCGTTCTTAATAAAGCACTGCTGTTCATTACCGAGCCCATTATTTCCATGCTGGACGAGGGGGAAAAAAAAAAACGTCTCACCTCGCCGTCACTTTTTTTTTTCTCCTCGGAAATCTCGTGTAAATGTGTAAGTGCATGCAGAGACAGGTTCAGCTACTTAGCGAGGGGGGAGAGAACGAGAGCGGAGAGCTCAGACGAACCCAGAAGCCTATTAGGGCTAATATGTTTTTTTAATGGGAAAGCCGCGGTTGATCTGAACTCATTTGCTTCGTCCGGGGCTGAGCTCTGAAAGCAATCCGTCACCTCCGTGTGAGGCCGAGCCGGGCTCCTAATGAGCCTCTCGGTCCAAAAAGAGGGCCGAGAGAATTGAGCTGTCACGGCGCTCAATGGCGATGTCGGCATGATTGTGGCCCGGTCGCTCGGTCGCTGCCTTCCCTTTGTGTGCGTTTAGCCAAGCAAGGCCTTATACAAAATGAATGGGCCGAATGTAACCTTAACTTCACGAGACGCTCGCAGCGCTGACGGGGTCGGCCATGATCGAAACGTCAAAACGTGGCTTTTTAAAAAACACTTTGTGAGAGAAAACGTGTGCGTGCTTTTTTTTGGGGGGGGGGGGGGGGCCGGGGTGCGTAAAGAAAATGGGACAGAAAGCAATAAAGAGAAGAAGTGAGACATGGAAGGATGAGCGAGATACCAAATAGGGAGCAGGACAAAAGGAGAGAAGGAGAGACACAGAGAGAGAGAGAGAGAGAAGTATGAAAATAAAGCAAAACAGAAAATAGGGATAGAAAGTAAGAAAAAGAAAAAAAAGGTGAAAAAAAGATTAAAAAAAAAAAAAGGAAAAAATGGTATATGAACGAAACAAGAGAAGGAGCGTGAGACGGAATAAAAAAGCCAAAATGGGAAGGAAGAGAAAAACAAAAGAGAACAGGACGGGAAAATGAGAGTTAAAAAAAAAGAGACAGAGAGAGAGAGAGAGTGCAACAAAAAAAGAAGGAGAGCCAAATAAACGAAAAGTAAGATAAAGACAGGGGCAGAAAGACAAAAATGAGTAGAGAAAGAGAGGCATGTGGAAAAAAGGTAAGAGTAAAACGGAATGGAGGGCAAGACAAATGAATACTGTGATACCGAGAGAGGCAGGAAAGAGAAATGAAAAGACAAATGGAGTGAGAGAGAGAAAAAGACAGGGAAAAGAAATGAAATGAGAGAAAAATAAATAACTGAGGGAGAAAGAGAGATGAAAAGAGAGTTAGACAGAACCTGAAGCAGGAGGAGTGAAAATTAAAAAGGGAGACAGAGGAAGAGAGAGAGAGAGAGAGTTGAAAAATGGCTAAGGACCAGAAGAGAAAGAGAGAGAGAGAGAGAGAGAGTTGAAAAATGGCTAAGGACCAGAAGAGAGAGAGAGAGAGAGAGAGAGAGAGAGAGAGAAATGACGCCATGACAGAATGAGATGAAGAAAGAGAGACGAACCAAAAGAGAGCTCAGGAGAGAGGAAAAAACGAGGGAGGAGGACAGAAAAGAACAGAAAGCTGAGAGAGGGAGAGTGAAAAAATGAGGGGGAAAAAGATGAGAGGAAAGAGAAGGAGGAGAGATTACGCCTTGGTCCTGTTTGAATGTGGACAGTGAGATGCCAAGTCTGGACTTTTAGCAATTTAGCACTTTAGCCATGACTCGGCATTTTAGCCTAAAGTTGCGGGACTGATCCTGGTTTCGCGAGCCTTGTTAAGGCGACGTCACTTCCTTAAAAAAATCCAGCGATGCTTAATCAAGTCGGAATGTTTTGGACATTTGGGAGTTTGTTAGCGCTCCACCCTACTTGCTAGCTTCCTCCGTTTTTAACCTGCACGAGGAAGGACCTCCCCTTCAGAGGGCAGCACGGAGGAAGCGAAATGCCAGTTTTCCTCGTACGATGTCACTGATAAATAGCGAATGTGACGATAACACTGAGCAAAACACGCTGGACTGGTTTCTCTTTTAAAAACGCACTGTGAGCGCAGGCCAGAAAACCAGTTCAAGTTCGGAGACGGGAGCGGAAAAGGTCGGAGTGTAAGTGTGTTTTTACTGTGTTTCAGAAAACTGCAGGACGGCGTGATGTGATGGAGAAGAGAGACAGACGGAGTGTGAGTGTGTGTGTGTGTGTGTGTGTGTGTGTGTGTGTGAGAGAGAGAGAGGTGAAAGATGGAGAAATGTGTCATGTCTTTTAGAGGAATAACACTCTCATCCGTCCTCACCGAAATGTCACTATTAAAGGTCTTGGTGTGTGTGTGTGTGTGTGTGTGTGTGTGCATTGCTGTTTCCATCAGTTCTTCAGAAAGAAGGCGTGGCCTGTGTGTCCGTTTTGAAAAGAGGTGTGGCTGGTGTGTCTGTCAGTCTTCAGAAAGAGGGCATGGCCTGTGCGTCAATTCTAAAAGGAGGCATGGCCAGTGTGTATGTCAATCTTCAGAAAGAAGGCGTGGCCTGTGTGCCCGTTTTGAAAGGAGGCGTGGCCAGTGTGTCTGTCAATCTTCAGAAAGAAGGCGTGGCCTGTGTGTCCATTTTGAAAGGAGGTGTGGCCAGTGTGTCTGTCAGTCTTCAGAAAGAAGGCGTGGCCTGTGCGTCAATTCTAAAAGGAGGCGTGGCCGGTGTGTCTGTCAGTCTTCAGAAAGAAGGCGTGGCCTGTGTGGCCATTTTGAAAGGAGGCGTGGCCGGTGTGTCTGTCAGCCTTCAGAAGGAAGGCTTGACCATTTTGTCTGTCAGTATTTGTAAAGAAGGCGTGGCCTATGTGTTTGTCAGTCTTAGTAAAGGAGGCGTGGCCTGTGTGCCTTAGTAACAGAGTAGTAAAAGGTATGGTCTCTATCTGTGAGTTTCAGAGGAGGCGTGGCCATCGTACCTGTTCATTTCAGTCGAGCAGGTGTGGCCTGTGTGCCGAAAGCCAGTCTGTGCTTGTCAGTTCCAGTGACAGACACGTGGCCATCGTACCTGTCGCTCATGCTGCAGGGGGTGTGGTCACTGGTTGGGTTTGAGTTTTTAGAGTCTCTGTATGTGTCAGTTTTACAGAAGAAGAAAGTGTGGCCTGTGTGTCTGTCATTCTCACTCACAGAGGCGTGGTCTCTGTGCCTGTCAGTCACAGTGAAAGGGGCGTGGCCGTGGCACGGCTAGGAAGTAGGTGTGGCCTAGGTGCATCACTGGTGCTTTAAGATGTCCTTCATTCCTAACAATCCAGATATTCCTGATGAAGGGGGCGTGGCTTTCCACTCCTCAAAGCTAACACACTGTGTGTTAAAAAAAATAAAATGAAAATCTGAATCTTGGGTCTCAGTGAAACAGATGTAAACTCGATTACGCCGAATCCTGCAACGCCGACCCGGACGCCGACCCAGACGCCGACCTGGACGCTGTGGAAGACTAGTGATTTTGTTGTTGTACACTTTCTGCTTTGACAACAAGTCACAGTCTACCTCAGCGCTCAGGTTCCTAATCCCCCAACTCACACACACACACACACACGTCCAGCTCCTCACTTAATGATGTTCCTCACAGCACAGGGGTAAGCACAGCTGATAAAACAGTGGCGTAAAGAAACGTTTCCATGCACCATGTTCTTTGAGCTATGAGAACTTGTCCCGTCCACGTGCTTCCGCGTACAGTGGAATACTGAGTGTGTACGTCTGCGCCGCAGTGGCTTTAAAATCCAATAAATAATCCATAAAATAACCAGAGTTTAAAGTTGTTTTCTGTCTGTTACGTGTACGTTCACATGCACAACCCTGTCTCTCGTCGCTGTGTACGGCGTATTTCCTGTGGGGGTTTTCTCTCTCTCTCAGTGAGAACACGGTACTGAGGAATTTGCTTTAAAACAAACTGAATTAATTCACCAGGAGTGTTTAAAGAAAACTGCTCCTCTCGTAGGCGAGACCCCTCTGTGTGTGGGAGGCCGATCCGGCCTCGAGCTCTAAACCCTTCATTCACTTGCACTTCCTTTGATGAATTTATTAATATTTTGAGGAAAATGCAAATTTTTTTTTGTGTGTGTGTGTGTTGAATAAAATATTTATGGTCACAGTTTGTGTTTGACTCCTTATCTACACCATAAATCAGAACATCATATACACTCATAATTCATATTAAATCTAATGCTGTGTGTGTGTGTGTGTGTGTGTGTGTGTATGTGTGAGGTCACAGCCAGCGACCATAACAGTGTCACACAGATTCACATCTTTCATTAAAAGAGCAAAAAATCCAAACAAACATACAAAAAAGTTTTCCTGTCCCGGTGATGAATATGCATGCTTCAGAGAGGAACATTAAGTTGTGTGTGTGTGTTTGTGTGTGTGTGTGTGTGTCTGCTTGTGTTTCCACTTGTATGATGTAGGATGTTACCATGGTAACAGGAGCAGCGCAGCGGCTGTAAGGGTTCGACCTCGGGTCCGTGAAGGTGGCCTTGTGGGTTAAAGCTGAAAAAGCAGACCTCAGTAGAAGGTTAAAAACGCTGTTAACGTTTGAGAGGAAAACAAAGATGAAACAAATCAACGTGTAAATCCGTAACACGTTTTTCCTTCAGCTTTTATGGAAAACCTTAAAAGTACAGTGATTAACCTCTCTTAAAGAAAAGCAGAGAAGCAGTGCTGGGGACCTGTATTCACCAGGGATTCGAATAAAGGCATTATTTTAAGATTAAATTATTCTCCGGTCGTTTATTAAATATTAGGTTGTTATATTAAAAGCCTGGCTACCTAAATGATTTTTGTGGGGTTTTTTTCTCTTCATGTAGCAAAATTGCTCAAATCTTTCAGGTAAGATTAAAGTTAGCTTCTATATGATTATTAAAATATTTTTAAATAATAATAATATTAATAATAATAATTATTATTATTATTATCATTATTATAACAGCAACAATAATAATAATAAAATTTTATAATAAATTATATTAAATTACATTAATTAATATATTATATTAAATTAATACATTTATATAATAATCAATAATTAATTACGAATTAAATACTTGTTTCCAAATATTAACTCGGACTCTTTCTTTATATTTTTTTGTTCTACAAAAATAACAGAAAAGTTTGTCTAATAAACAGATAAAGATTATTACACAATATTTTCTGTAGGATTAGATACAGTGCCTGTATATGCACTTATAATTAGATATAAAAATGAACACAGGAGCAGAAAACACAGCAAGACTTATGACCACTCCTGCAAAATATACAGCTTTTAAAAATAACTGATTGTGTAATTAATATTAATTTATTTTCCTAAAAAAAAATAGATTATAAATATTAGTAGCCTTATGAAATTTTATCTGTTGTTATTATTGTTTATATATATATATAAACTGTGTTAATACCTGCAAGGTAAGATCAATACCACCTTCTTTACCAATAAAGAAGGTAAAGAAAATAATCGTAATAAGATTTTTTTTATTCATGTTTTACGTAAACAATAAAATAAATGTTTATAAGGCAAACTATTGTAACCCTTAAAAAAAACTCAACAGTTATTAATAAATTAAGTGTACATGAATGAAAAATGCTACCAACTCTAAAAGAAAATCAGTTAAACGACATCTTTTAAAAAACTCTCCTGTGGGTGAAATTGGTGGTGTGATTTTTGTAACGAATCAATTTAGATTCGAAATTTAATCTTCAAGAAAATCTCTTTTTTCACCTGAATTTGAACATAGATTTATGTGGCGTTGTAATTTTTAACGACATTTAGGAAGAAATGTCTTCGATGATTCACAAAGAAAAGACATTTCCTACTCTAACTATCTTTGTCCAGTTAAAAATATGTATATTAAATATAGTTTTATATAAAATACCCTATAACCCTGATCCCCTCTGTCACCCGAAACCACTGAATTCATTAATTCATTCATTAGTTTGATTGTTTGCTTATTCAACATTTTCGCCGTCCTCCGCAATTTAATATTTTGAGAAGGATGATGGAGAAGAACTGCACCCTTCAGCTGTAATTTCAGCTAAACTGAAAGGCGGCCATTTTGTTGTCGTCCCCCATCACGCTGCATGTTGCATTACTCCTGAGTAAATCTTCTCTGCAGGGGCTTTCTATAAATTTCTGCACCCTGTGAACACACAGTCTCTGTGGACCCTCCTCTTATCTCGACAAAATGCCGAGCTGTTTTAGTCCGGGCCTCTCAACGGACCTCCTCCTTCTTCTGGGAGCTGGTGTGTGTGTGTGTGTGTGTGTGTGTGTGTGTGTGTGTGTGTGTGTGTGTGTGTCCTGCTGCCGTCTCTAATCGCCCTGTCAGTCATCTCAGCAATAAGAAATGAGAAGAGACTCGGGTTATCCACGTCTGGAAGGAGATCAGATGTGGAAAATCAGTTCCTGGGATGTATTAATGATTAATTGATTCTCTCTTTCTCTCTCTCTCTCACACACACACACACACTTCAGGGCTCTGCTTGTAATGTACTGTATGGAAAACAAATTATATACAGTCGGGTCCATAAGTATTTGGACAGTGGCATAATGTGATTAAAGTGTAGAAATTAATTCAGGGGGTTTAACAAAAATACTGCATTTTTTAGGAATTACAGCGGTACCTTGGTGTTCGCCATCCTCAATATTTTTTTTCCTCGGAAAGCGACGTCGGCACGGTATTCGACTCGACAAACGTCTTCGTCTTCTTCCGCTTAATCCTGTTCAGGGTCGCGGGGGGAAGCTGGCGCCAATCCCAGCTGACATCGGGTG
>JAQMCW010000002.1:24509166-24519247 GCA_030068335.1 Chrysichthys cranchii
GCGCGGTCACAGATTCACCTCTGATGATGAAGTAAAGGAAGCGGGGCTCACCTGGGTTCGGGAGCAGAAGAAAAACTGCTTCTCTGCAGGAATCCAGGAGCTCGATGAACGATACGACGAATGCGTCGTCTCACACGAGGACTGTGTGGAACAGTGATGTGTTCAGGTTCTCACACTGACTTCTGTTTAAGCCGTTACATGGATTTTGCCTTTACTTTTTGATTCTCCCTCGTATTTCAGTGTCATTTTAGAGGTTTTGATCGTGTTGTAGAGGTTTAGATTTTTTTTAGACACATTCTGGTACAGGACGTCTTGTATAAAAATAAGATGATTTATTGTGTAGGTCCATATCATGAAGAAAATAATCAACGGAATGGAACGGTGGAGAGGAGTTAGTTACGATACCAAAGCTGTATATGTTTATATGTGTATAAATATATCAGTAAAGCATCCTGTCCTGAGGTGAAGGGACTGTTTATAGCTGCTGTTATGTCAGGGACAAACGTGCTTCCGGGACAGCATACCCAAAATGCCTGGCATCGTTCTTTACGAAGTAAAAATATGAATTTCTGGTTGTTGGGAGATAACGTGACTTGTTTTTCTGCAACACGGCTCCCCCTGGTCATGCTTCATTTTCCCTCTGGAAGTTTTAATTTTAGACAATACTGCTCGAAAATACCCAATTCATCATGTTTTTATGATAAGACAGGCAAAAAAAAATTCTCTTGAGACTTTTTTTAATACTAAATTTAGACGGCTAACATAAAGGGCTGAGATTTTAAGATCGACGTAACATTTTGTAAAATAACCACACGGATGCACCGCCAGTTGAAAATGTAACACGGAACCAGACAGATTTCCGTTCTCTTCACGTGATAGCAGAGATTAAAATCCATATTATTCTGTGTGTGTCCACCAGGAGGCGCCTGCAGCTGAACTCCAACCAGGCCTTCTTCCTGCTGGTAAACGGCCACAGCATGGTCTCCGTCTCGGCGGCCATTTCCGAGGTGTACGAGCGCGAGAGGGACGAGGACGGCTTCCTGTACATGGTCTACGCCTCTCAGGAGACGTTCGGAGCGCAGTAAACCGCCTCCTGGTTTCGGTTTCGGACACTGATACGACCCCTCGCCCCCGTCCGCCTCACATCCTCCCTCCTCACGCAGAAGCAGATGCGCGATACTGCAGGACCGAGACAGACGACTTTCCTGTCCGGTTTGCGAAGTGCTGATTTCAGATCATCCGTGGGTTTTTTTGTTTTGTTTTGTTTTTTTTCAATTCTGTGTTTGTGATCAATTTTAAGGGGTCATTTGTTTTGTTTTGAAACACACCTCCGCTAGCGATTAGCCTTCGAAACGACGGCGAGGCTGCAAACGTGCGCGGGTGTGTTTTTGCGTTTTCTGTCATCTTTGTCGACAGCGAGCGTCAGAGGTCTGAGTCAGAGTCTGATGAGTTCTTAGTTCTTTTTTTTTTTTTGTTTGTTTGTTTTAATTTTTACAATTTTATCGTATAGAAATCGTCTCACGCGTGTGTTGCTAATATAAACGTATAGCGAGGGCTCCGAAGTCAGGTACAGCTCAGTTTCTATTTAAAGTTTCAGCTGGTTTTCATTTAATTTTCTTTTGTTCAGTTCTTGTTAATCTCAGATCCGGACGAATCTCCGAGCTTTAGAGCGATTTGATGAATTTCAGCACGCAGGATTGTGTCGGTTATAGACGTTAGTTATATCACAATATTATACACCAGATTTATCCACTTTTGCCGCGTTCTGGGACGCGAAGCGAGCATTTTGTGACGAGAACACGTACGAGTCATACACCGCTAGCTGGAGGCGATGATCAGTACTGAGATATCGTCTCGTACCGATGTTCATCTAAACCGCTGAACAGGGTTGATCTGATGTGCTTTCCAGAACAGTTTCTGTCGAGATATTTTCCTGTCTAAATAATTCAGCGTTGTAGTTTCACGCATCACAAATCCGTAACCGAATCCTCAAGCCGCCACGTTGCATTTCCGATAACTTGCATCTCTATTTTCACGGCGCAGTTACGAACCACGACTTTACCCATTTTGTTTTGACCCAAAAAAAAAAAAAACAAACAAACAAAGAAAACAAACTCATCGTAAAAAATCACAAAATCGTACGGAAAAGTAACATTGTTCATTCGTAAACACACAACGTGAGCTGACGGCGTGACGCGTCGGGTTCAGTTTAAGCTACCGCTTTAAAATTTTAACTCGACGCTTTTCACATTTTTACCAAATTCAGAGTTTTGCGTGGAGATTTGGTTACACAGTAAATTAACAACAAAGCGTATTTTAAGACGTGAACTCTGAGGTCAAGTTTGATCCCAGTTGACACAACTGATCCCGTCATCGTCGTGAAGATGTTTCTTCAGATGTTACTTTCACGAAACCCGCTCGTTGTGAGTTCTGAGTTCTTGTCTATGGGTCGTTATTACGGTACGTTATTCCGGGCACAACGTTAACTGAAATAGTTTTTTTTTGTTCGTTTAATATCATATCACTGGATCTAACTGGTCAGCAGTCGTCCGCATGATGTGTCCGATAGCCTTCTGAGTATCGTGACACATTTTTGTCTCCGCACCCAGCCCTCGTCATATCAAAGTTTTAAAAAAAAAGGTCTAAAATCTGACGGGGTTCATTTGCGGTACCCATCTACACGGAAACGTAATGTTTAATACTGCGATTAAATCGGTAGCCGATGGATGCATCGATAGCGATCCTGTTGGTCCTGATATTGCTGATTTAACCAAATCTGAGATCTGAAAGATTAAAGGTTGAACAATTCTGTCTTTCGTTATGTCTCTACTCTGTGCCGGTCGCTCAGATGACAAATAAATACATAAATAAACATACATGCCAAGTTATAAGACCGTGTATGATTGTAGTTCGGAGATGTGTAATGGCTAATTTTATGGGAAAAGAAAGCAATCGCTAAACGAGAAGAAGCAGATAAGTGAAAGGGAGCTGGTTTGTGTTTGGGACACAGCCAACGTCATCGCTTTTCTTCCATTGCACGCTGTTTAGAGTTTTCTTATGGCTTTATTTACGCCTTTATGAATGAGTCCTGTGTGTATACGTCGCTGTGTATACATAACTGTACCATAAATACACTTTAGATGCCTTTTATCCTTTGCATTTAGCCTGAATGTTTTTATTTAATGAAATGTTTCCCTGTAAAAAATAAAAATAAACAATGTTCATATGCTATATACTTCTGTGTAAGGAACAAAATAAATAACTTAATAAAAGATATTTCTTTGAAGGTCGGCGTGATCTTGAGACGTGCAGCAGGTCTTTTTAAAATGTCCGTTGTCGAATTCTGGGTATGAATGGTAAAAGGATATTCTGAAAATTTCCATGCAAGGTGAGGGTTTTAAAGGTTTTTAAATGTTTTGGGGTTTTTTCACTTACCTGTGAGAAATTACACGCATGTGGAGCTAAATTTGAAAACGAGTTTAATTCTGAAATGTCTCAAATTTGATAACTGTATACAAAATAACTCTGAATACAAACAATCCTCTGAATTCGGCATCCAACATTAAATACAAAATTGAACCAGAAAAAAGTGACATTTTTGTTTTAAAAAAAGACTAAAAAAAGACCTATTATATAAAGGTGACGTTTAGAGCTGATGAGGATGAAATGAAGGAGAAATGTGTTTGGCTGAAACGAACATCTGAACTTTCACGTTTCCTCCCACAGACCAGAAAGTGTGCTTAGCAAAATACTGCAATAGCTAAGGAAGTTCATCAAAACATTTGTAAGCCGGTAAATTTTTTGAAGTAATTTATGTCTTAACTAAATATCTAAGGAAATCTAGCAAAATTATAGGTACATTAGCTAAGGAAATTTCATGAAAATCCATTTTATTTCAACTAAGGATATTCTTCATATTTATTTATATTAGAATACTCATTTTAAAAAGAAATTGCTAATGTAACTATGGAAATAAAGCGCATTCTTTACTACATTATGTGTGGAACTTGAGTGAAAATCCTTGTTAAAATTAGCTAGGGAATTTTGGAATAATTCAGTGCTAAATTAGCAACTTTCACTATATTAGCTATGGAAATTTAGCAATTTCTTCCCTAAATTAGCTGAGAAAATTGTTGCTAAAGTACCTATTTCAATTTACAAGGATTCCTTGCTAAATTAGTAATGTAAAGCTGAAAATTGAACAAAATCCTCACTACATTTGCTATGGAAATTTAGCAATTTCTTAACCTAATTAGCCAAGTAAATTAAGTGAAAATCCTTGAGTAAAGATTTTGAAGAATTCAGTGGTAAACGATCAACAATATCTAAATTAGTTAAGGAATTCGTTATAGAAATTGTGCAAAGGTTTACTGCATTATCTAAGGAATTGTGAAATTCTTTCGAAAATTACTTATGGAAATTTAGCAAACTTTCTTGCTAAATTAGACAAGGAAATTTCAGAACACTTCTTGCTATATTAGCAATGGAAATTAGTAAATTCTTTGCTAAACTAGCCAAGAAATATAGAAAAAAAATTTACATTATCCGGGAAAGTTTTGTGAAAGTTTTGTGATAATTTAGCCAAGTATATTTAGCAAAATTATTACGAAATTAGCAGTGGAAATTTAGCAAATTCTTCTTTAAGTTGGACAAGCAAATTGAGCAGAATGCTTATTAAATTCTTTAAGGAAATGCAGCACATTTAGGGGGAAAAAAATCCTTGCGAAATGAAAATCCTCAAAACATAATCTAAGGACATTTAATGAAAATTCTTGCTAAACTAGCTAAGGATATTTAGTAAATTCTTCACTGCAACAGCTGAGGAAACAAAACTAATTTAGCTGAATTCTTGCTACGTTATCTGTGACCATTTCACTCACATCTTTGCTAAATTTTCTTAACTAATTTAGGAAAGGATTTTAATTAGCTATAAGAATGTAGGCAACTCCAAACTAAATTAACTCCAAAATTCTGGACATTTTTGCAAAGTTCTTTTTAACAACTTAAACAAATTGGAAATGTGGGATCTGGGCAAACTTAACAATACTGACTAATTAATTTCAATGACATTTTTCCCTTAGCTAATTTATCCAAATCTTGCTATCTAGCTAAAGCAATTTAGCAAAATCCTTCCTACAACATATAAGAAAAGAAATTAGCAAAGCCCTTACTAATTAAATAACGAAATGTAGTGATGCCCTTTATGAAACTAGCTATGAAATTGATCCAACATATCTAAGTCAATTCCACAATGCCTTGCTAATTATCTAAGAACGCTTAGCTCAGTCGTTGCTAAATAAGCCAAAAGTTTAAGTATAAGTGCTATTACCAGGTAGCCAAAATCCTTGTTTAATTAAATAATGAAATTTAGTGAATTCTTTGTTAAATTAGCAAAGGAAGTTTAGCCATGTCTGTGTTCATTTGGTTGAGGAGATGTACCGAACGGTCACCTGTTAGCTAAAGAAGTAAACACAAAGTTAACACTTTAAATGAACAGATGTCGATGTTTTAAAGCAGAACTGCCGCTGACGTCTTGCTGAATTAGCTAAGGTGCTAAGTACTTAGGTTTGTGAACCTACATTCGATCAAAATGTCTCTTGTAAAAATTAAAAAAAAAAAAACAACAAATCTTAAAAATATTGAAAAATCATGCATATATATACATCTGGAGATCTAAAATAAACTAAGGCGTTATTAAAATTTAACATCACGTTCGTCGCCTGGCTGTTAATTACAATCTCAAACAGAAATTCAGCACGACTGAGTGTCTTGTCTTGTTTTGTTTTTAAACTTTCCAGGTTACACTCGTTGCCCAAACAGAATTCTGGGATTTCCAAAGTAGCGGACCATAGTAGGCCGCCTTCGCTAACATAGGATTCGCTTTCAGTTTACGAGGCGTTTAATGAGAAAAATATTGTGCGTGTTGAATATCACAGGACTGATTATTGGCACATGGCAATGAGAGAAAAATGGTACATTTGTTGAAAAAAAAAAAAAAAAAGGTTTTTTTTTTTTAAAGTATGCGCGGCTTTAAACACCCTGATGGTAAAAACTGTAGGTTTTGCAGCTAAGCAAAAAAAAAAAAAACGATATTTAAAAAAAAAAAAAATCGTAAGTGATTAAAAACTATTTCAATATCCAAAAAAAAGACATTGTAAATAGACGCAGCATGAAAAAAAGTCTTGTTATAAAAAGTTGAAGAAAAAAAAAAAAAGAACCACGTAGCAACTTTAAGTGAAGAAACAAAAACGTCTGAAATCTCCGTCCAGTCCTGTGCTAGAGTCAAATCCGGCAGTGATTCGTTCCACCAGGTCCGACAGAAAAGTGCGAGACTTGGGCATGTTCGCACGCTGTTTAGTGCATAAATCTGAGCTAAAACAGGACGAGGCCGACGGAGGACCTGAGGAAGGAGCCGTTTTTACGCAACGTTCCTCACGAGTTTTGGAGCTAGAATCATCCCTGATGTCCGCCTCGTCTCGTCCGTTACAAAGCTTCTTTCCGAGCGAAAGTCCATGAGAGTCTCTAAAAGTCTCCGTGTTCGACGAATCGGAAACTGGAGTGCTTTAAACCCAGCACACACACACACACACCTGGATGTGGGCTCTGCTTGGAAAACCTCTCACACACACACACACACACTACATAACTGCTAGTCACCAGAGTCCTGGCTGTCCGACTGAGGAGAATATTTGAGACGAAACATACCTGTAAAAAATATTATTATTATTATTATTATTATTATTATTAAAATGCTGGAAATACGCTGCATTATTTATACAGATATATTTGATTAAAATATCTTTTTTTAATATATTGCCTAAGAATATTTACACATTTCACATTCCTCTCGAATTCCGTTACCTTGCTGAGCCGAATCCATGGGCGGCTGTTTACAGTCGTGCGCTCGATGGCCGCTCAGCCCGCAGTTGTAACAGGACAGGTTTCCACCCTTCTTTTGCCCGGTACCCCCGTTTCCCATCATTCCATAGGGCTGGTACACGTTAGCCCCGCCTCCTAGAAAGCCCTGCATTGGGGGAAGGACGAGGTTCTGCTGCGAGTCGTGCGACAGGCTGCTGTTGTACAGGGGCGGGGCCACAATGGGGTATGAGAACGGGGAGGCAGAGCCACTTCCTGCAAGCAGCGGGCTGAAGTGGAGCAGCGGGCCGAAGGTGAACAGGGACGTCCCGGAGAACGGGTGAGGGAAGTAAAAGGAGCCGCACTTTCCGCTGCAGCCGCACGAGCTGCACACGCACGCCGACGTACCGTTGGACTGGGCGGAGCCGTAGCACGCCGTTTCCGACGTGACGGGACTGGTGGCGGGTGGGGCTACTACGGGCGTGCTGTTGGCGCTGTAGGTGTTTCCGGAAACGGCCGCCATGGGGACGGCGCTGATGGGCGAGAAGGAGGGTTTGGAGGACGAGGAAAAGGAAAAGGAAGACGACGAGGAAGAGAAAGAGGACGAAGAAGAGGAAGAGGAGGGGCTGGGGTACTGAGGCAATCGGGCGTGGCTGGGCGTGGCCGAAACCTGGAAGTGTAGCGTGGGATGCGAGACGTGATGGAGGGTGTTCGAGGTCGCCGTTAGGGCCCCGCACGATTCCGCTTCCTGATGCCCTGGGGGAGGAGCTTCTACACCCATCGCAGTGCAGAGCAGGGGTGGGCGGGGCTTGCGTGACGAGGAGCCGAGTCCTCGGGCCGGGGCCAGCAACTGGAGCGAGGGGAGGGTCACGCTGGAGTGAGACGGACAGAGGGAGGGATCGTTCTGCACAGGGAGAACCTGAGCCGTGGGGCGACTCGGACCGGAACCTGCGGTGCTGAGCAGGAAACACACGCGGTCTTTCTCCACACACTCCACATCGCCACCTACGCGCACACACACACACACACACACATACACCAAGATTATATCATATATACTGTACATACTGTGTACATTAATGTACTAATGTAACTAATTCACACCTTTGTACAGTTAGAAGTCATACACACATAAATAAATCCAAAACTATACGGAAATAATAAAGAAAACAGAATTTTAATTAATTTAACATTAAGGTTTGATTCATTAAAACATGTGTGTGTGTGTGTGTGTGTGTGTGTGTGTGTGTGTGTGTGTGATTATCGTACGTCTGTGAGTCTCTTTCAGAGGAGTCATGGGACTGGATGGAGAACTGGAGTAACCTGATGAGGAGCTGCTGTCCCTGAGAGACGACAGAGAACCAGCTTCCACCTCCACCCGCAGCTCTGAACACACACACACACACACACACACACACACACACACATTTGTAGTGATGATGCACCAAACATTCATTCTTTGCCAAACAAGACTCTCCAAGCTAGGAAACAAACTTTGTGAGTTTTAAAGAAAAGAAACAGGAGTTATTTTGTTTGGTCCTGGTGGTCCCACTGACGCCTCCCTTTTTAACCCCGGTTATCTGGAGCCTTATATAAAGAGCCCTGGTACAAATTTGGGAGGGATTATGGACTGGGATTTTAAATTTGACGAGCAATTTAGTGCCGTTGTACAGAAAAGTTTTTTTTC
This sequence comes from Chrysichthys cranchii, assembly GCA_030068335.1. NCBI lineage: Eukaryota > Metazoa > Chordata > Actinopteri > Siluriformes > Claroteidae > Chrysichthys > Chrysichthys cranchii. The sequence continues at coordinate 24,517,709 of JAQMCW010000002.1, forward strand.
ATTTAAGGCAGATGGCTATGCTAAAGCCTGCTGTGACACGGAGAGGTTTGGGAAAGGTGCTTCATGCTTTTATTGCGACTCGTCTGAACTACTATAATGCAATGCCCTTCATGTTGGGGTTAGTCAGGCCGCTCTGTCACGCCTTCAGCTGGTCCAAGATGCTGCTGCTCGCCTGGTAACTGGGATGCACAGGGACGAACACATCTCACCAATTTTGTCGGATCTTCATCGGCTTCCCGTGCGCTCCAGAATTGATTTTAAAATTCTCCTTCTGGCATATAAATGTCTGAATGGCCTCGCTCCACCCTACATCTCTGACTTTCTTCAGCGTTATGTTCCTTCTCGGTCCCTAAGCTCTGCTGATCACCTGACCTTGGTTGTTCCGAAAACTTGGCGGAAGCTCAGAGGAGGCAGAGCTTTTTCCATCATGGCTCCCAAGCTTTAGACCAAGTTGCCTTTAGATGTTAGACTGGCTCCGTCTCTTCCTGTTTTTAAATCTCGTGTTAAAACATTTTACTTTTCTTTGTCATTCATCACAATGTGAGTTGTACGTCTTTCATGGCTGTTGTTTTGTGTGTGTTTGTATTGTCCATGTGATTGCGTGTTTGTAATTTTGCTTGTACAGCACTTTGGCGGTAACTCGGTTGTTTTGAATGTGCTTTATAAATAAAGTTGGCTTGGATTCCTTTCATGCCACATTTATAACGCATACATGGCGCTTTGGCACTAATTCATACCACTGAATAAAACCTTTACACAGGGCGCTGCAGAAAAATGAAATCTATGCATTTATTACACGCATATCAAATATAACTCCTTGAATATGACAAACACAGACACAGGGATGCATACGTCTCACTTTTATACCGTAAAATATCTGGACCTCATACGGTTTTTACGCATAAATAGCGCTTGTGTCACGTCAGGGTAATTATCCCAACACATTTCCACGCTTCGTCCTGGACGCGTCTATTTTCTGTACAAATCCTATGAAGTTCAGCATGGAGAGCACGCGCAGGTTTCTTTCCGCGCTCAGAAACGGATCTCTGGGGGATGGCTTCGTTTGCGAAAACTAAAGGTGATAACGACCCAGTGGGGTCCGTGTGGGGCGGGAAGCGCGGGAAAACTTTCCCAGGCTTTAGGGATTCTAGTAAAACACTGACGTAAGATTACATGATGGTTTTTATTCTGATTGTCAGATTATAAACGTTATTACGGACAGTAATTAGTAAGCATGCGTGTGTGTGTGCGTGTACCTGTATTACTGCTGCTGCTCGAGTGTGTGTGCGTTATTGGGCCGTTGTATGTGGAAGGCGTCACTCGTGCTACTCCACCACAGGACATGGGGAACTGAGACATGGTGTATCTCTTCTCCAACTTCTCCCTGAAAAGGAAGAACATATACAGTGAACAAATCGACATAGGAACTAACTTCCTGAACAGATTTTGTACCGACCGACGGACAAATCCTCGCCTGACGTACAGACAGCCGACCCACGCTTCACGCCACAAACATTCAGTTCCGCTCAAGCACTCGTG
>JAQMCW010000002.1:24574938-24586127 GCA_030068335.1 Chrysichthys cranchii
AACATGAGAAGCGCCATCATATCCCTCCGCCACCGTCCACCTACGCCAGCGACTACGTCTCCACCGCAAAGGGAACGCGCATTAAGGTCATCTGTTCATTTCATTTAGGTTTATTTTTCTATAATTAAGGTGATTTTAATTTTCTAAATATTTTACAATTTTTAGCAGATCGCAATCGTCATCATAACTTTGAAAAATCACAAATCGGGCCATTGGAACTCGGGGAGCGCCTGTACGTTTTTTAACGTGACATGACTGTATTACCACAGTCTACATCATGTTTTATTGGAAAAGTCTTTTTGACATTTTGGACCCGTCACCTCCACCCTTGCGTATAGAAAGCTCTATAAAAGCTCTTGTTGACGTACTGGGGTCCATCTCCACCAGCACCTCCCACTGCTCCATCTTGTGCAGGTCGAGGCAGTAGAGGTCGTTCAGAGTGAACTGGCGATCTCCCACCTCGAACATGCCTCCGTATAAATACAGCTTCCCGTGTTTGACCGCCGCCATGGCGCTCGACCTCGGGCACGGCTCCACCGCGGGAGGGCCCGCACCACCTCCCTCCTCTTCCTCCTCGTCCTCCTCCTCATCTTCTTCTCCCTCGCTCTCCCGGGCCGTGGGGATCGCCTGCTTTATGGTCATCACCGTTCCGTCCTCCGTGACGACCTCCTTCACGATTTCCGTGGGTTGTTCCGCCGCCTCGTCGTTCCCCTGCTTTGTTTCATTCTCCTGTCCTCCATCGTCTCCTGCTTTCTTCCCCCGCCGCCGCTTTTTCCTCTCGGACTTGTTCCCCTGTGTTAACACACAACGGGTGTTAAGTAAAGTAAAGTAAACAAAGTAAAAATAAATAAAAAGTCGTCTTGGGAGCAGAGAGCCGCAGGATGTCTTGTACCTTCAGGTGTCCCGGGAACCAGCGGTTCTTGTTGATGTCGTACAGGTAAAGGTCGTTAAAGAAATCTCCTTCCAGCGTCTCCTCGTCTTCCTCGTCACACACTCCTCCGAAGAGGATGGCTCGTCCCGCCGGCCCCACAGCCAGAGAGAAACCCGAGCGAGGGGGAGGCTTCACACCCGACGGGTTCACGCGACTCCACAGCCACTTCTCTACACACAAACACACACGTGTGTTTATTCACGTCTGCACTTACATATACATGCGTGTGTGTGTGTGTGTGTGTGTGTGTGTAAATATATAAATATATATACATTTGAACTTAATTGTTAATATTGGTTATAACTCTCGGGTTAAAGGACACTGCTTTGCTGAGTTTCAACAGTACGTTTAGTCTAGTTTTACATTTACAGACGCAGAAAATTTGATCAGAATAAAAGATCTTAATGTTTATTTCGACCATCTTCAGAAAGATTTGGATTATACGATGCGTTTTGGATGGACATCACTTTACTCTTCGTGAATCTTGATAAATGGAGATTACTCATCTTTAATCTGGATTATGAGCAGACATTATCTTGCTCTTCTTTAATCTGAATAATGAACAAATGCTACTTGATATTATATTACGCATTATATTACTGTAATAACTAATAATTACTTATACGTACCGTATTATATTATGGTAATATCTTACCGTTATTCTGGATTATGAGTGGACATTACTTTGCTCTTTTTTTATATGGATTATGAGCGAACGTTACCTTGCGTTATTCTAATGTAGATTATAAGTGCACATTATTCTGCTCTGTTTTAATCTGGATTATGAACAGTTGTTACTTTGCTTATCTTTAATCTGGATAATGAACAGATGTTACCTTGCTCGTCTTTGCCCTCTTTCTTCAGCAGAAACATGTCTGAATGGATGGTCCCCTTATCCACATCCTTCTTGGCTCTCTGGTGAGAGAGTAAAGTGTTTAGTTTCAACACTTGATCCAGTTCCAGTTTTATTCTTTTCCTCGCTAGCAGGTGGCTCGGGTTTTTCGATGTAACATGAAGATTACAATCATGGACTCACAATTATTATCCTTACTGAACAGGACTGATGGGGTGATCAGTAAGAGCAATAACCTCGCCAAGGCAAGATGTGGCGTCTGAACGCTGTACACGCGTGTGTAAGGACCTGTAATATAGCGTCCTGGCTCTAACAGGTAAACATAATACTGTCAAAACACCAAGGCTGAGCGGGACAAACAACTGACTAGTCTCTAATTTTACGGTCTCTAGTTTCATCTCTACATGAGGTCCCCAGCTGTTCTTTCTGTTTAACGTAAAAACAATGTTCTGACTTCAAAACTGACCTTGTGTGAACCCAAGCCATAAAACACGTACGGTTTTGGAGTAGCCTCCGTAGATGATGACCCCGATGGCGTCAGGCGTGGCGGTCATCTGGCAGGCAGAGCGTGGTGAGGGGGCGGAGCCAGACAGGGCCAATCGCGACCAGGTGAAGGTGTCCAAGTTAAAGGAGTGAACATCGTTATAGTAGATATAATCCCTGAACACATGTTAACATTTACACAGTCAGGGCACTGCTACCAGATGCTGTTTCGGATTCTTCATGTCAGTTTATTCTTTATTTCTGATTATTTCCGATCATCTTAAAAGCTACTTGTAAAAGCAGTGCAAAGTGCGGCCCACGTCGCAACACTGTTTTAATTCTCAGCCATCAAGACGTGATTCAGAAAACAATTCCTTATTTGACTTAATGCTTCTCGATTCGAACTCCTATAATCTATTAATTACAATTATGTCCTGTACCTGGAACATGATATTTACTTATAAACACCACGCCTAAATCATGTCCACATATACAGTACAGGTAGACCTCAGGTTACGATGGAGATGCGTTCCGATATCCCCAACGTGAGTGAAAAATATCTTGAACCACAGTTTAGCCTAGCCTACCCAGGAGTCTTTTCCTGTAGGAGACATGATGGGCATTTAGAAGACATGCTTTTGAAATAAAATGAGCTCTTGAAGCACACAAAAACCGTACACCGTACACAAGGGAACTCTGTGAGTCGCGGGAGACAGTGAGGCGTCACGCAAGGTGAGTGACGCGGACATCCAGGCATCGTTTGTGCATTTCCGGGTGTCGTCTGAACGTATCGCAGGTCATACGCTCTTACACTGGCCTGCCAGCGGATCTTAAATATTTTCAGATGACACCTGGAAGTTACGTCCAGCGTAACAGCGTATGACCTACGATACGTTCAGATGACACCCGGAAATGCACGAACGATGCCTGGATGTCTGCGTCACTCGCCTTGCGTGATGCCTCACTCTCTCCCATGACTCGCAGAGTTCCCTTGTGTATCGGTGTACTGTACAGTGCATTACCGCCTGTTTCTTTTCTGTGCTTCAAGAGCTAATTTTAATTCAAGAGCACGTCTTCTCAACACCCCAGCATGTCTCCTACAGGAAAAGACTCCTCGGTAAGCTAGGCGAAGCTATGCTAAGCAGCGGCCTGCGACATTCGACATACGATATTTTCCACTTGTGGTGCGTATAGTGGAATGCATCTCCATCATAGCTTCAGGACTACCTGTATTCATGTTCCATGTTCAAGTGAAGGATCTGTAGTGTGCGCCCAGATGTAGCTACATGTTTAAAGCCGGACACTTGACTGAAATACGTTTCGTACCTTGCGCTCTCGTGGAAGCCTCCGAACACAAGCAGCTGCTTTTTACAAAGCACCATGCGATGCCCGCTTCTGCCAGAGGGGGCGCCAGGAGCCCTGAAGACCACATGAAGATGAAGATAAATGCAATGGTACCATAAATCGTCCCTGTTAAGAACGTTACTGCTCCAGCACGTACAGCGACACTAATCACACACCACGCTCAAGAGCCTTTAAACGGAGCACATGATCCACATGTGGATTTGATGATGTGACCTATCCGGGTCAGTTAGAGCAGACTGCGTATGTGTTTTTGTTGCTTGTTCTTACTTGATCTGTTCCCAGGTGTGTGTGTTGAGGTGAAGAACCCACAGGTCTTTGTAGTGATAGAACTGTTCTCCATTAGGGGATGCAAACTCGCCTCCAAACACCCACAACTGCCCCCCTGCCTGGGGCACCACCACTGCCTACACACACACACACACAGAAAGGAAAAAAACAAAACACAAACTCCTCTGATGTATAGCCGTCTGAAATCTTACAAAAACTCCCAGCTTTTCCTCTGACTCTTACACTGGAGACTCCTCCCATAAACGTCTCCTTACAGAGTAAGTGATGGTACCTGATGAGCACAGCGGCGTGGAGGAGGGTTCGGGATTTCAGATTTCACCCACGAGTTCTTCTTGGTGTTGTAGAAGAAAAGATCGTTGTACAGGTAAGTCTTTTTCCCGTTGAAGTATTCTCCGCCGAACAGGATCAGCTCGTCTTTTTCGGGATGCGCGCTCAGAGACGCGTTCAGCCTGAACACGGGACGGACCACGGGTCACATCGTACACTCACGTGCTCCTACACGGGAAGAACGTTTTATGCGGGTTTTGTGAGTGCGTACCTAGGAGACGGTGGAGGACAGACGCTCTCCACGACCTGCGTTTTCTTCGCATCCAGTAACTGAAACTCGGCGATGAGGGCCTCGAGATCCTCCTGATGCAAAACACATGGGAAACGGGATTTTATAATCTCACATGTTCAACAGCAATGTTAAAAAAAAACAACAAACAAAAAAACACACTACTACTACTGCTGCCACTCCCCCGCTATATTCGCGTCCCCGGCTATTCGCGGATTTTTATTTAGAATATATATAATTATTGTCGCGGATTTCCCCGGTATTTAGCCGCATCTGCAAAACCTCTAGTGAATTGTTCTTATGGATTTTGCAACGGTGGTATACAGAACATTACAGTACTCGCTATAAATGTGACGTTTCTACGAATTCGACACAACATTCACCTTGCTATATGCTCGCAAATGTTTTCTTTATGTGTTTGTGTCTAGAAAGTGTTTAAAGAGTGTGGGAGGATCATTTAAGGCTTAAATCGTAAGGGGGGGGGGGGCATTTAGGGGTGGTGTCCATGTATCGCGGATTTCCGTCTTTCGCGGAAAGTTTTGGAACGTAACCCCTGCGAAAGACGAGGGATTACTACTACTGCTTATAACACAGTGAAACATAGACCATTTTTAAAACCAACAACAAAAAAACAACATTCCAGGTTAACAGTGCATCATTTCATACACTTAAAGGAACACATCTGAGGAACTAGATTGACAGAGAACACAGATTGACCAACATGTGAAAACTGTTACTATGGCAATTTTGAATAAATGGAGGAGCTGAAACTCTTCTTGGAAATACAAATGGAGGAGTGTTATTGCATCATAAAATGGAGCAGCCAATCATACTCCAGTATGTAAATATGGTTTGCTAGGAGGAATGGGTCGTAATTTACATATTTAGCAAAAAATATAAATACAGGCTGTTAATGAAGGTAAAAATGGCTTTTTAAAAGCTATTTATTAATTAGTAATTAATATTTTTAGAGCCTTTAGAGAGCTTACAGCAGCAGATCATTTAGTGAACCCAATTTACACGAAAAGTAGTGTCAAAAGGTCTCAAAATGGTGGCAAATAAATGTTTGAAAGAAAAAGGCAAAAACAGAGCTCTGTATAGATCTTGCTGTGAGTAAGGCTGAACATTTGTGTCTTTATTTACTTAGTTATGTGACATTCTCAGGAAAGAATCATTTCTTTATTTTGTGAAATTCTTTTGGGGGACTTCTCAGAGCAGTGCTGCAGAACTGTCATGTAGCTAACCGGCTAACACATGCAGGCAAATCAAGCATTAGCATTTAGCAACGACACACCAACCTCTTGTTTTTTCGACCTCTTTGAGACCTTTTTCTCCATTTTGGCTGCCGTCTTTTCCGCCCCCTTTACCTTCTTGTCTTTCTTACCCTTTTTACCCATTTTAATTTTTTTTTTGACAGGTAGTAATTCGCACTCAAACTCTGTAAATCACCCACGTGGACTTTTTGTTTTTTTTAAAGGACTACTTCCGGGAACAGCGTCTTCTTCAGTGGTAGTTCTTCTTCTTCTTCTTCTTTGAGTTTGTCGCGAACTCGACCCGCATTCCGCCGTGACAAAATTTAAATCCAAATTAACTTAACAAAAAATGTAAACACTTATATTGTTTACTATACATGCAATGTTAGCTCGGTTCAGATTCGATCAGAATGCGAGAAACACATCAACGCGTTCTGTCTGTGATTATTTTTCCACGCATTATTATACTGTAGCTGCACTGCCCTCTACTGGACTGGAGGTGCTGCTGTAATAAGCGGATGCTGATCTAAGCGTCACATTAGCATTGAACTTTATTTGTAAAAACTAAATAATTGAATTAAAACCCATCTCATTCTATTTATTGTTCACGCATACTCCCTTACTTTATAAAATAACACGATTTAATACACGTTGAATGTGTTGGCTAAACCATAATACTTGGATTAAACCCTCATTTATTCGCTAGCAAAGCTTTATTCAATCTGCATACTTTAGATTTCACAACAATAAAACTTTAAAAGTACACATTCACAAGGGAGTCATAAAATGGAAATAAAAGAAGGAGTGTGTGTGTGTGTGTGTGTGTGTGTGTGTGTGTGTGTGTGTGTGTGTGTGTGTGTGTGAGTGATTAATATTCACAAAGATAAATCCCGTACTATTGTCCGGAGGATCGTTGCAACTTTAAAAGTGTAATCTTTAGTTTAAATATAAACATATATTTGGCAAATTTAGCCAGGTTTAATAGGTTTCACTTTTAATAAAATAGACAAAACAGCACAGAATGATTAATATCTCAAAACAAAGAGAAGATTTCCACATAGACTATGATAATTAAATGATCCTAAATATTGTAATTAGCATGTGGCGTCTACCCGCCTCCAAGACATGAGGAACAATAGACCGGACATCTGACCTCCCTCACATGCTGACTGTGATACACACGAGCTTGTGCTGTTTATATGAGTAGACTTAGAGCACTTGTCATTCAAAACATTAGTGCTACAGGCCCAGCGTCACAGGCGGGCTTTAGGGTGCCGTGCCCGCCCTCAGACTCACTTGGGCCCACCATGGGAATACGAGCCTGTCATCCCACCAAACGTTTACAACACTGTTTTTGAAAAAATACAAATAATCGCAGGCTACTATGATTAATAGTTTTTCTTTTCCAATACAATATTTCATAATAAGAAAGAAAAAGTGCTTCGTCTAAAATGTGGTCATTTCAAATGGTCTAAGTGGTTCATTCAAAATAATCCGGGTTAAACGGAAATGGTAGGCTACTCTTACCGTAACCGTATTCGTTTTTGTTTCCTCATGGTTTTCTATTAAATGATTCTGCATTTGCATCTGCCTTTGTGTCCACTTAGGTGTAAGTATAGGTATGTACATTTGAAGCACGGTAGTGGTAGCATTAGTTTAGGTTACGCTTGGTCACATGGTTGCTTCTCTGACTGAACCTCCATTTTCCCGGTGTTGTGGAAAAAAGTAGTCAGATCCTGATCTGTCAAAGCAAAGATCGAGAAGAGTCTATAAGAATTCAGTGTGCACAAAGAAGGCAAGCCATCTACACACACACACACACACACACACACACACACACACACACACGTCACAAGTTACATACATTCAGATGCACAGTATAAGAAACATAAATGAGTTTTGTGAAAAAGATTGATTTTATATCTCCTTCATTTTGATTCAAACACTTTAAGCCTGGTATGTATTGACGTGCCCTTTTGCTCAATTGTAGCTGAACAGCTAAAACATGTCCAGTATCTGACATTTGCATCTTTAGTTTTGGAGCCACACAGCTAATGTAGCAAGTGCACAACAGAAGTCTTTAGTGTAAATATCTGCGTTCAGACATCTCTCCTGGTTCCATTTGGGTTAAAGTGAGCGTTCGTAGCGTATTCGTGCTGTAGGGCCTCCAGGAAATCACACAGCAGTGGGTTTGGATGTGAACTCGTCACCCCGTGTTCACAGTCGCACGTGGCCGGCGTTCTCGGCTCACGCTCCAGTGTGAAAAGAAGCACAGGAAATGAGAATGATCAGGATCTGGACATGCAGCAGACAGCAGGATGAGCACAGGGCTTATCACCAGCCTCTTTGTTTGTGTGTTATTGTGACGGAGAGGGAGACGCATCTCTTCTTAACGCTAACGCTTACTCCAGATCATGAGCTTCTCTGATCGTCCACATGGTGGCAGCATGAGAAAAGCCAGAAGAAAGGCTGACAGACGGGTCCCTGCTGAACACGGTGCAGCATTAGGACATAATAAAATGGTGGTGGATACGAAGAAGGAATGAATAAATGTCATGAGAAGCCATGTGCAGTATAGGGCTCTGTTGGTTTCTAATGTTTTATGGTTCATAATAGTATTTAGGGGTTTGTTTGTTTTTTTGGAGTTGATATCACAAGTCCTCCAACTGATCTAAGATGTTTTTTGTTTTTATTATTTTGACAGATTAAACAAGTCAAGTGGTGCTTTTAGGACTGTGATAACCATTGTGCTCTTTCGCTAACCCTAAACATTTGTATGAATTAAGCCCTGACATGTTCGAATTTTTTACCCATTTATAATAACGTAGTGTTCCGGAACCTCCGTGTTCAAGAGTAGTTCCTGCTGTCACTGATGTTTGTAGCAGCTATAAACATTCGTTCCTTTACTCTTTTTTCTCTGCCTTCAAGAAAATACAAAACAAAAAATCACATCAGCATAAATCCTCTGTCATGAAGATGTCGAGTTGTAAGCATTACCGATTTTCTATTTTCCCATTCACTGAGTTTTGGCGACGGCCTCCTGTAGGTTGAGATCTGCTTGTGCCGTATTCTTTCCATTTATTCATAATGGATGTTTCACCGTTTGAGATTTATTTTATAACCATATCTTGGTTGAGATGTTTCCAAGACTTTGTCCTAGCTTTTCTGATAGCTCCTTGGTCAACATGATGTTATACTGTATCTAGTGCAGGACCGTTATCAGTGAGTCGCATTGCACACACATCAGGTCATCTTGTTCTGTTCTGTTGTTCTTTACCTCTAGTTACAAACATCATACGCTTCTCTTTGTATTGTAACGTTATAAGCATTACCGATTTTCTGTTTTTCCATTCACTGAGTTTTGGCGACAGCCTCCTGTAGGTTGAGATCTGCTTGTGCCGTATTCTTTCCATTTATTCATAATGGATGTTTCACCGTTTGGGGTTTATTTTATAACCATATCTTGGTTGATACGTTTCCAGAACTTTGTCCTAGCTTTTCTGTTAGAAAAATGTAACCCTGGAAAACCCAGACCACCATATGATCATGGGGAAAATATCCCCATTGGCTAAAATGATGATCCAGACTCTGTGAACCCAAAAACAGGTGTGTGGGGTTTTTTTTTCATGACATGGTCCTTATGAGACGTCCTGAGATGTCCCCTAATGCCCACCGACTAATGAGTGTGTTGAATATAAGAGTGAAAAAAAGGTTTGGGTCAGATATGACCCCAGGGGTGTTACAGGGGTAATGTTCCAGCTTTATGACTGTTACAGAGCGCCGACACTGGAGACTCCTTCCATATACAATACACAAGTTCCTAACATTGATTTAAAGTTTAATAGGCCTCAAGCTGTGATATTAGTCATACAGGGGGTCCTCGGGTTACGACACAGTTCCATTCCTACAACAGTGATGTAACCTGAATTTTGGTGTAAGTGGAAGCACACCTTAGTCTAAGTCACGTCCCGATCCTAACACAGGTGTACAATCATCATCTAGAACATAAAAACACAACTAAGCCACAGAAAACTTTAAAGGAGATAAATATCCTGTCCTGTACACGGCACTGTAGGAACACAAACACTGACATCCGATATCCGGGGCTGTTTCTCCCTTTTCTGATCTCTTTACAATGTCGAATTTCACTTCCATCCTGACGGCTTTCCTCTTCGTCGAAGCACGACCATCTGAAGACTCGGACTTTCATTGAGGAGCCGTGAAAAGGGACAAAAAGTCACCAAACAAAGCAACACAAACGGAACACTTGCGCTTTTTTACAGTCAACTCCGCCAACTTCCTCACTCGTACGCCGCGTTACTGCGGATGATTCTTCCGTCGTGCCCAACCAAACTAGTTCACCCACGTAATCCGTAAGGACGACGCTAACGCCATAAACCCAAACACTCAGGGTACATTTTTTAAAAAGTTTTTATGGGAGCGAGCGTCGTAAACTCGAAACGTCGTATGTCGAGGCCGTCGTAACCCGAGGACCTCCTGTGTATAGGAATCAGGAAAACCAAATCCAGGATTATGTACGCAGCGCGGCCTAATGTCCCTTTAAAGGAGCGCTTTAACATTTATTCAGCCTGATCTCGATCCATCAAGTGTGAGTGATGAGTGTGTGAAACAACAAGTTCATGATATTTAGAAGGAAACTGTGCTTTTACAAAAAACGACCAGTGTAGTAGGAGACAGCACAAAGGTGCCACACCACAAAACACTGCACATCTCCCCCAATTAGTCCGTTAATGAGAGGATCAACTGTATTAACATCCCAGGAAACATGCACACCTACTGAGCTGGGTGAGGTTTATTCGACGTCCAGCTCAAGCTGTTTTGGGATTTTAGGGTTTAGCGCTCCACTTTAGCATTAGCTGTGTCGTTTTTGGGTATCTCCTGTACCACTGTAGAAGGGGGTGAAAATAAACCTCATAAACGGTCCAGCTGAATCACGGGTGTGTGTTTCTGCACCGGAGAACAAGACGGCAGCTTGTCTAACACTTGTTTAGTTTTTCAGCTCTAAAGTCGATCAGAGCGGTTTCTTCAACCTTTGCTTCACTTTTTAAAGGTCGCTGCGGATAAGAAGTGGATTAGCAGTGAGGCTAAACCCGACTGTGTTTTTACAGACCCGTCTGGTCGCTTTGAGGCTCAGGACCGCTTTCCTGCAGTCTGATTAAATCGAGTCTGTGACCGAAGGAAATTTCCTGTGCAGAGACACAAACGTTTAAGAAAACGTCTGTGTTAGAATCCCGAGTATCTCTTTGGAGTCAAATATCTGCATGGCCTTGAGGAAGACACGTACAAGTGACAGACATTCCAATACGATTCATTCAGTTCCCCTCAAAGTTTCTAGAGCACTGCGTGCAAGATAGATTACTGGCCAGAAAATACGTTGATAATCAGGAAGTACGGAAGTTCAACACTATGGGCGCCATTTTAGTAAGCTGACCTTTCGTC
>JAQMCW010000003.1:26764-36997 GCA_030068335.1 Chrysichthys cranchii
TCAGTTTGATGTTGTGAAATAGGAGTGGTATCGGTGCATGGTATCGGCAATTTATGTACGAATACGAGTATTTTAGCGAAGTATTGGCCCGATACTGGTATTGGTACAACCCTAGCTGTGTGTCATCAGCATAGCAGTGAAAGCTAATGCCATGCTTACGAATAATGTTATCCAGAGGGAGCATATATAAGGAAAAAAGCAGTGGGGCTAATACAGAACCTTGTGGTACACCAAAGTGTACCTTACTGGGTGTAGCGGAGTCACCATTTACATCAACAAGCTGATAACGTTCAGTCAAATAAGATCTAAACCAGGAGAGGGCCGTTCCCTTAACTCCAACAGCCTTTTCTAATCTATCAAGGAGTATATCATGATCACTGATGTCAAAAGCTGCACTAAAGTCCAGTAACACAAGCAGGGATACACAACCCTGATCAGAGGTCAGTAGTAGGTTATTTGCCACTTTGACCAGCGCTGTCTCTGTGCTGTGGTGAAGTCTAAATTCTGACTGATAGATTTCATGCATGCCATTCCTGTGCTGTGTAGGTACGAGCATAACTGCTGTGCTACAGATTTTTCTAAATTTCTCTGTTACCTGAGACCAGTTCTGTGTGTTCTGATTGGCTGAGTGTAGTGTGGTGCATTAGGATTGGATGACACACACACACACACACACACACACACACACACACACACAGACAGAGTCACTGGTTCATTGCTGGTCTAAAAATAACCAGAGGGTTGTCCGGGTTCCATGTTGTATTGTTTTGAAACAAAAGGCTGTGCAGCTGCTGGGACTCTGTAGTTTGGGACGTGTCCGAGCTGGGAAACGCTCACGTGTGTGTTTGTGTGTGTATATGCACATGTGTGGGGCAATGGGTGAGCCAAAGGCCGAGGTGACTGCGCTGAACGAAGGAGGAGGTAAATGAAAAATTAAGAGTTTGGGATCAAGTTTGAGATGTTTACAAGGAAACTGAGATGATCAGCTCAGTTCCAGGACGGAGTCATCTTTATTCTCAGAGCAGAGATTCAGATCGAGTTTGTGTTATTTACTATAGAACATTACAGAAAAAGGAGACCTAGAATTGAGGGGCATGTGAATAATTAAATAATACATTAAAAAAACCCACAAATTTTATTTGTGTAGAGAAGTCTCAAAATAGCTTTACAGAAATACACATTCTGATCAGAAATGTATAAATGAATAAATGTATCCCTAATGAGCGAGTCAGTGGTGAGGAAAAACTCCGAGACTTCATGAAGAAACCTTGAGAGGAACCAGACTCCAAAGGGAACCTATCCTCATGTGAGTGACCATGGACTGTGCCTTTACTCATCATTACTCTTCTGTAACTGTATTGCATTTGGTCATAAAGTGCAGTCGTGTATCCAGGAGCTGATGAGCAACTTATGAACATCAGAGTCATTACGGAACTCCTTAGAGTTAATTTAAAGTTATTAACTGTTCAGTGATGGAGACTTGAGTGTAAACTGTTCTTAGCAACTACAACGCAGTGAATTTCTCACACACACACACACACTATAATAAGTGTGTGACCTAGAAGCACAGAGGAGACTCAGCACCTGTTCGTTGTGTGTGTGTGTGTGTGTGTGTGTGTGTGTGTGTGTGAGTGTGAGTGTATTTATAAACCTAACCTTTTCAGCTCCACTCTGATCTTCAGCTTTGTCACCATGCGTTCACCCTGAGACTTTAAATCTGTTGTTTCTTTATTTCTCTTCACTCTTAGGAAAATAAGTCCTCAGTCAGAGTTTAAACTCCAGATATGTTGTTGATTTTCTAAAACACTGACAGCTTTGCAGTTGGAGTAATTTCAACCCCGCTGGAGCTGTGGCACAAACTACGCATCCTTATCTCTGTCATCACCATCATTACACTCAACAGGATCATCCTCATCACCATCAACACAGTCAACAGGACCGTCACTTTAACATTTATCATAATCATCATAACATTGCATTTATCAAAATGATCATAATCATGTTCCACAGGATCACCATCACCAACCTCATCACCATCACATCAATATCATCATCATCATCATCATGTTCAACAGAATCACCATCACCAGCATGATAAGCACCATAGTCTATTTTAGTTATAGCATAGAGTGCAGTAGCTCTCCTGGGCGGTGGGTGTGGAGTTGTGGTTGAGGTGTTTGGGGGTGGGGGTGGATGTGTCCACCCTGAATAACATCTGAGTTTAATAATAAGTGGCGTACAGCTGGCAGCTGCTGTTACATCCCCGATCATCTTCATACACGCCACGTTTTAACTGCAGAATGATGGGTTTTTCTGTATTCTGCATTTCTCCATTATTTATGTCCTATATTACTATTTGCTGAGTGAGTATAAATTGTGTGTGTGTGTGTGTGTGAGTGAATATGTACTGATTTTTAAGTATTGATTTTTATATTTGTACATACACATACCGATTTCTATTATAATCCAGTTCTCTGATCTTTGTGCTTTGTGTCCTGTTTTTCAGACGTCAAGCCACAGTCAAGTAAAAATGGGAAAAAGGGCGGAGCTACAGGTGGGGTGTCCTTCTTCACCTGGTTCATGGTTTTGGCTCTTCTGGGTGTCTGGACCTCCGTTGCTTTCATGTATTTTGATTTGGTGGATTATCAAGGAGTGATCGGTGAGTCTGTCTTCATCATAATCATTATTCTCAGTGTGCATGTTTATCTTACAGGAGATGTCTTCATTAAACCCAACATTGTACATTAAACTTGTATTAACACGTAGAGCATGTGTCTTTCTCAAAGACGCATCACATGTTTTCCCTTCAGTGGTCTAAAATGTCAGGGAAGTTTTAAACATCCGCATATAATAATAATAATAATTATTATTATTATTATTATACTAAACATCCACATATATAAGATTATCCACTGAAATATCACACTGCATGGTTTAATCAGCATGTGCACATTTCTGTTTTTCCTTATTTACCTGAACTATAGTATATCCTGCTGAGACTCCACTGTCCTCCCAAGAGGATATCATATTTTCCCCCAAACTACATTGTGTGTATTTCCTTGTAAGATCCTCATATGAGGACCATTGGGTATTCCTATTATGAGTTACGAAAAAAGAGAAACAGTGAAGAGAAAGGACAAGGTGCACAGCATTAGACTTCGGGTCTCAGGAGGATATTTTAATTAGTGTGCATTTGTGAGTGTGTGTGTTTTATATACACACAAACAAATATATTCTGGTCTTAATTTTACATGCAGCCAAGGCAAAGGACTTGCGGTATAATATTTCAGAGATTTTACAAGGTATGATTTTAAATTCAGTAAAATACACAAAATTATATCTCATCCTTCATCACACAGCAACACTGAGTACAAGCTCTCATCAACAAACTAGAAATAAAATATAAAAATCATGAGAAACATACTCACAGGCCATTTTATTAAGAACACCTGTACACCTGCACATCCATGGTCAGTCAGGTCGCCGGTCCAGCTTCAGTTAACGTCCACGTCGAACACCAGAATGAAGAGAAAATGTGATCAGAGGAAACAAAAGCATAAACTAGTAGTGACTAGCAGACTAATAAAGTGTACAGAGAGGTTGAACATCATCGTAATACCTACACTGAAAAAATGTAATTAAGCTATTCAGATCACACAAGTGTAAAATAATTCCGGTTTTTTTTTTACTTCAGCTTTATTTTGAATAAAATCACTGAATTAAATATAACTGAATTCAACAGGTAAACTCTCGTCTTATGATGCTGACGGCGATGGAGACTTCGATGTGGAAGATGCTAAGGTCCTGCTGGGTGGGTGCACAAACTTATTCACATTTATTACAGTATTTAACTCAAAGTATCAGAGAATTTAACACAGAATATTTATCATTTATTTATTATATCTATCATTATAATTTATTAATTTGATTTCTGTCGCATGGCTGACTTTGGTTCATTTTTGTTCCACCGCAAATACAAACTGCATGTGCATGAAAAAAGTGTGTGTGTGTGTGTGTGTGTGTGTGTGTGTGTGTGTGTGTGTGTGTGTGCGACAATGGGGATTATGGGAAAATGTGGCATAAACAGAGGCGGTCCTTGCAGCACATCATGTGTATCAGCTGTGCTTAGATTCACCTGGCCTTCAGGTGAGCTCTGATTGGTCGAGGCAGGGGTTGAGACGTGACTCCTTCCTTAGGTTTCATCATAGCTTTGAGTCATATTTATACAAACATCTCAAATTTAACAATAAATAATTCCTTTATTGTATTCCAGAACGTTCCGTACTCCAGGTTGGGACTGGGTGAGGTGGGGGTGTGGCAGCTCGTAACAAAATGTACATAAATCATGACAGAAACGATAACCTGATTCTTGCTGTTGGTGTCTGTAATAAAGCGTCTTCTCTATGATAAACTCTCACATCAGAGAGAATAAACATCACGCTCAGGAGCTAGGGTTAGAGGAGCATCAGAGGAGGCTTTTAAGGTCCAGATTATTCCGGCAGGTTCACACGCTTTACCTTCTCGTTCTTCTAACAGCAGCGCAATAAAATCGAAAGCCTCGTTATTCAGTGAGGATTTAAACACTACATCAGTATTTATTCAGCACTGCTGAATACAGACGAGTGAAAAGATTTCACACACTCTTTCAGTAAATTTTGGGGGTTGGTTTATCCTAACCCGATCCTGCGCAGTTTCTCTTTCCGCTGCAGTTTTCAATACTGTTCTGCCCGTGTTGTAGTGTTTTCCATTACTGCTCTCGCAGGCAGATGCGCTCTCGCAGGCAGACGCGCTCTCGCGGAAGTATAAAGCAGGCTTTAGTGGTGTTCCCTGCAGCAGGGTTTAGCACACAGCTGTAGCGTCTCTGCATGTCCTCTCACTTTGCTTCTTTTCACACTTTGACTTTGCCTTATAACTTTAATTTCCTTCAGCTCTAGTTTTCTACTAAACCTCACCTTTAACTTCCATTCCCTCTGTTTTTCCATTTTCCTGCTCCACCATTGTGTCTCCTCTTTCTCTCCACTTCTCCCCCCTTCCCTCTTTCCTCTCTCTCTCGCTCTGTCTCTCTGTTCCACGTTTGAATAGGACTGACTCGAGATGGCAGTACTGAAAGCTCCGAATCCCTTGAGGAAGCACTTGATATTTTAGCTGAAGAAGGTTCTGATTGGTTTCAAGGCTTCTTCACGTTCCTCTATGACGTTATGAGTCCATTTGAAACGGTCGAGGACGATGAATCTGAAGCTGCGACAGACGACGTTTCCGGCACGTCTCAGACCGAAGGGGTTCAGGGTCAAAAGACGTGCGTCATTTTAGGACTTCAGAACCAGTAATTTTGATTTTTCATCACACGCAGATTTTATTGGAGAAGATCGGACTCGGATATTCTCTCATAAGGAAGGAGTTTTTATTCCCGCAGTCATTTCTGAGGACTTATTGAGAAATTTTTCAGCTGTAAATATTCTGTGTATAAAAACACGCGGTTTGCCTTCTGCAGCACTTTTGTAAAAATTATTTAATGATGAAAACATCGCTTTTATCTGCGGTCGAGGCCTGTGCTGATATTTAACAGTAATACACAGACATCTCAAAAGTAAATACACCCCCTCATCAGGTTTTATCTGTGCAGACACCATCTGGAGCTTCAAACTTATCTGACTATCTGATTATTGTTCATGTCAGATTACAGGGTATTAATAGTTTAGAGCGACTCGCCATGCGGCGAGCACCAGAAGCCAAAGAGTTGTGTGATTTTCACAGAGTTTGTATTGTGGTCAGTCTGAGGGTTTATTTAGCCAGCGTATGATTGTACAAAACCTTGGGATTCCTCTTGTTCCAGTCAACAGAGTGATTATACAATTCAAAAGCAAAGGAAAGGAATCACCAGCGTCCCGCTCAGGTCGACTTGGGCCCTCGGACAGGGGTCTTCATGTGGAAGTTTCTAGAAATAAATTTTAAAGAAATTATGGTGTCTATTTACTTTTAAGAGGTCTGTGTATTTTGCCGTTATCCCTGAATCTATTATTCCATATAACAATATTATCACTTCATATTCATATCACGTTCTCAGCAGAGATTTTTATTCAGCTTCTTCAGCATGTGACTTTTATTTACTCGTCTCATTTCTCAGCTCAGACACAAACTCGGCTCAGCTTTTTACATGCAATATTGAGGAGCTGATGAACGCTGAACACTGCAGTGGAAATGTAATCTCATCGCCTCTTCTGGTCTATAAGGTGCTTTAGGAAACAGCCGACCTGCATCCACAGACACACACACACACACACACACGTGCGCGGATTAAAATGTCCACCCCTACTGAGGAGGAATTGAGGCGTATTGAGGATATGCATGTTGAACTTGCACATCTTCTACCAATTCCTGCACAGTTCCACTTTTTTACATTTTCCATGTTTCTTCTCCTGCCGTGTGTCTGCGCCTCACCGTGCTTCTCTAACTGGCGTATTCAGGTTTTACTATCTAACACACTTAATATGATTCCTGTGTTCTTGTAGATCATTTAGTCACTTTATTGCTAACGAGCTTCAGAGCAATAATCGTCTTTTCAGGTAAATTTCAGCCTGCAGTCTGTTTATTAGCTCTGTAATGAGGATAATTAACTGGACTCTATCTTTCTCTCCAACATGTTGTTAATCTCTCTGCTTTAAGACGTCCTGCTTTACTCAGATCTTCTGTTCTATATCAGAAACATGAATGTTATTAACACGTTATTGCTGCTTTAGGGACCTCAGTCTCACATTAGTGGAACTGAATGAGTTTTAAAAAGTAGAAAAAGGAACGAAAAGAGAAAGTCGTCTTCATGACCTGGTGAATTTAACCACAAAAAACCCCTCTGTGTAATATTTTGCCTGAATTGGTGTTTTAAGAAAGTTTGAACCTCAGCAGCATCGCGTCAAGGCTGTAAAGGACAGGAACAGCACGGTGTTTAATGTCAGGGTTAAGCATGTAGGAGACGTCTGAGACAGTAACGATGAGAAATGCTGTCTACCTCACAAACCTCCTCCTAAAGAGCAAAAACGGAGCAGTGCTGGGGTTTAAAACAGTCCTGTGTGCTAATAAACTGCAGCTAGTCATTAAACAAACAAAACCTTTTATTTAACGGGTAAGTAAACACTCATACCCGCCTGTAATACTACTGCTCCTGGGTTTACCATGTCATTTTATCATCCTGACAACAGATTTAAAAATTAGATCCTGTTTGTTGAAGGAAAACAGACATATGCAGCTAAACCTCAATATTAAAATAAGCACAGTTGCACTAACACACCTGAGATTTTTTTTGTTTCAGCTCTGTATAGTGTATAAGGAGCCGACCTTTTTAATAATAATAATTATAATAATAATAAGAAGAAGAAGAAGAAGAACAGAAAATATATTCTTTAACCCTGAATACGCTTATGTCCATTCACACATTTTCTCCGAACGCTACAGAGCAGGTGTAAAACGTATTAAATACCATCATAAACCAGTAAAACACTGAGTGAGTAAGCTTTCAGGCTGTCGGCAGCGTTCTTCAGGCTGAATTGCACTGTGGGATTTTCCTCTCTGAGAGCACCAGTGTGATTTAGATTAAAATAGAAGACCACGTCTGTTTTACAATGAAGTCCAATTATAAAAGAGAGAAATTTTAGGCGCTTTACAGTCAGCTTGGAGTCGCTGTTTGTTCAGGATGTGTGTTTACTGAGAAGATTATTTACTCTGTGTGTTTTTTCCCTCATGTACCAGAGGAGAAACCAGGAGATTTGTCCAAGATGAGAGGTATTTTAATTCAAACCATCATTTGGTGTGAAATCCAGCGTTTGTGGTTTGCAGCTGCATGGTGACTCTGAGATGCTCATTAACAGAACTGTGAGAATGTGTGGAGTTTGTGAATCTGCTTTGACGTGTGGTGAGAAGTGTTTTGTGGTGGATTTCTAACCATCAGATATACAACGTTCTTCATTTCTTGTCTGTGAGATGTGTGTGGATGTCCTTCCTCTGGAGTAATAACCAATCACAGTGTCTGAGATGTTGACGTGAACAGAACAGGACCGTTAGCGGCTCATCATGTTGTTAGCCTTCGTCATGGCAGCCTGTAGAGGTGATGCGACTCTGTCAGTCATGGGGAAGGACTAGATGAGAAGGTGAAAATGATTAATTATTAAAAGATAAATAACTATGCAGTGATCCAGACATGGTATCGATCAGAGTTGTGATGGTTTTGCATCTTTAATTTGACTAAACCCAGTGATCTGCACGAGCATCCTGCTGTGTGGCATTTAAACACTCAGCTATAATGATTACATCAATAAAACTCTCACTCCGTAGAACCATCTCACGCCAAAGACGTTGGTCTGAAACTAAGAGAAGCTCTTAAAGAGCAGCTCGCCATCATCCACGAGAGAGTGGAAGCCAGAAAGATCGCCAAGATGGCTCTGGCAGAGGTGAGGAGCATCCTGGCCAAGGAGCAGGAGGAGAAGATCCTGGAGCGGATCAGAGAGGAATCTGAGCTTAAAGCCTGGGAGAGAGCCGAGGCTCGACTCCGAGAGGAAGGAGAACAGATTGAGAGGGAGGATGTAGAAAAGGCCATAGAAAGGATCAGGAGAGAGAAAGAGGAGAGAGAGAGAAAGACAGAGAAGGTAAAAACACAAGAAGAAGAAGAAAAGGGAAAGAAGGAAAAGTCAGAGAAAGAGAAGGAAACTCTTGATAAAGCTGCTGATATCTGGCATAGAAAACCAGAGAAAGAAGCTAAAAAGCCCAAAAAGAAGCAGTA
The DNA here is from genome assembly GCA_030068335.1 of Chrysichthys cranchii. Classification (NCBI taxonomy): domain Eukaryota; kingdom Metazoa; phylum Chordata; class Actinopteri; order Siluriformes; family Claroteidae; genus Chrysichthys; species Chrysichthys cranchii. Next base: position 35,532 of record JAQMCW010000003.1, read on the forward strand.
AAACGTCATTAATGTAAAGAACAGATGTGTTCGGAGAGTTTTGACCCAGTTATGGATCTGTAACAGGTTTATATTGGGGAAGAACAGTTTTACATAATAATTTCAAACTTTTAATGATCCACAGAGTAACAACAATTTTACTTAAAATAAGACTTTAACTGTCAAACACTGATCATATCCATCACGTTTAACTTTGGATATTTTATTCGGAGACATGATTCAGCGATTCATCGGCTCTGCAGTTTTAAAACAGAACAGCTTGTGATCACTTCACTCCTGATGAACTTTATAAGATGGCCGCTTTCTTTTTGTGTATTACAGTGTGCTCACTGGCTCCATTTCTGAATTTACTGAGATTAATAAAACCCTTGAAACAGTGTTTGGTTTCATCAGTAGATGTAGTTAGGAAAGAGATGGATTCAGATTCAGAATCTAACTGTTGGTGAAGAAGCGACTGCTGATGAAGATGCTGAACTTATTGTTTCTTGATGTCAGATTGAGACTTTTATTATGTAAAATACCTGATCTGATGTCTGAGACCTGTCATTTCTATGATTTCTTGTCATGTGTCCATGAATAAAAAAATGTGGAACAAAAGTAAGCCAAACATCAGTCCATGTTTTTAAAACCTTTCACTTCAGTTTGATTGCCTGAACTATCGTTGGATGTTTCTGGTCCATCATTTGATTAGAACGTAGTCTCTTTTGCACTACATTTGAGAGACGTGTTTTTATAAGACATCATGCCTCGTGTGTGTACGTCCACATGTGAAACCCTCAGGACTGAAAGAGAAACCTGACGTTACAGCCTCTGAACCATCGGCTCCTGCTGAAGGTAAAAATCACACACAAGGAACACTTTTAGTTTCATGATTAATTAAAACATGTACAGTTGTGTTCAGTCATCTCTTTGATCATGCATGTGATTTGGAAACTGGTGAAAACATTTTAGGAATAAACTAGAATGCATTTCCACAGAGACAATGTGAAGTGTGCTTGCTCAAAGGCGCCGTGTGCCAATGAGTCAGACTGTAAGTAAGAGAAACCTCAAATGTGTAAACCCGCCAAGCCTTTATAATTGTCTGCGTTCAGTTAACGGTTTTGACCCTTATGGCCAGTCACTCAGTAAGACAGGTCGTGTTGCAATCGCCTTTCTAGTGAACGAGCAACTCCTCTCTCCCTACGTAGTGCGTATGTTCACTTCCCGATTTTGACCCTTTTGGCCAGTCACTCGGAAAGACAGGTCACGTCTCAATCGCCTTTCCAATGAACGAGCAGCCTACTCACACCCTAGGTAGTGCAGATGTAGGGAGCACGGAGCAATTTGGGACGCTGAAGTTTTTGAAAGCTAGCGTGTTGCTGTTTTAAAAAAACAACGCGGAGCGCATCCCGGCTCTGAGCTGAACGTACATCCAGAGTAAAGTGACTTTATGAATGCGAGGACCAACATTCACAACTCGGAGATCT
>JAQMCW010000003.1:43919-67469 GCA_030068335.1 Chrysichthys cranchii
ATTGGAGACCGGCGTCTATTTGTCGTGACATGTTTTTAACCCGGCGTTTATTGGAAACGGGCGTCAATAAGAGACAGTCCACTATTAGAAGATATAAGGTATTCACCTTCTGTGTATTATTCATATTTTACCCGAACGTGTTTGAGATAATCACACGTCACATCACCATGCACTCCTGCTGAGGAGGTGTTTATGTGTCAGCACTGAACAGTTAACGGTGCAGCACTGCAGTTTAATGTACATCGTCTGTTGATGGCCTTTAATAGGTTCAAGGCTGATTTTGGTTTTAATTTACTCCACTAGGTTGGATTTATCAGACTGTTGCTTCAGCACTTAAGCCGGTTTACTAAGTAACTAACTAACTTCCATATGGATATTTCCTGCAAAGATTAACCTGTCATTCAGCAGTTCTAAAATTCCTCTGATTGTGGAAATTGTGATTTTCACAGAGACTGAATGACAGGAAGGGAAAATTTAAACTAATTCATAAATAAAATGCAGCCTGGGGTGTTTAAAGAGCATCTCTGGTTTGTTCAGTCCCCTTCAGTGAACTCTTCTTACATCACCACCTCTTACTCAAATCAATCTGATTACATTTCTATAGTGTATAGCAATGGACATAAATCAGCTTTCCAGAAATCCAGATCTAGATTTAAATGCATCACTAATGAGCAAGCTTGTGGTAAGGAAAAAAAGACAAGAGAAAGGAACAAGACTCTAGAGGGAACGCATACTCATCTTGGTGACGCTGGATAGTGCCATGATTAATCATTTATCTTCTATCGATGTGTGCTACAGAGTCAAAGTGCAGTTGTGCAACCAGTAGCTTATGAGAAACTCATTCTCGTAATAACTTGGTCTATATTGTGGCAGTTATTAACTGTTCAGTGATGAAGATTTGAGTGTAAACTGTACATAGCAATGCAGTTTTAAGGCTATCCAAGGGTGAATATCCACAGCCATCTTTGTGCCATTCACAGGAGTCTCATGGGGATCTTTGGGCTGTTCATACAGGGCCATCAGCAGCAGCAGCAGCAGCAGCAGCGAGTGAAGCTCCAAGTAGGAGTAGGACACCAGGATGGGTCAGGCAGGTGCAGAGGGGGTCAGAATCACCGGTATGTCAGGAGTAACATGAGCTTGAAAGAGACAGACAGAGGGAGAGAGAGTAGTCTTTGATTGTTCTGTAAGATTGTTTGGAGTAACTAGCTGACAAAACTGATTAATCACAGCTTGGGATTATAATCTTCACATTGGTTGTTTATCTGACTCAGAACTGTGCGGTAAGGTTAGTGTGTAGTACACTCCTGAAGCTGTAGGGGGCAGTGCTGTTTCTTTTAAAACAACATGGTGCTGAGAGCATGACTGTTTTCTCACTGAATGGTTACTACAGTTATAAAAATTTATTTAACCCTTGTTAAAACTTAAAAGAAACTTACATTTTGAAACCTTGAGAGGAACCAGACTCCGAAGGGAACCCATCCTCATTTGAGTGACACAAGATCGTGCCATTGTTACAACCCACATCTACATCCATGTGTTATGTGGTCCAAAGGTTCAGTTGTGTAGCACCAGTTTCACTGTAGTTCAAGAATAGTCTGCTGTTTCAACTGATTGCTAACAGAGCCTCGAGCGCAAGACAATCCATGGCAATCCAAGCCTCGGGCCACCACAGTAACTGCTGTAACTACAACTCGTTGTGTCTCTGTAAGGTTAGGAGGAGTCCTTTATAACTCCATAGATGGTGGGTTCACCTTTACAGAGCTGCCATGTTGTGCCGCTACAGAAACCTAGAACAGACAAACCTCTAGAGGGCACCTTCCACACTTCATGTTTTTACGAGCGGCAAGATGAATCCAGAAGGAAGACAAAGAAGAAGAAGAAAGGAAGATGAGGAAGAAAGAAGAGGAATCAGTGTTTGCTGGAGAACAAGTTTGAGAAACAAAATTTTGATAAATGGAGGATCATAGTATTTAGCACAGAAAGAGCAAGGAGTACGAATGTAAGAAATTGTTAGCACACTATGGGCTCCTGACAGCCACCGTATGCTCTAATACATATGGGTGGGGGGCTTCAGGTGGAGGAATCACACAGCGTGGAGCTTTATGGCTCCACCACTGTTTAACTCAATTTACAGCTAGCTCACATTTACCCATCAGCTGATACTTTTATCCAACGTGACAGATGAAGGATGCTGGTCTTACTCAGCAGCGCCACCCTTCAGTACCACCGGGATGTGAACTGATCAGCAACTCAGTGCCTTAACCAGTGAGCTGCTGCTGCCTAGCTTCATCACCATTACCACTGTTTATGTTTTCAGCTGAAGATGTGCATTAAATTACAGTTACACTGAATTAACCAGCGTCTTACAGCTGAGCGTCTGTGGGAAGTTCAGTGTTGACTCTGGAAAAGAAGGCCAGCTGAGAGAGGTGTGTGTGTGTGTGTGTCTGTGAATGATCCTGTAATGGAAATGTGTGTGTGATTGATGCTCTCTTTCATGCCCTCAGTGTGATGAAACGACACCTCTTGTGAGATAGATTGTGATGAAGAGCCTCACAGCCACAGCTGCCAGTCTCTGTGTTACACACACACACACACACACACACACTCAGCAGTACAGGTTAGCGCAGTCAGCAGTTTGTGTGTGAGAGAGAGAGATGAAAAGGTTGCTATTTATCAGTGAGTCAGTCTAGGCAGTGTGTGTGTGTGAGAGATGTGTAATATTACTCAAACTCCTACTAATAAACTAATGACAGCTCGGTAGTGAGTATTACCCACAACGCACTGCAGATTAATGGACTAAAGTTAGCTACATTAGCTGTAAGAGAGGACAGTAGGATGCTTCCTCAGCTGATTTATCATCTCACACACTGTTGTTGCTCAGATGAGGTGTTCTCTCTGGAGTTCCTCTCAGGGTTTCACCACCATCCTTTCCTGTTTCTTCATTAGGGACACATTTACCTTACACATCTGGATTTCTGTAAAGATGTTTTATGACTGTGTCCACTGTCGGAAAAAACTTTAGAAATAAAATTGACTTAGTTTAGTGTGCTAATCTCATGCTTGCACTAATTCAGCTGGTTAAGTGTCAGTAAAGACAAACTGCTTCTTTAATTTTCAGGTCACGTCCCAGTGTAGGTGAAGTATAAATCTTCTTTAATTAATCAAAATTATTAATTAACATTATCATTTTTCTACAATTTTCTATATTTGCAACATTTAACAGTTCTCATTATTGAAATATTGTTTATTTTCCTCTTCCCTGAATTTGTAGTCATCTTGCTGGTTACGTGCTGATGCGCAGTATTTTATTTGTTCTGTTAGCTGACTGTAGGTTTAGTGGATAGGGGTGCTGTAAATAAGAGGACTCCATTAATTAATCAGATTATCAGTGTAAGGTCTGATGGATGATGACTCAGGGTTTGGTTTCTATGCGAATATCATGAGTCACTTTTATTAAAAGCATCAGTACTACAGTTGGCAGCCATTTACAGTTCATCATACATGATGTTTCAAAAAAAGGGAAAAATGAAGAAACAAATGATAAAGGGAAAAAACATTTACAACGTTTATGTCTGTAAACTTCAAGGCTAGTTTAGAATTGAGGTAATGCTGTTCAGCTTGGTGGCTAAAGTAACAAAAAGTCCATTCAAATAGATAAAGGTACCTGATTTCATCCTTACACCAGTGCATCAACGTGGAGATCGTTATGAGACAATTCGACCGCAATAAATCATGACACGTCCATTTTCCAAAACCCCCCTTCTTTCTCTCTCTCTCACACACACACACACACACACACACACACACACACACACCTTGATCCGCCTCCTCTCACTCACCCACACACACACACCCCTCCCTCCCCTCACACACTGTGGTAAAGTGGAACATTCAGGAGCTGCCTTCGGTTATTGCTGTCTCCACAGGCCGAGCGTCTCCTCACCCGTATAGATTGTCAGTGTGAGAGACTTGAACAGTCCGAGTGTACGCTTTGATATGTGAGAACTTCATCCCTCAGCAGAACAGTACGACAAAAACAAAACGCTCATTTCATTCACTTTTCAATTTTGTTTTCAGCAGCTTGGAGAGATTCACTCGTCTTAATGCTGTTTAAAAACTGTACGCCACTGAACCTTCCTCATCGAGATGCTACTCGCTCACCGTTTACAATATCGACAGTAGAGAGAGAGAGAGACAGAGAGGAAAAAAAATAACAATAAACATCAATTTAACAGAAAAAGCAGCACAGCACTATCGGAACCTTCTCATTCCTAACAGGACTCATGACATTTCAGTCATCGCCTCCTCTATAAAGCACATCACCACAGGCGAACAACCAAACCGCTTACACATCCAGAACATGTCCACTACTGCCTGTGTGTGTGTGTGTGTGTGTGTGTGTGTGTGTGTGTGTTACACTGGAGTTCTGCAGAGACATTATCGTGTTCCCTCATCGTTGTATTGTTTACCTGTCAACAAAACTAAACCAAAAATTACATAAAAATTCTGTGTTTGCGACATCAGTAGAGTTTTTCATTAAAAAAGCCCTCGGGGTAAAAGGCAGAAAGTCAGTCAGGCGGCTTCGTGTCTTCAGTCACTCTTTTCCTCGTCATCTTCTCCAACTTCGTCGTCATCGTCCTCTTCCTCTCCTGCCTCCATGGAGTCCAGTTCCTCAGCCGCTCCAGTCAGATCCTCCATTTTGTTCTCGCCCTCCTCAGAGTCGCTGTTCTCCAGAGTGCCGCTGGGTTTTACCGCATCCTGGTTCTGACCCGGCTCCTTGTTTGCCTCCTTCTCCTCTCCAGCGGCTCCTAAAACGCCGCTCATCGCGTTCTGGAGCTCAGTGAGAGCCGCTGGAGAAAACCCAGGCAGCCCCAAACCTGCCAAGCCGGGGGGCAGGAACATGGAAGGGTAGAAAAGTCCAGGAGCCATGGTGGAGAGCAGGAATGGGTTAAACGCCAGAGGGTTGGCAGAAAGATTGGTAGTTGCGGCGGCAGCAGCGGCGGCCGTGTTTGCGTCACTCGTCTCTGCCTCAGCGGGTTTCTCTGCATCCTCCTTCTTCTCCTCTTCCTTGGGTTCTCCTTCTTTCTTTGTCTCTTCGGACTCTGAGGTGGCTGTGGTGTTTGTATTTGTATTTAAGTTAGCAGCAGCAGCTGCCATGTTGCCCCCAAAAAGCCCCCCAAGGCCAAAGACGTTGGGCAGGGCGCCCATAGCGGGCAGCATGAGGGGCAACATGGCGGCGGCGTTCTTGTTATCTGCAGCTCCTGCACCCAGAGAAGGAGACAAGCCCATGAGGAGCTGCAGGCTCTGCAGGTTTTGTAGGTTCTGCAGGCTGCTTAGGTCCATTCCTCCGAACAGACTGTTCAGCAGGAAGGGGTTCACGCCCGAGGTAGAGGCTGCAGAAGCTGCAGAGAGAGAAGCTTGAGCTGCTGCTGCTTTAGCAATCTCAGATTTAGGTCTTCTCCCTCGGCGCCGCACTCCTTCTTCTCGGACCACCGGACCGGTCAGGAGACGGTCAAACATGGACTCGGGCAGGAAACCCTGTCAAATCACACAAAGCTCATTTAGTCACTCTAATTGAACAAATACACACATCAAAAAGGTAAACGATGATGTCATTAACAGAGCATCAGTAAGACATGGGCTCATCAAGTCAAATTAGCTTCCTGTCAAAGGCCATAATCAAGCTTAACAGTATTTATCAGTGTCTAATGTATTTGCTTTTGAACAGAGCTGAAACTTCCCTGTGGCTGAAAGACATCACACACCTGCTAATGTTAGCTTAGCTAGCCAATATCACTTTACCAAGCACAAACGTTCACAACATTTTAAGATGATCAGCACTCACAGATTGTTTGACGATGTCCGTCCAGTCTGGAGCGATGGCAAACTCTGGATTCTCAGCCAACCACCGTGGCAGATCCTTCATTGGAGGAGCCATAGCGCCCCCCATCTGCAGCACAGGCGTTACACTGGGAATGAGGCAAAGCAAACATACAGGGCAGTAAAAGTGTGGTTTTTAATCAGCAGTTCTCACCTTTCGGCCGTTCCTTTTATTGACCACAGGAACCCTCTCCTCTCCGGTCAGTGTGTTGATGTCGATCTTGTTTGGGTTTCGACAGCGATGTCTTTTCTGCTTGGGTTTACCCAGCTGTGAGAGGAGCTCCTCACTCTTCTGCACATAAACACAAATTATCATAACTTCAGAGAAACGGCTGACATTTATACATGCTTTTTACATGCTCAGCTCCGTAACTAAACACATTTCTGCTTTCGGATCAGTCCCACCATGTAGAACGAACACTCACTGGTATGTATCCAGGCACGTCCATGGTGTAGGTGGGATGTTGTCTGAGCCACTCCTGTAGGTCCTTAGTGCTCGCTCCATCCTCCCCTTTAAGATGGTCGCCCTCCTCTTTCTGTGCACGAGCTGGAATGTGTCTCTGTGCCCGAGCCGGCACGTGTGCCCTGTCAGCAAAACCTTTGGTCCCGTTTGAATCTTCCTGTAAAGGCCAAGAAAAGAGACCAGTTATAACCTGTACCTCCTGCTCCCTAATCACAAAGTTAAAGGACTCTAATGTGAACACTAGGGTTAGCACAGTCAGGTTTAATGGTGCAGCAGCATTAATCCATCAGGGCAGGGAGAAGGTTTGCATCCGCATACGATTCAGCACAAGGTGGTTTGATCAAAGACTGCTGTGGAAAGATTAAAGGAACGGCAATCAGTTCACATGCATGTTTTACCGTATTGAGCTGTGAACTCTTATTGCCCATGAAGAGCAGCTCCAGGCCCTCAACGTTTTTCCTGCGTCCTCTCCTCCTCCGTGTGGGTATTTCAGACTCCAGCATGGCACCGTTGGCTCTGGAGGCTCCGGCTGCTTGCAGCAGCTCCATCGGGGAAGCCACGGAGCCAGGGAACAGTGAAGAGGAAGAGGATGTGGAGGAGGAAGGAGCAAGGCCATGTAGAGTCTTAGTGAGGTCCATAGCTCGAGTCTGACCCTCTGTGGCGTGAGACTCGCGGAGCTGTGCAACCATCTCCATCAGATTACGCCTCTTAGCAGCTCGCTCAGCCTCAATCTCCACTTTTCTCCTCCTGCGTCTCCGCTGACGAGGAAGAGACAGACTCAGGGCTTCGTCCTGCACACACAAAACAGTCATGATCAACAGATCTAAAAAAAAATGGCCTTTTCACCATCAGAATCCACGGTTTAAAAATAAAGCCTGAGAAAGTTGAAATTTACCCACCTGACAAAATTACTACTAACAATAATACTAAGGCCTAAATCTTTAGAGTTTAGCGCTGATAGTTTCTTCATTTCACGTTTGTGTCCCCCACCTGGAAGTTAGCTTCACCCCAGTCTGGCCACAGTACCTAAATCCACCCATTTTCCTTCTGAGCCAGGCTTTACGGTGTACAAGGTTTAATTGTAGTTCAGCTTTCAGGCAGCAGAGGGCTCTAAACCTTACGTCCTGCTCCTCTAAATCTGATAATCATGCCCTGCTGTGGCACTGAACACGACGCAGCAGGTAAAACTCTCCTGACTGGCCAGTGCAGCACTTATCACGTACAAAACCTTCAGTCTGGTAGAAATGTAGCAGAGGGCTATGAAGTGTTTATTTAACTCAATTTTATTTGTATATCACTTTTAACTATTGAGACAGTCACAAAACAGATTTAACAGAAAAAAGGAATAAATGTATCCCTAAGGAGCGAGTCAGTGGTGAGGAAAAACTCTGAGACTTCATGAAGAAACCTTGAGAGGAACCAGACTCCAAAGGGAACCCACCCTCATGTGAGTGACCACGGACTGTGCCGTTACCCATCATTACTCTTCTGTAACTGTATCCCATTTGGTCATAAAGTGCAGTCGTGTATCCAGGAGTTGATGAGCAACTTATGTAAACATTACAGATTTATCCTGAAGTCTTTAGCTTTAAGTGTTTCAGTTAACTTCAGCTCAGCAAGAATCATCAGTCTCACCTTAACGTGGTTACAATGATGCCTCTGGGTTGAGGAACGGCGTTATGGGTATCAAAGGACTTATAAAGACACTGCGACTGGGAGGAGGTGATAGATGGATAACACTGTGTGTGTGTGTGTGTGTGTGTGTGTGTGTGTGTGTGTGTGTGTGTAAGAGACTGAGAGACTTGCCTTATTGACCTGCGGTGACATGGTGATGTCATCACTCCCGCTGTAGCTGCTCTGATTCAAGATGGAAAAGTCTCCCATGCTCCTCCTGGGTATAGGGCTGTCCGTTGCCATGGCACCATATCCAGGCAACAGACCAGGCAAGTCAAAGAACTGCCTCCTATTGGATGGCCACTTGCCCTTGATGATCGCCTCGCAGATGTTGTCCATCCGATTGATCATCACCCGGTCCTGCAATACACACCCAGCATGGACACGTGAGTGTGTGTGTGTTTACAACAAAAAGGTGAGAGCACAATGGGAAAATTAAGTCAGGTCTTTAAACGGTGAACAATAAATGGTCCCTAAAAGCCGAAGAGGTTTTCACTTTTAATAAAATAATAAAAACTCTGGAGTAGATGCGCAGGAACATTCAGCACTTCCTGTGTTTATTCACCTTCGGCCAGAAGGAGAATGCAGCTCGCTCACTGAACGTCTGAGACACAGAAGGCTCGACGTCATCCATGCCGAAGTAATCACGTGTCTCGTCTCGTGCCGTGCTCATGGAGGCGTTACTCTCCTCGTCAAAGTTCTTCCTGTCTGAGGGCACGCCGGCTAAAGGAGAAAATTATTAATTACACAAATGTGAACAGTCAATAGCTCTGAATCTCATCTAAAGTTTCCTGAAGACTGTTACTAAGGAGAAATTAGCATATTTACAGTACACACACACACACAATTAAACCTCCATTTGGTATCAAGACTCTTTTAAATATCTTTGGTTATAAAGAATAAACAATGTGAATTAATGCTATAAATCTGGATAAATACATTACCAACATCATTAAGGATGAGCAGTGTTTACCTTCAGCCTGTGATGATTTCTCCGATTTATCGTCTTCATCCATCTTCTCCTCCTCTTCTTCCTCCTCAGTGTTTGGGTTATGGCTTTCTGCACCGGTCAGGTTCTCCTGCTCCTCTTTGTTTGCATCATTGTCAGCAGGAACAGGAAGAGTGGGCGTGTCCTCGGTCTCTGTGACCTTCTCCTCTTCAGTTGTTTGAGAAGCGCTGTGATTTTCTTCACTCTTCACGTCTGCTCCACTTTCTTTCTCCATCACCTGCTCCTTCTGAGTCTTCTCTTCCTCCTCAGGCTTCACTTCTTGTTTGGGTGTGGCAGCCTCTGTTTTCTCCTCTTTCACTTCCTTGACGTCCACTCGCTCTGCAGTGTCGTATTTGAGTTCGTCCTTCAGCTCCTCGTCTTTAATCAGATCCACGGTGGTGAGAGGGGTGGAGGTCTCGGATCCTCGGCTCTGGATGAACTTGCGTTGTGCCGGCAGGAAGCCGAGCTCGGGGTCGTTCTGGATGTGGTAGTCTGTGCGACTCACTCCATGCTTGGCAGCTCCGTGAAGAAGGTCCCGGTCATGTTTTCCCACCTCCCACCAGGCAGGAAGTTCAGGGCTGGGCTGACACAGGCGGAGTCTCTCCTCCAGCTCAGGGTGGGGCAGAACCTGCTCCCTGATCCGCCGCAGTAACTCGATACGGTACAGAGTCCGGGAGGCTCGCTCCTCTGTGATTGGGTCGATGATGAGTGTTGGGTCGGCTAGCTCTGCTGGGAAATGAGATACACCTTACTGTTAGCATCAAACACGTCAGAATCCACTCTGAAACAGGGCTACAGCATTAGGAGAACCCTGGCTCATGTCAATCTAGTACTGGGTTTTAATTATGCAGTAAATCCAGACCCGGGTACAGAAGGTAACGGGAGTTCTGTGCTCGTATTCATGCTGTCTGTAGTTATTGGTGACTGTTGGACAAGTTTCAGGATCAAAAGAGTTTCCAATCTCACAAAGCAGAAAAAGGTGAACTTAAAAATGACAGGTTAATTAAACAGTCAGTCGGTGCTTAAACAAGCAATAGTGTGTTGAGAAAAGAGTCTTCATACCACGGTCTTTGACCTGCATGCGACACACTCGCTTGCACATGGCCACGAAGGCATAGTAATACTTCTCCAGACTCTCATCGGTCTTCTTATCGAGACGTGCAAAGGCCCGGAACTGCGTCCAGTCAAAACACTGCCTCTGGACATCATAGACAACCCCGAACGTAGAAACCACACGGTAAAAATCAGCCTCCTCACGCCTTGTCCATCTGGAGGACAGAAGAGAGAGACAGAGAGAAGTCACAAAGTGGGTTAGTAGAGAAGTTTGGAGGAATCGTTCCATCAGCAGGTGTTAAGAGGAAAATGAAGAGCAGGTTCAGATGTTCTACACTCAGCTCGGTTCCTCCATGTTTATAGTTGAAGTTTTTACCCAATCCAAAAGTGTGAAAAAAAAGGGAAAATATGAGCAACCCTTTATTATATGCAAGGCCTCACCTCTGACGTCTCTCTTTGAAGAAAGCAGCTCCATCGGCCAGCAGGGCGGCGCTCTCATGCAGGAAGGGTGAGGTTTTAACAAACGATGCTCCTTCAGCTAGATATCCTGTTGCAGCCACCCTATTCGGCTCCAGACTGTATGCCCCTCCCTCGGCCGCCATGGTGAGGAGGTGGTCATCGCGGTGACGTCGGCGTCTGCGTCCGTCCGGTTTAACCAGCGACTCCTGTCTCTTGTGGCAGCGCTGATACGCGGTAACGAGCCGACGCAGGCGTGCAGTGAGGGCCGACGCTGCGGGCCAGTACAGATTCCCAACTTTACCCCCGTTCTCACTCGCCTTAGGGGCTGAAATATAACCACCACATGGAAGGAGTGAGGACAACATTTAAATCAAGTCCACAGATTCAGATTTAAATGCTGTTTAAGTTAATCAACATGTAAAACTAGTCTGTGCGATGGGTTTTAACAGGATCCATCTGTAACCTGTAACATTAACGCAGGAACGCTACAGCTGTTCTGTCCAAAAGGAGTTTATATCAGCTGTGCTCTCCGTAAATCTCACGTTTAACACCAAACACAGTTCAGCTTTTCCTCGTCCTGCCAGTGTCATTTTCTTACTGCACTTGTTCTGGGCTTCTGTTTTGCAAGTTAAACAAATAAAATTTACATAAAAGTAACTTTCATTTCAGTGAAAACCTGATGTTGATTGTGTTCAGATTTGAGATCAGTGGAGTTTGAAGTCTGCCTCAACAAAAACAGCATGAGGAAAAGGGACACACCTTCACCACTCTCTACATCCATCATCTCCTCTTTATCGTCCAGAGGAGAGTTGGTGAAATCCTGAAACACATTACACACAGATAGTGAACCCTCCAAGAAACACACAAATGTGTGTGCTCACACTCTCTCTCACACTCTCTCTCACACACACACACACACACACACACACACACACACACACACACACGGTTTCTGACAGAGCAGTTGCGTTACACTCACATCCAGATCATCTTTGAAGGGCATACGCAGTGGTTTATACTCAGGGTCTTCATCCTCACTGGGTGGAGGGGGGGAGGGAGAGAGATTTTAGCACAGCTCTGTACACTGATCGTACTACACTGATATTTGCATTTCTAATTCAAATAAACAAATGTATTCTTTTTCCCTTCATGTGGACTGCACACATGTCATACAATGCATTACAAACTCCCGGTGATCGCGTTTGGGGAAATGTTAAAAATAAAAAACACAAAGTCAAAATAGAATACGAACAGAAAAAAAACAGACAGAGAGAGACAGACATGTGTCTCTCTTGCTGTGTGTAAGTTTGGGGTCCAGCATTACCCATCTGCCACCATGTCCGCTCCCCTCTGCTCAGCGGCGATGGCTTTGGCATCCGGCATTCCCACTCGCTCCAAAAAACACAGCGCCGGGTCAGCTCGCATCGAGTTATACTTCTCATAACCTGCAGCACAACACACACCACCCTCATCACATCACTGACTACAACAGACAACTCTGTGTGTGTGGGCGCGCGTGCGTGCGCATGCATCCCCGTCCACAGTTTAATCAGACCGTACAGCAGATTATTCAGTAGTGGATGTTAACTATTTATTAACTAAACAGAAACAGGAAGTGTGTGTGCAGTGAGAGCGAGGAGTGTGAGCCTGAACACTCATCAGGACTGATAAAGGGTTTAGTTAATAAGGAATAAATAGAGAAAATAAATAATCAAAGACAAAAATGAATAAAATAATTAACCAAGACACAGAGTGGGATGGGAGGGAGCTTCACTCAGGAGACACTGTGCGTTTCATTCAGGTTTATTTACTGCTTAAGAGTCTGTTTATATTTAACTGTTAAAAGGTTTAAAGGCAGATTACATTCTGATTAAGAGGTGTGTGTGTGTGTGTGGAGGACACCATGTGAAATGTGTAGTGTTTGATTTAAAATGAACCTGCAGTAAGACCTGTGGTTTCTAAAGCGGACACGTGAGAACTTCTGACGTTCTGTGGAAGGCCTTCTGAAGGACAAAATATTACAACAAAGGGTTAATGAAGGACGAGCCACAATCAGGCTTCTACAGGAAATAAAAACTCCGGAGATAATGCTGGTGGAATAAATCAGAGGCCTCACACTCGGCTGGACAGAAACAGGACACACTCGGTGTGTGTGTGTGCGCGCGTGTGTGTGTGTGTGTGTGTGTGTGATGAGAGCATCCAGGCAGAAGAGATGTGAGGTGGCGGATCTTGGTGTGAACGGCGGGGGAGAAGGAGAAGCACTTCACCCGAGAGCTGCTCATTCCCCCCACCCCCGCTCAGGCACAGCCCCACCCCCTGCCCCGCCCCTACATCACAATTCAATTAGGATTTATGTGGCGACATGCCGCTCCTAACTGCTGCTGCTCAGCCAAACTATAATCACAGGCTTCTTTTTATAGCCCATCATTCCTCCCACCTGTCTGTCTCTCTCTGTCTTTCTCTCTGTCTCTCCCCCCAGAGACACCCCCCTCCCCCCAGACCCCTGGGACCCTCCTGCTGAATTGAGATTATGATTAACAACAGGCCATCCACGGTGTGTGTGTGTGTGTGTGTGGGCCAGCACACAGAGTTAACGAGGCAGACTCATGGGAGAGAGCGAGACAGTGCAACAGTGAGACGGAGAGACAGACAGAGTAAAAGTGAGACAGGGTGCTGATTCCTCAGGGAGAAACCTCTTATTCAGATGAACGGTGTCACTGGGGCTCTCACTGAGTAAAAGGGTGTTTATTGTGGTGTTTATTAGCATTGGCAGTGCAGTGAAAATCCACCTCTATCTCTGCCTGCTTTTGACTTGTTTGTGTTCACTCCATCTTCACTCACTTACCGTCTCTATCAGAAAGAGTGAGACGCATCACATCACCGCTGTTCCTGAAGGCTAAACATTCAACTCACTAATCAAGTGTTAAAGACTAATTACATGTTAATTCCTAAATATTCGTTTTAAAGATAGTCGGTATGTTCCTTTCTCTCTCCCCCTCTGTGTGTGTGTGTGTGTGTGTGTGTGTGTGTGTGTGTGTGTGTGTGTGTGTGTGTAAAATACATCATTAATCATTTTCCTGAGTGGATTACGATGGGTCACACTGTGCGTAGGCCATTACAGCTCATTCGACCTCCAACACTGTCCCCATGGGAACACCAATCAGCAAGGGGGAGGAGGCGGGGCTTACCGTGTTTAAACACACCGATGAGGAGAGATTTATCAGCTTCCACATCCCACCAATCAGTGGGGACTTCAGCATGGAGAGGCTGCGGGATCCAGATATCCAGCTCACTGTGTGTACACACACACACGAGAAAGAGAGAGAGAGAGAGGGGAAATGAGATTTAAACAAAAACAATCAGGAGAAAAGCAATGGAATTAAAAAGATCCACACAAACAGGAAGTAGAACTAAGGAAAGGAAAACACAGGAAGTGGGATTACAGAAAGAAGTAAAAGCAAACAGGAAGCAAGTTTCAAAAAGAAATGCAAACAGGAAGTGCAGTGAAGAGGAGCAGTGAGTAACGTAATAAACATGAATGTGTTTCTGCATCTGGAAGGAAACATGGCCATTAACACTTCACCTCTCATTTAACCCTTTCCCAGACTCCACGTCCACAGCCAGTCTGATCACACACACACACACACACACACAGACACAAACAGACACGCACAGAGACAGACAGACAGACAGATACACCCACGTACACACACACACACACACAGAGACAGATACACACACACAGCTCAAATAGAAGTGCAGTGAATTGGAGGAGAGCATCAGGATGACAGACACGTCCACACATTATCCATGCATGCACATCTGGCTGAGACGGGGAGAGGGGGACAACGACAGGCTGGGGGGTGGGTGGAGCGAGAGAGAGAGCTGGAGAGAGAACAAGAGAGGGATGCCAACCCGGAATCAGCTCCCTCCAGGATGCGGTCTGCCAGGTCCCCGATCACTTCCTGTCTCAGATAGTAGAGCATTCGCACCCGCAGTAACACCCTGTCAGGGAAAAGAGGGAGAGAAAAACGACAAGTGAAGACATGAATGAGAGGAAAGAGAAGGAACAACAGAAGTGATGATTTATCATCATTGTGTTGAATTCAATTTTTAGTTTTTTCAAACAAATAGAATGATGGATAATGTGAGAAAATGGATAAAAGAATTAATCAATTGACAGATTAAAGACGAAATGACTTTAATAGAGAAAGGAAAAATGAGGTGAAAGGAAAAGAGACAGCTGGAGGAAGGGAAGATGAAATTTGAGAGAGAGAGAGAGAGAGAGAGAGAGAGAGAGAGCTGTAGAGCGAGGGAGCAGAAGGGAGAGATGAAAGAGTGAGTGAGTTTGGGTGAATGTGCCAGAGCTCATCCATCATCCTGCCAGGCCTGATTAGCCGAGCCCCAGTCTGACAGATGGCACACCATAATCACCTCTGTGTGTGTGTGTGTGTCTCTCCAACAGGTCTGCCTGCCTGGCACCTGGCCTGCACCACACCACTGCACCGTCTGCCATCCCTCCATCTTTCCTTCCTCCATCCCACACTCGGTCGCCCTTTCATGCCCAGCCTCCACCTGCCACACGTCTCTCTCTCTTCTCCTTCACACTTTTCTGTCTCTCTCTCTCCTCCCATCACCTTTACCTGTCTCACTGCTTCTCAGCCATCACTCCAATAAACCTTTCCCTTTCTGTACATCTTCAACCTTGCGTTATCCTCCTCGTCCCCCAGCACTCATCACATCCCTTACTGCCTGTTTGTCTTCCTCCATTATTCACATTAACTCACTCCAATCCTCCATACACACCCCGCTCCCTCTCCATCACACTCTCACTTCCTGTTTTAGGGAAGTAGTGAGGTGTGAACGGAACGTCTCTAAAGGACAGAGGGAAGTCTGAGTGGAGCGGTGAGCAGATGGCTGGAGCTGTGTGCACTTCAGACTTATCGATTTGGAACATTTCATGAACTACTGCACGCCAGAGCGAGAGTGAGACCATGAGAAAAAGAGCAGGAGATGGAGTGAGAGAGCACAAGGGAGGGAGTGGGGGGGAGGGAGAGAGAGAGAGAGCGCACACCCCATGGTGAGCCCCAACAACAGCAGCTTAGCCACAGAAATTATTTATCAAATGAAACCAGAGAGGGTTTAAGAAAAACAAAAGCAGGCAGCAGGTGATGGACAGAGAGAGAGAAAAAGAAAGGGAGAGAGAGAATAATGAGCAGAGAGTGGAACGATGGATGAATTATTGACCTCACGGAGATCTCTAAATGCTTCATTTAAGAAATAAAACACTGCTCACACCTGCTCATTATTCTTCTCCACACTCTGGCACACAGACCCGCACCGGGCAAGACACTCTCTGCTGAGCTCCTGCACTTCAGCACCACACACACACACACAGTCTAAGCAGAACCGCGGATGAAGTCACCATTTAGTATCCCCATGTTACATCACATGAAGTGCAGAGCAACTCTGCTCTCAGACCATGTGACCCTCCAGCACACACACACACTGCCAGTACCATGAGTCCCAGCTGGTGCCGTGACTTTAGCAAGAACCAAAAGACCATCCAGCTGGAACATGTGGTACAAGTGAACTACCATTACATAGTGACAAAATGTAACCATGGAAACAAGAGCTGGTACTGCACCACTGGGTGACGGGATGAGGGCCAGCACAGGTACTGAATTCTGATGGAAAAAGGTAATGCAACTGTGTGAATGCAAGTGTGTACGCATGTATGAAATAGCGAGCGTGTGTAGGAGTGTGTACTTGTTGCAGTGGTGTTTGAGGTGGCGTTTGTAGCTGTCCTCCTGCAGCAGCACATCTGGATTACAATCAGCCAACCAATCAGCCTGAGGCATGTTCGTCTGAGCCGCCAACACTTTCCCTTTCTTCCCTTTACGACCTCTCGGTACAGGAGCAGACAGACCTACACACACACGCGCACACACACGCGCGCGCGCACACACGCACGCGCGCACACACAGACACAGAGTTAAAACATTCTGATGAAACACAGGTAAGCAAACAAACACTCTCCAGTTACTGTCAGTGTGTGTTTGGGGAAGTTATAAATAAACTTTCACTCACATCAGTGTCTGATACCAGGTCCCTGTGTGTGTGTGGTGTGTGTACCTGAGTGGTTAGTTAGTGTTTTGCTCTGTCCATCCTCAGTAGGAGTGATCAGGTCCCAGATGAAGCTCTTGATGTTCTCGTCTCCTCTGTAGTGAAGAAGGCAGTAGGCCAGCAGTGCTCTGCAGATCATCTCCACATCCCGCTCGTGCAGAGGACGCTTAAACCGCCCGTGAGAAAGGATGTCCTTCCACCTTCCCCAGCTACACACACACACACACAGTTATTATCCAGCCTTGTACAACAGTGGTGTAGATAAAGCGGTGTACATGAGAGGACGTGGAGTTTCTTCTGTTGGAGTCTGAGGCTCCACCCACAGGTGTACAGAAAAATAAACCTTTTTTTGCCGTTTCACTCTCCTGTCCATGTAACGACAGTATTATGGATCACTGGGAAAAACAATGCTTTTTCAAAACACTGGAGAAATCTTTCAACTGCCTTCATGCCCATGTGAAAGATTTCTGCTTTTAAAGTGTCACAGAGCGAACCTGTGTGATCGTGTGTGTTCCAATTGTTTTTGCATCGTTGTGTGAACAGAGATGTTTAATAAAACTCTTTTCAGATTTATATCACATATTTAAAAATATCAGTTCACATGTGGGCGGAGCCTCAGCCTGTCTCCGAACGAGTCGAGCTTGAACATGAAGCTGTAAATTTACTGTTACTTCAGGAGCACAGGGAAAGTCAACACCCTGAACACTCGCAACACTGACCTCACTTTTTACTGTGTGTGTGTGTGTGTGTGTGTGTGTGTGAGGAGACACAGGAGTCGAGGTGTACAAAAGAAAATGCACAGATGACTGCAAGACCATGTGCGCACATGCAGGAGAATCTGAGCAGAAAGCCACAAAAGCATGAGTAAACAAGGGTGTGTGTCAGTGTGTGTGTGTGAGAGAGAGAGAGAGAGAGAGAGAGAGAGAGAGATATGCCAGTGAGAAAGTTCAAGAAAGAAAAAGTGCATGCATTAGAAAGAGCGAATGTAAAGCGTCTGAATGACTCTGTTCTACACTTTAGTGTCTGACACTGGTCTGATGGATTGAACTGGTCACGGTTAGCTGTACACTCAGTGCAGTCAGCAGTGTTGCTGTGGGAGAGGACACGTCTAAATGAAACGTGGAGGACAAAACGTTGATGATGATGATGGTCAGACACTTCATGATTAGTGCGGAGTGCCATGGACTGGTGTGTAATTAACTGTGTGACAGACGAGTGTGAAGAGCAGAGAGACATCATCCTCCTTCTCCTCATCATCATCAGAGACGAGGAAATAAGACACGCACACTGATCACGTCTCACTACTTTCTGCTGCTCTCTCGCTTCAGCACGACGATGTGAGACACACGGAGCGGAAAAATGAGACTGACTCGCACACAGAAGCGCGCGCGTGTGTGGTCAGTACATTTTATTAATACAATTTCTAAGTACCTTTAATTAAAAAATTAAACTAATAATATATTTAAAAAAGGAATAAACACCTGAACTGAACAACTAATTAGATCTGATTAAGAAAATTCAACACACTCACATGTGTACGGTCATCTGGGAATGTGAGTGAGTGTGTGTGTGAATGTGTGGGACTGACCCATAGACCAGCAGGTTCTTCTCCACCCTGAAGCACTCGCTGCGGGGGTAGCCTTGAGCCCGGTCCTGCGGCCGCCGAGCTTTCAGAACCGGTTTCTCCTCCGAGTCGCTCTCCAGCTCTGAGTACTCCATCATCTCATCCTCTTTTATGGAGCTGTAATGCCGGGTCTGCTTCCTCACCCGCGGCGTGTCGATCACCAGCGTATTCTAACACACACACACACACACACACACACACACACACACACACACACACACACAAGGAGCTAGAGCCACCATCTAGAACCTCGTGCAGGACTCGTGCAGGGCCAATGCTCAGGATGGCTTTCACTAACACAGCAATGTTAATGTGTGTAACAGGAACAGATAAATAAATAAACTCATGAATTAGTGACGTGAGGAACACACCCAAACACCACGTGACATCACGTGACTAATACTGAGATCTGATCATGCTATTAGTAAGTTCCACCCCGATCATAACACTCATCTTCACTCACCCCTTTCCATACACACACACACACACACTTTAAACACACAACTGTGTAATAATACACAGAAAGGGTTCTCTACTACACTCACAGTTCCCTTTAGAGCCCCCGGCTCTCCAGAGAGCAGAGAACACCGGTAATTACAGGGGGAAAACCCTCCTGTGGCTGAGATGTGAGCAATTTTGCTTTTCCCAATTACAGCTACATTCCACACACTGTTAGCCTCGGGGAAACCAGCCTCGTTAATTACGCTCACATCTCATAGTGATGAGGGGAGACGCCGGGTCACGTGTCGGGGAATCGCCTGTTTAGCGGTGTTCGGTTCATCTTCCCCTCTCTCTCACACAGAGCTAATACCATACACCTCAACCTTTAACCATCACACAGAATGTACATGCAAACAGGAGTCACTGGAGTAAACACCTCCTGCTATTAGAATTATTAGTATTGCTCTGATCCTAAACATTTTTATTTTAAATACCAAAACTGTGGATTTTTACATTTAAAATGCTTATTTCAGAACATTTTCCATTTTAACCACACACAAAAAAATAAAACACTGAATATCAATACTGAAGTGGTGTGTGTGCACGTGTGTGTGTTTTTCAGCACTTACCCTGCCGTTAATGACATCCAGGTCCAGCTCGGCTTTCTTTGCCCACTTCTGCCAGAAGTCTGGATCCTCCAGGGAAATATCCGTCCTGTTCCCCGACGACACAAAACTGGCCTGAAGAACAGACAGGAAAGAAGTTTAATAAATTCTTTAACCTGTTAATATCTTTTACATTCGTGTTAAAATACTCCGGGTTCAGAATGCACAGTGTAGCACTTCAACTCGTCTTCCAATCAGTCGGCTTCCTTCTACTCTATAAACACAGCGACTGAAGTGCTTTTATTACAGAGCAGTGTGTACTGAGCTCGCCATTCGTACACTTCGTGTTTATCCAATCACATCGCTCTGAGCAAGGCCCCGCTCCCTGACTATCATACACAGGAGAAAACAATCACTAAAGAGAAAATCAGAATGATTGTGTTCAATTTATTTATTTAGCACAATACTGTGTGTTTGCGTATATTTAATGCCTCCGAGCCTAATGAGGATAAAGCACAGAGCGCACGCGCCGGACTGCAGGAGTGTGGTGCTGATACCATGGTGACGACGGTGGACATGTGTATAAGAGGTGCGAGACATGAGTTGTGTATGAGACCTGTGTGAAGAGTCCGACTCATGTAGTGTATATATGACCTGTGTGTCAGGTCTGCATGTGTAACATGATGAGTCAGGGTGTGTGTGGTGTGAGTGTGTACAAGACCCATGTGTATTGTGTGTAAAAGCTCTGCATATGGGTGTACAAGACTTGCATGTAGTGTGCATACATGTGTACATACAAGACAGGTGTGTGTGTGTGTTGGTTACCTTGGCGAAGGTGGAGCCCTTGCCCTCGGACTCTATGGTGATGGTCTGAGTGCGTCTCTGTAAGATCTGATCGATGTCCTCCTCGCAGAACTTGGATCCCTCGTCCTCCTCGTCCATCAGAGCGCCATACGCTCCCTTACGCAGCAGATCCTCAATCTCCTTCTTAGACAGCTGCTGAACCTGAACCAGAAAACATCCACACATTATTCCTCTGAGATTAACAAGAGACATCAGGAAGTAGGCCACTGGTCCACGGGCGGAGGGTGTGGGTGTGTACCCCATTAGCAGCGTTCTCTCTTCCACTCATGGACTGCAGCACAGCTTTATCCAGACCCAGTTTCAGACTGGCCTTGTCAAACATCTCCCTCTCATATGAGTTTCTGGTGATCAGGCGGTAGATCTTCACTGCTTTACTCTGACCAATCCGGTGGCACCGTGCTTGGGCCTTAAAGGAGGAGAACACAGAAAACAGTCTCACACACACACCTCTGCCTGGACTGCTGTTGCACAGTCAGCACCCGACACTGTGTCATCCAACCAGTCAACACGAACATCGACAAGCTCAAGGAAATATCCGAGCATGTTTCTTTCAACAGGGCGTCTGATCCATCCAATCTGACCCTTAATGCTAGTCTAACTCAGGTAAAGGTGAGCACAGAGCTCAGAGTATAAAGCATTAAGTTTTAGCTGCATTTCAATTATACAGCACAAAAACAAACAAATAAATTAATTAATAAATGAAGGTGCAAACTGGACCCTGTATGTATGTTTTTTGAGCACACATTTCCCTGTACACTGTGTGTGTGTTGCACAATAACAGTCACATTCCCCACACTCACTCAGCTGGAAGTGCAGGACGGATAAAAGACCTTTTGTGGGAAGAATGTGTTTCCCACACAGACGAGCAGAGCGAGTGAGCGAACAAGAGAGTGTGTGCTAACTCACCTGCAGGTCGTTCTGTGGGTTCCAGTCCGAGTCGAAGATGATGCAGGTGTCGGCGGCGGTCAGGTTGATGCCCAGCCCCCCGGCCCGAGTGCACAGCAGGAAGACAAAGCGGTCCGAGTCAGGACGGGAAAAACGATCGATAGCAGCCTGGCGCAGATTCCCTCTCACTCTGCCATCGATACGCTCGTATGGATACCTGCAAAACACACACACACAGAGCAAACTGTATTACTCACACTGCACTCATCTTTCTTCAGTTTGCATCAGTTTAAGGAAATAACTCCTTGTACAAACATAAAGAGATGTTCCCCAGCATTAAAGCACAAGAGTAAAGCAGAGGCGTCTCAGCTGCTCCACTTATTACTGCTTTATTTACTGACTTAAGGGACACGCTCAGCACACGTGTGTGTGTGTCTTGGGGGGTCCTGAACGAGAGCCGCTCGTCTTCAGCCAGATGGCCACACACACTTCCTCACACACATCTCACCAACACCTTTCTGTCTCATACCACGTCAAAGTTTCAACCCCACTCATCACAGACATGAAACAGACACACACACACACACACAGGATATGAGGGGATAATAAACGCATATACACCACTTCTGGAACAGGATGAAGAACACAGTGTACAGAAGGTTAATATTTAAACCACTGTTCATCCCCATGTGTTCACATTGCTTTCACTTCCTGTTTATCTCTACATGTGTCTCACTTCATCTGCCAACCAACAACTGCACAAAAAAAATAAATAAACAAACTACATTCAACAGTACTACAGTACAGGGGGTTTCAAATCTTCTGCACACGGTGTGGGAGTCTCAGTGTTCCCCTCTGTGTTTAATCTCAGCGGTGTTAAGCTGCTGCTGTAATCTTAAAGGCTGCCCTGTTGCTCATCCCAGGCCTTTTTTATTTTTTTATTTTTTATTATTATAAACAATCTGCTCACGCTGAACTTCCTGTAAACACTTAGCACTGTTTGTCTTTACTCTTCCACATGGCAATGATTTATAAATCACACTATCTGCTGCTGTGGCTCTGCAGAGGTTTGGTCTGGTTCCTCTCAGGGTTTCTGCCTCATGTTGTTTCAGAGTGTTTTCCTCACCTCTGTAGCCTCTGGCTTCTTCATTCATGATCTAAATCTACATCCGGACTTCTGTAAAGCTGCACTCGGACAATGTCTATTGTTAAAGTGCTACATAAATAAAACAACTGATTTAATAAAAGGAAACTTCTCTCACTGGACTCCTAACTAACAAGGAGGGGGAAAAGACAAAGACGGGTCATGATGTGATGAAACAGGAAGTTGAACACTTCTCTCCTTTGTTATTTTACTCACAGTTCTCCCATTCTGCAAGGCTTTACAATAAAACAGAACTGAGCACGAGCAGACGACAAGGGATGATTTAAACTGAAAGTGAAGCGTGACATGCGTGTGTGTGGGTGTGTGTGACTCGACCATGATGTGGCACTACTTTAGTGTGTAACCCTCACCGTTTCTGGATGAGGTAATCCTCGAGGATGTCGAGGCAGCGCACCATCTGTGAGAAGATGAGCACACGGTGGCCGCCTGCCTTCAGTTTGGGGAGGAGTTTATCGATGAGCACCAGCTTCCCCGCCGCCTGGATCATCGCCTGCAAGAGGAAATCGGGCAGATCGGCAGGGTGGCTCTCCCTGAATTCCTCCATGATCTTCTCCTCCGCTCCTACACACACACAGCGGGAGACGAGAGGACACAACAAGTTGGTAATTTATCATCAGAATGAACATCAACATTCACGTTCACATTTCTCACCCCACAATTTATTTTTAAATAAAACTTTTGTTTTAAATTACTTCCTGATATTGCTGAGTCACTGAGGGCAGAGTTTAAACTTAAACTGATCAGCCAATCAAATCTGACCATACGACGTCACCAGAACAGTTGGTTTACTAAGTTTCATATTTATGCAGATTATATAATAAACATTTCATGAAGAGGATCAGTCATGATATCACATGATTACTTTTTAATGATTGGCTGAATAGATTGAGCCAGTAGACCTGAGGACAGGTGTGTGTGTGTGTGTGTGTGTGTGTGTGTGTGTGTGAGAGACAGGTGCAGAAGTAGACCAGTGTGTGTAAGGGTTATATTTACAGTAAGTTTATCAGTCCAGCACATCTCATACACAGTGTGACACACACACACACCATGAGGAGTGACTTTACATTAAGTACAAAACTAATGGGATGTGTGTGACTTCAGTGGCCCACGTGCACAAACACGCGCACAGAAGACAGAAAAGCAGGAGAGTTTAAGCTGGCAAGTGAGAAGATAAATCTAAGTGTGCGTGTGTACTGTTGAAGTAGAGGGGTGTGTGTGTGTGTGTGTGTGTGTGTGTGTGTGTGTGTGTGTACCATTGATGAGGTAGGGGTGTGTGTGTATGTGTACCATTGATGAGGTAGGGGTGTGTGTGTATGTGTACCA
>JAQMCW010000003.1:205720-216572 GCA_030068335.1 Chrysichthys cranchii
CCCAACAGTGGCAGCTTGGTGGTGCTTGGATTTGAACTCCCGACCTTCCGATCAGTAGTCCAACGTCTTAACCCCCCCGAGCTACCACCTACCCTTATGAACATTAGCCAATGTGAGAGAGGTCTTTAGCTGCTTGGAAGTTCCTCTAGGTTCCTCTGAGACCTTGTGGATCATTACACACCATGCTCTTGGAGTGATCTCTGTTGGTCTCCAGTCCTGGAGAGGGGAACAGTGATCTGAATCCCCTCCATCTGTCGGACTGTAGATTGGTGGAGTCCAAACTCTTTACAGAAGGTTCTGTGATCTTTTCCAGACTGATGAGCATCAACATCTCTTTTTCTGAGGTCCTCAGAAATCTCCTTTGTTCGTGCCATGAGCCACTTCCACAAACACATGTTGTGAAGATCAGACTTGGAAAGATTTCTGTTCTTTAAATAAAACAGGCTGCCACTCGACACCTGATCACTACCACATTGGTTAGAGACACTTAACTCTGATTTCACCTTCAGAGTAACTGCTAATCCTAGAGGTGCACATACTTTTGCACACTCACAGATGTGTAATATTGGATAATTTTCCTCAATAAACCAATGCCCAAGTGTAATGTTTTTATCTCGTGTGTTTAATCAGGTTCTCTTTATCTACCTTTAGGACATGTGCGTAAACCTGATGAGGATTTAAATCATATTTATGCAGAAATAAAGAAAAGTCTAAAGGGGTCACAAACTTTCAAGCAAAGAAAGAAGATTTAATTGATTTAATCATAAAGTATTTGAGTTTCCGACCTCGACAGAACCTCTGGTGGTATTAAAGCAGACAGTGTTAAGCGGTGCGGTGTTTACTGTGTGCTCTTCCTGAATGCCAGTTTTCTGTCGGAGAGTAAACGACTCCTTAATGCTAATGATTTAATTCCTCGGCTGGTTTATTCTGTCCTTAATGAACTAAATCTGCCGTAATGAACGTCTCCATTACAGAAACATGTTCTGTGTGTTTATTAAATTATTCACCGGGAGAAAGCGGCTCACGCAGCACGCGCTCATTTACCATTTTAATCATCTACAATTCTGTGGTTTGATTCCAAATGCAGCACATTCTTATCACAAATAAATAAAAGATCTTAAAGATGTGAGACAGCTGTCTGTCTGCATGTCTGCTGTGCTGAATTTGAAACTCCCAGTTTAACACTGTAAATGTAATACTGAGGAAATGATGAAAAAAGCACAATATGGAATTTCATACTGTTCAGAAAGTGTGTGTCCCAATGCTGCATTTTCACTGAAACAGCAAATATCTCCGCTTACACACTGAGCTTTCTTTGTGTGTGTGTGTGTGTGTGTGTGTGTGTGTGTGTGTGTGAGTGTGTGTGTGTGTGTGTAATGCGGTTTTCAGCCCGCAGACAGAGCAGTAAACACAGTAAAAATGCTCTCCTCTGTGAAGCCCAGGATAAAAATACTCTCCAAATGTGCACTCAGTGTGAGACAGCATCAGGTGAAGCGCACACACACACACACACACACACACACACACACACACACACACACACACACACGGGGGCCAAGGCAAAACAGAACACCGTGGATTCATGCTGCATTCTGTCTGTCATGAAAAGTCGGATATCCGCGTTCCCAGTTAGAAATGTCAACTGGAATGCCGCCTGAAGTCGTATTTCCGACTCGGAAAGTGGGGAGATCCTCACCAACCCCTTAGTTAAAAACCCAAAACAGCGCCCCCTGCCTGAACAGTAAGCGAAAGGTGTAGCTTTCTCCTGTTTATTAAACTCCTGTGTGTTTTTGTGTCATTTAATCAGTCGTACACACAGCACTGTCCGAGTTTTATCTGTGCTCATGTTGATACACTGTTCTGATTCACTAAATACCGCGTAACGTGTTGTTTTCAGGTGGTGTTAATGCTAATTAATGCCTAACGGCTACCTGCTAGTGAGTGACCATGGCTTCCCCCACCGCCTCACATTTACAGAAAAGTCCAAAAAGGAAGCTGAGATTCCAGTTTAAACCCTGAAGGTTGTGTTTAACAGGGTGAGATCAGATCATTAGGGATGGATTTAGATTAGATTCACAGTAAAACACCACTAAAGGACAAAAGAGTGAGCGCCATAGCAGTTTTCCTGGAGGCTCCATGTTGGATTTCCGACTTGTACAAATGGAACGCAGTTAAGTCAGATGTGACGTCATTCCCAGCTCCGAAATCCAACTTCCGAACGCAACAACAGTTAGCAGTGTTCACCTTCACCCTGACAGCCAGGGGGAGGTTTATATGGGATTGGTTTGGAGTGGAGTGTGGGGTGTGGCATGAATGAGAAGTTTCCAGTGAATGAGAGAACGTTCTTGTAGAGATAGAAACAAAAGTAAGAAGAGTTCCAGACTGTGCTACTGTCGTGCTGTAAGACAGCGTGTTTCTTTGTGGTTGTTCGGTTAAAGAGTGTGTGCTGTTCGGGTAATGGGGGCGGTGTCGCTGCATTTCCTGCCGCCGGTGTTTGGGCGCTGCTGCAGGGTGAAAGAGGATGTGGCACACGCAGGTTTAATCGATAACTAATCTGGTCGAGTTTTTCTCGGTGACGATGCTTTAATTAAGATGAGTCTGGAGGCGTGAAGAAAGC
Organism: Chrysichthys cranchii; assembly: GCA_030068335.1. Taxonomy (NCBI): domain Eukaryota; kingdom Metazoa; phylum Chordata; class Actinopteri; order Siluriformes; family Claroteidae; genus Chrysichthys; species Chrysichthys cranchii. The sequence goes on from JAQMCW010000003.1 coordinate 208,338, forward strand.
GACAGATTAAAGAAAATAAAAACCCCGATCCACACCACTGATCCTGAGCTCCAGAGGAACACACACACACACACACACACACACACACACACACACTTCCTCCTGCTGGACAGTGTGTGTGTTTATCTGTTTGTTTTACATTGTTTATTTACTTTTTATAATAATGTATTGTGAAACCTCCATCCATCCATCCGTCTATCTGCCTATCTTTCCATCTATATCTGTCCGTCTGTCTATCCATCTATCCATCCGTCTGTCTATCTGTGTATCCATCCATCAATCCATCTATCTATCCATACGTCTATGTATCCATCCATGTACCCATCCATCCATCTATCTATCCATCCATCCATGTGTCTATCTATCCATCCATCCTACAGGGAGGGAGATCAGAGTGAGTTGTGTCTTTGTTGTGTTTAGATTCCAGCAGTGAGTTGAACATTTTCATGCTTGTTTTCTGTGTGAGTTTCCAGCATGTTTCCAGAACCAGAACTTTTCATCAATCAAAGTATCTCAATATGAAAACCTCATAAACTCTGACTTCAGCTTGTGCTCTGATGTGGATTCTGATTTATCCAGAAGCTCTCATGAGACTCAGGTCCATTACAGCCTTAATGTACACAACACGACTCACTACACACCTTAATGTGATGAACACACTTCGCTCCGGTGTGATAAATAATCCTTGGAGATTTTTCATCCTCCTCGCCGATTATCTTCCCAAAATATTCACACCCTTTAAATACCTAGATATCATCCTCTAATGACAAAAACCCGAACCTCTGCTCCCTCTGGAACGGCGTTTTAATCACAATCACGTGCCAAAATTCCAATATATGGAAAGTTTTTTTAATGCTTTAAAACATGGTACGTTTATTTTCAGATCTTCTTGCAACGTCACCTGAGGGGGATGAAGCCCCTGCTTAGGCAGAAGAAACATATTTATTTATTTGCATTAAATAAAAATTATGATGTGATGAAGAAGCCAGTTAGGTACACAAAGCCCTGGCTTGGGCAGATGAAGCTTGGGTAGAAAGTCAGAGAGCAGAAGCCTTGGCTTAGACATTAAAAGATGAGTATGAGAAGCCTCTTGTCCAGGGGCAAAACCTCTGCTTGGGCAGACCAAGCCCCTGCTCAGGCGGACGGGCTTGAGAGGCACAAAAACCTTGGCTAAAGTGTTCAAAGAGTCATATTGAACATAAGAAGCCACAAGTTTGGCAGAAGAAGCCCCTGACTGGGCAGAAGAAGTCCAAGCCCCTGACTACACAGATAAAGTCTCATATTGGGTGGATGAAGCCTCTGATTGGGAGACATGTTTGGACAGGAGAAGCCTTGGCTTAAGCATTAAAATCTTACATCAGTCGTTTGAAGCTGTTTGGTGGATAAAGCCCCGGACTGGGCAGACCAAGCCCCCAGTTGGGTGCACATCTGGGAGATGTGTTTGTTTCTCAGAGCTGTTAAAAGACTTCGGTTTAATATTTACTGTAAACCGTTGCATATACTGTACACACACTCCACAATGCCCCGAGTGCTGGGCTTGATGCGAGTCACACTCGCGCCGAAACCGAGTCCGAAGACAGATCAGAATGCCGCGTGTTCCGCTGGCAGTGACGTATGCGAGAACTCTTTTCAGTGATACAGGAACATGAGAAAGAGTGATGCGCTGCTGTAGATCAGGTGGAGGTCAGACAGCAGGAGCAGCGATGAGACCAACATGAACTTGAATCATTTAGGAACAACCTACCATCTAACCATCCTCCCATTTTAATCCAAATATAATTATGATGTTTATTAAAATAACGTTAATAACAGGGGATGTTGCGCCTTATTTTATAAACCCTAATCTACTTTTCTGACAGTACAGGGTATTGATAGTGCACTGGTTTGATATGTAGTCAAAATAAAAGTCATAAAATATAACACAGTCTGTGTCATTGTGTGAATCCTGTATATGTCTCGTATCGTATCGTCTCACACCTAGCAGACGTGACCATGGTCATCATGGGGAGTACACCGACTCTCTGCTGCGTTCTGTTTGTACTGGGAAATCGGGAGATCCGAGTTCTGAGTCATAAATGCCAACTGGAGCGCCCCCTGAAGACAGAATTCCAACTTGGATCTATAACCCCAAGTTAAAAACCCAAAACAGCGCCCCCTGCCCAAACAGCGAATGAAAGCTGTAGTTTTCTCCTGTTTATTAAACTTCTGTGTGTTTTTGTGTCATTTAATCAGTTGTACACACAGCACTGTCCGAGTTTTATCAGTGCTCATGTTGATACGCTGTTCTGATGTGCTAAATACCACATAATGTGCTGTTTTCAGGTGGTGTTAATGCTAATTAATGGCTAACAGCTACCCGCAAGTGAGTGACCCTGGCTTCCCCCACCGCGTGACATTTAAAGAAAAGTCCTAAAAGGAAGCTGAGATTCCAGTTTAAACCTGGAGGTTATATTTAATAGGGTGATATCAGATTATTAGGGACATGTTTAGATTTGGTTTGCGGTAAAACACCGCTAAAGGACAAAAGAGCAGGCCATCATCGGTTTTCCTGGAGGCTCCATATTGGATTTCCGACTTGTACAAATGGAACGCAGTTAAGTCGGACGTGACGTCATTCCCAGCTCCGAAATTTGACTTCCGAGGCAAATGGAGCGCAGCATTAATCTCCTTTTCCACCTGAACAGGAGTGTCTTTCTTTAAAGGTGCCCTTCTTTCTGAGGCAACATTATAAATATTCTAACTTTAAATATTGTGCTAATTTCCATCGTGGCCGTCATTACTCAAAGAATGGAATGAAAAGGCCAGAAAGGCGGCGGAGCGGCGCTCGCTCACAGACACCAGGGATTTATTACAGAGGAGGACGTGCACTAGTCAGGACTGAGCGGTCAGAGAGGACGTGTCCAGGTCCAGCTCACTCGTCCTCACACGTCTCTTCTTCTGTCATATATGCCCCGCCCTCAGGGGCGTGTCTTGCTCTACAGCAGCAGCTAGGCTCAGTAAACACCCTCTGTCAGGGCATTTTTCTGCACATTGTAGGTCTTGGTTTCACAACTAAAAATAAATGTACAGAGTTGAATCATCTGGAAGAGGGCGGAGTCTGTGTGAGTGGGTGGATTTCTTTTCCAATCCTAGAACATTGCTCTGTCAGATGTAGAAATCCATCTTTAAACCTCGTGGTTATCGATAATACGACGTTATCTCCCTCTCAGACGTGTCATACGTCTCCCGGGGACGGCCCTGCGGCTCGCTATAGACTCTCACTGCTCTCCATGTTTAGCTAGCTGGGGGTGTGGCTCATCTCCAACATAAATTACTCAAGCATTTCAGTATGAAATCACTTCCTGTTTCAAAAAGGAACTCCATCAATGTGTAGAATCTCAGCATTTCATGAAAGCTTTTCATGCTTTTCCAGGAAGGAGAGAAGGTTTAATCAGCAGATGAAACGGTCCTAGCGCGTGAACGCAGGCCGGACTTCCTGTAGTCAGTTTTTTCTCCACAGGAAGTGGAGTTCTCAGCGTTCTGGCAGAGAGCACGTTCCGTGCGGCGTGTGTGTATGTGCTTTATATAAAGGATCATTATTAGTAATGAGCTCTTCACCTTCAGCTTTCAGCGCTCGGAGAGTTTTTTCTCCTGAGCTCTCACAGGGCTGCTGCTCTTAAAGGAGGGATTAAAAAAGAAGAAGAAGAAGAAGGACGACACTAAAAGAGGGATGACAACAAAAAGACGCTCGGCTTTGTAACCTTACACTGTGAGCTGATATAATCCTGCGCTTTTTCCTTCAGAAGATCCTCTCACGCTTTCTGCTTCTTAACAGACCAACCTCTCTCTCTCTCTCTCTCTCGCTCCCTCCCTGTCACTCCCTCTCTCTCTCTCTCTCTTGCTCCCTCCCTGTCACTCTCTCTCTCTCTCTTTCTCATGCACACGCTCTCTCTACCTGTCTGTCTCTCTCTCTCTCTCCCTCCCCCGTCTCTCCCTCTCTCTCTCTCTCTCTCTCTCTCTCTCCCCGTCACTGTCTCTCTCTCCATCACAGTTTTTCTTTGTCTCTCTCTTTCTCCATCTCTCTCTCTGTCCCGCTCTCCCTCACAGTTTCTCTCTCTCTCTCTCTTTCTCCTTCTGTCGCTCTCCATCTCTTTCACACTCTTATTTCTCACTCTCTTGCCCTATGTCCCTCTCTCTCCCTCTACCTTTTTCCTTTTATGTCTCTCACTCTTTCTCTCCTTTTCATTCATTTCTCACCCTTTGTTGGTCTCTTCTTTCCTCCTTATCTTTTATTTCTCCCTGTCTATCCCTTATTTCTTTCTCTCTATCTATCCATTTGTCTCTCTCTCTCCATCTGTCTCTTTCCAATTCTTTCTCTCTCTTCCTTCTCATCTTTAATTTCTCTCTTTCTCTGTTTGTCCCTTTCTTTCAGTCGGTCTCCATCCTTCCAGCTCTCTCTCTCTCTCTCTCTCTCTCTCTCTCTCCCCCCTCTGTAATTTCTCCTTGTCTCCATTTCCATGTCTCCCCTCCCTCCCTCTCTCCCCCCTCTATCCCTCTCTCCCCCCTCTATCCCTCTCTCCCCCCTCTATCCCTCTCTCTCTCTCTGTAGAAGTGAAGTGCAGGAATCCTCTCCTCTGCTCTCAGTTCTTTATCTGTGACTGCGCTCATTATTCTCCTGAGAGCATGAAGAAAGCTTTTTTCCCCTCCAGAGACGCAGCGCTTTTATTCCTCTCTGTTTTTGTATTGACCTGTTTTTGTGCTTCCTGTTTGTCTTTTCCGCAGCAGAGACCTCGCTCACATCTTCAACCATCCGGTTTTATGCAAATTTTTTATTTGCATATGAGGAGAAAAAAAAAACACGAATGGAAATTCAAACACACATCTAAATATTAAAGTAAAGTTTTCTTTCTGGCGGAGGCTCACCCTGTACGGCCTCAGAGGCTTTCTCCATCACAACACGTTCCAAGGAGAACCTCTTTAAAGACCCAACAACTCTATCATCCAATAAACCCTTCAAATAACCTTTTTCACAACTGTCAGTACCCTCGAGTGGTGTTCTCCTGCTAGGATTGAGACGGAACCCACGTCTGTGTGGATAAAGACAGGAACACGTACGGATTAAGCGAAGGTCAAACTGTCCATTTTGGGGAACCCTTAAAGGTTCTGTGAATCAGAAAAAAGTGGAACCGCTGCAGCAGTACAAGAGCCTGTATTTATCTAATAAAGCCTTAGAGAACCAGTAAAGAACCCATGTCTGTGAGACGTGATGAAGAGGAACAGATGCAGATTGTACAAAGGTCAAATTTAGGGTTCTTTGGGTGTTCCTCAGGGGGAACCTTTAAATGCAATATGTAGAACCCCTTAATTATCCAATGAGGTGGACGAGGAGGAGAAATATTGACCAAAATAGGTTCCACTTGGAAAATGTTCTCAAATAAAACCATTCCCTCTTAGGGATTTAGAACTCTTAAGGGATCTTTGTCTGGAAGCCTTTAATAGGATCAGAAAAGAATCCAAATAGAACCCTTTATGGGGCAAAGAAGAAAAAATTATGGAATTGTTCCCTAAAGAACCCTAATAGGGTCTTGGTCTTAAGATCAAAATGGGTTCTGCTTGGAAACCCTCCTGATAGAAAACACTCAAACAGTTCTTTGTTGGGATCTTTGGTTGAGGAACCTTTAAAAGTTCTACATAGAACCTTACATCACATCGTGTCCTGATTAGAAACAGATCCAAACAGTCCTTTAGGAAGCTAAAAATCCAAGGAACCTCTGAAGAACCTTCTTTTCAAAGAGTGCACCAAGGACACCACCGCAGAACCCTTGAACATTCTACATCCTGTGTTCATGAGAACAGTTCCAAATTTTAAGGAAGCCTCCATTCAAGAACACCTCATTTCCCACCAAGGAACCCTTGATTTGAGATTCTACATGAACGTAAATCACCAAACACAATCACAGCCATCGCATGACGTTTACAGCATGACATCACACAGCGTTCCTGTAGCGATGCAGTAAATACATTACCTTATATGGTAAACGAGTCGCTCTCAGAACACAGTGACGAACCTGGACCTGATTACAGATCCTGGAACAGCTCAGCGTTTAAAGAAGAAAACACACATGAAGATGACGGGTTTTTTTTTTTGCAAAGATATGCCAAGAAATTGAGAAGTTGTGCTGCTTTACAGATTTTTGTGAACATTTCAAAAATATTCCTGATGGATCACTTTTTTTTTTAAGTAATATTAATAATTTTAAAACAATACTCATGAGTTATGCATTTCATGTCACATGTGTCAGCTATTTAAAAAAACAACAAAAAAACCTCGTATTTTGGAATCAAAGTGCTTATAAGGTCAAAGGTCAGAGGACGCAAGCAGCCTTTTTATCTGCACTCCAGAACTTATTAATTTACGGCTAAACTCTGTTTCTCATTTCAGAGGCAGTGTTAGAGTTAGACCTTTCAGTTTCCTGTAAAATAGTTTGTACAAAAAAACCCCAAAACAAAACAAAGGTGTATAATAAAATCATGTCCTGCCGTCGTGCGCCTGATTAACGATGTGAGACGTTCTTAGAGACGCTGTGGACGCCATTTTAGAAAAAAAAAATACATTGTTAATGTCGGTTTGTCTCGTGCATCATGAAACACAGCTCACTACATATGACTAATAGCTGATAAATCCAGTTATTTAAAGTAATGGCACCATGTTAAAAGACTAAAAATACAGTAATCCCCCGCTATATCGCAGTTCACATCTTGCTTCCCCAGCTATTCGCACAATTTTTATTTAGAATGTATCTAATGTTTTTTTCTAGATTTCCCTGCTATTATAAAATATAAGCATTAATTAAAATTGAGTAAAATATGAATAATATATAAAATACAGTACAGTGTAGATCATATTTACACAAGAGACAAAGAGCACGTAGCGTTGTTTATGAAAACGCGGTGTGGGGATACTGAAAAAAAATATGGCTGGAGGAACGAGTCTGGCCAATCAGAACGCTCTATTTGTTTGACCTTGGTTGTGATTGGCTGTTGGCTACGACGCATACGGTTGGGGAGAAGCAACCAGCATTCGCCAACATCGCAGTTCTTCACCCGTCGCAGGACTCGCTATAAATGTGACGTTTCTACGAATTCGACACAGAATTCCCCTCGCTATATGCTCACAAATGTTTTCTTTATGTGTTTAATTGTGTCTAGAACGTGTTTAAAGAGTGTGGGAGGATCATTAGGGTGGCGTCTGTGTATCACAGATTTTCATCTTTGGTTGAAAGTTTTGGAACGTAACCCTCGCCAAAGACGAGGGACTGCTGTACTTCAAATTATTTTTACTCCATTTAGATGCCTTCTGTGTGGACTGTTATTTAATTTCAGATTTGTTCACTCTCTCCACGTCCCTCCAGGATCCCCCCCCCCCCCCCCCTCACCGTGGGCGTGTTTGTGAGGTCATGTGATTGTGCTCCTGTGAAACTGCAGTCTCCCTTCAGGGATTAATAAAGAAATCTATGTGAGGTTCATTCAGAAAGCAGTTCCTCACAGTCCCAGGTTCTGAGAGAGTAGAAACAGTTCATTCTGAGCGGCGATCAGCGTCCCGACAGGCGCTTCGCTCGCCAGGCGCTCCGAAGGCTTCAGCAGCAGCAGCAGCAGATCGAGGGTTGTTCTGTCCGGCTGGAGATTCTCTTTAATATTTTAAACCTCTGTGAGACGGCTTGGCTTTACGGTTTATTTAGCCCCCCCCCCTTCTGAGAACCCGACTGTCGGAACGCATTAGGGCGGAACCCCGGCAGGAGCAAGGCGGTGTGTAGCGGGGTGATGGAGACTCCTTTACAGCTACAGAGAAACGCTGCGGCGCTCGTCGACGACTTTAACAAAGAAATCAGACACGCAGCAAACATCAAAGCCTAGAGTTACCTTTGAGTGTAAAAGTTTGTGCACCCTTACCCCCCCCAAAAGAAATAAAATAAAAAATGTAAGTAAAATAAAAAAAAAGTCATTTATAGTAATCTAGTGGTGTGATGGGTTCACTGCAGTTCCTCTACTAAGGTCAGCTCTAAAGTTTGTACCCCCCCAGGCTCTTTCTGAATGTGATCTGATTATTTGCGAACACCTTGTTTTACCTGTATGGCTGAACGTCGGGCCATGAAGGTGTAATGTTCAGGAGGCGGGGAAACGTCTGTCTGTGTCATCAAGGTTGCTTTTGGATCGTTGTCTAATTCCAGGAAGGGGGGGGGGGGGGGGGGGGGGGTT
>JAQMCW010000003.1:256004-267886 GCA_030068335.1 Chrysichthys cranchii
CCATCATCACCAGCACCACCATCATCACCATCATCATCACCAGCACCACCATCATCACCAGCACCACCATCATCACCATCATCATCACCACCATCACCATCATCACCACCAGCTCCACCATCATCACCACCAGCACCACCATCATCACCACCAGCACCACCACCATCACCACCAGCACCACCATCATCACCACCAGCACCACCATCATCATCACCATCATCACCACCAGCACCACCATCATCACCATCATCACCACCAGCACCACCATCATCACCAGCACCATCATCACCATCATCATCACCAGCACCATCATCACCATCATCACCACCAGCACCACCATCATCATCACCACCAGCACCACCATCATCATCACCACCAGCACCACCATCATCACCATCATCACCACCAGCATCATCACCCTCATGATCACCATCATCATCACCAGCACCAAAATCATCATCATCATCACCCTCATCCTGTTCATCACAAACCCCTTCACACACACTGCTAAAACACTGCTACATGTGTTTATTCCACATATTAAAGCTAAGATCCCAAAACCGCCGTCAGTAATCAGGCAACTCTTAACTATTCCCAGAGGTTTCTGAGTGCGTTCCAGGAACTACAAATTTACAGGATTTACAGGACACATGAGACTGGAACACACCGGTTTGTGAGAACATCCAGTGTGTGTGATAAAGAGAGCAGAAATTCCTCTTCTGTGAAGTGTCAAGATAGTAAACCTCAGAGATACAGACAGGAGAACGTGGGAGGAACCTGACAATCTGGGGAGTGTTTATTTCTGATTGTGATTACACACGACAAAAATATCACAACAATGTCATAAAAGATACCAGAACTTTAACTTAATGCTTTATTTCATTTCTCACACACACACACACACACACACACACACAGTCCGTGTGTTCTAGCGTTTGGGAACACACGTTAACTGGACGTGAGATTCTGGGCTTTACTCAGCAGGAATGATCGATACGAGTGTTCTGACCTTCGCGGCTTTGAGCTGATATTTTAGGTGGCGTGAACAGGACGGGTTTGTGTCAGCGCCTGTCAAGTGGAGCGCTGATTAAACGCCATGGCTCGCCGGAAGGGACAGGAGGAGATCTGGGCGAGGGGTTAAAATAACAACACGCCATTAACACATTAAACTGTTTACCGTGGCCACCTCAGCTGGAGCTTTTACATGTTCATGAAGAAACGAACAAAAATTCCTTTTCCTATAACAGCACGCCTTTTATTCAACACCACCAAAAAATATCTCATCAAAGTCAACATTAACGCTGAAACACTGATAACAGTCACTACTTTGCCTGATAACGTCACACGTCTAATTTGCATACACTACGTACCTGAACACCATCCAGTCTTTTATTGCTGCTTTCCATTTGTACTCAGAAGTCGCCATATCCGAATTCCCTGTTAGAAATGTCAACTGGAACGCCCCCTGAAGTCGGATTTCTGACATGGGAAAGTTTGTAACCCCGAGTTAAAAACCCGGAACAGCGCCCCCTGCCTGAACAACGAGCGAAAGCCGTAGTTTTCTCCTGTTTATTAAACTCCTGTGTGTTTTGTGTCATTTAATCAGTCGTACACACAGCACTGTCCGAGTTTTATCTGTGCTCATGTTGATATGCTGTTCTGATGCGCAAAATACCGCGTAACGTGTTGTGTTCAGGTGGTGTTAATGCTAATTAATGGCTAACGGCGACCTGGTAGTGAGTGACCCCAGGTTCCCCCACTGCATCACATTTACAGAAAAGTCCTAAAAGGAAGCTGAAATTCCAGTTTAAACCTGAAGGTTCTGTTTAATAGGATGAGATCAGATCATTAGGGACGGATTTAGATTAGATCCACAGTAAAACACCACTAAAGGACAAAAGAGCAGCGCAATAGCGGTTTTCCTGGAGGAAAATATTGGCTTTCTGACTTGTGTGAATGGAATGCGGTTATGTCAGGCATGATGTCATTCCGGCTCCGAAATCCCACATCTGAGGCACATGGAACGCAGCGTGAGTTCCTGTCGGCGGCACGGCGCACAGCAGCAGGTATAGTGGAGGTTCCTTGTCGCTATGCCCTCCAGTCACCTCCAGGGACCTACAGCGGCCGATTCTACAGGTCACGCTTTACTTCTTTGAACATGAGCAACGCTTGAGGAAAACAGATGTGACGTCATTCACAAATCAGTGGAAGGGATTTTTGCTGTTGCTCAACAAGGACGGAGGTCGCCAAAGTTGTGAGAAGTTGCCAAATTTGTCCTTAGATTTTTAGTTGAAAGGGAAGGTCAACGAGTTGCTTAATCTTGCAAGGAAAAAGGCATTCTATCGGCAACACTGCTTTCGTTCATGATGAATTAGCCAGTGGGCGTGTCCCAAATGCCCTGCCCTGTAAACAGTCTGCAGAAACACTGACACTTCCTGAATCACAAACCGCATCACGACCAGCACACAATACAGCAGTCCCTCGTGTTTCACGGGGGTTACGTTCCAAAACTTCCCACGAAAGATGAAAATCCGTGATACCCGGACACCACCCCCAAACGCTTTTTTTTAATAGTTTAATCCCTAAATGATCCTCCCACACTCTTTAAACACATTCTAGACACAATTAAACATATAAAGAAAATATTTGTGAGCATATATTCATATAGTGAATTCTGTGTCGAATTCGTAGAAATGTCATAATAATAGCGAGTACTGTAATGTGCTGTATACTGTACTAGCGTAGCCTGGACAAATATATTTTCAGTACTGTATATATGTAGTACACTAGCCTAGGCTTTTTTCTATACGGTATAATACTGTAATTAACACCCACTTACTACAGACTGGGTTTCAGAACCACGACAGTCGACCATGTGACGAATTCTGCTGTTGAAAAATCCATAAAAAAATTCACTAGAGGTTATGTGAACCGTGATATAGTGGGGGATTACGGTCCTGCGTTTAGTTACACAATATAATCTTCTTCACTAACAGCTAACTAAACACAGACGTCCACACCTCTTCAGCTAGCTAAGCTAACATTATCATTAGCGCGCGATCTCTGTAGCGATCACACTGTGGCATTAAGGAAGTTGTTTATTCTGTAAGATATTGTCAGTATTTCTGTTTGACTGACATGTGCTTTAGTATTAACTCCAACAAAGCAAACACACCAAATAAAATCATGTTATCAGCTATAATTCACTCTCTAGTGAAATGAACTGGCAGCTTAAACAAAAACAATAATAATAATAACAACAGACAAACAATGAAATGATAAAGCTAGGGCTCGGCTCCTTAATGAAGATGCATTTCATCAAGAGAGAATTCTGATAAACATAAGCGATATAAAATTAAAATAAATACGTTTATTTTAAATTCCTTTTGATTTTCCAAGTTAAAGCTTACAATAAAAGATCTTAAAAGATGAAGCTTGCCATTTCCCTTTCTGTACTCTGTAACTAAGCACTCAGAGTCAGTGGCATGTCCACCCCACTGTGGGGCCCGCCGGGGTCACCATGGGGCTCCAACCGGCTCCAGGGCTTTACTCAGGACTGCAGGCTGAAGAGCTGCTCTTTATTCTAAGTCCAGCTCCATTTAAACCCAGACTGATCCTCAACATGAGCAGAAAAGGAGAAACACCCTACCTGTGTCACCTCACACACACACACACACACACACACACACACACAGCCATATTGGAGTCTCCCACCCACCCGGGTACATGTACATCATCACCATCACCATGGGCGTGCACGCGCTTATTAACACACACGCACACACACACACGCACACACACACACACACACGGTGTCATAAGCCCAGTAAACAGCACTGCACATCATTTGAGAAGATAAGCGCGCGCTCGCAGTCGACATCAGCGCGTTACTGCATGTTTATTAATCTATTGAAGCGCAGCGCGCGCACGGTGTGTGTTGGGTGTGGGTCGTGCTCTGTACTCACTCCGAGCGCGGCGCGTGCCTGTTGTCCTCCTCTGTCGCTGTGTTCAATCCCCGATCCTGTGTCGCGCGCAGGAGCCGAGCTGGGTGAGAGAGTGAGAGAGAGTGAGAGAGTGAGAGAGTGCAGCTCGGGGAGGTTCGGCTGTATCCTGAGGATCTGCTCCCTGATGACGAGCAGCACAAATAAATCAAGAGCCCGGATTAAAGGGCTGGAGCTCCTCCTGCGCGCGCGCCGCCTTCCTCCTGCTGGGGCTCTGAGAGTCTAACGGGGAGCGACTGTCGACCCGACACCGAGCGCGCGCCACACACACACACACACACACACACAGTCCCTCCCTCCCTCTCATGGCTGGAGTGTGTAAGATGGGTGCATTGCCGGGTTGCCAGGTTGGTCGTTTCTGCCCTAATTGGCTAATTGGTCTGTGCTGGTGACGTAGAGCGCAGACTGATGAGAGCTGTGAGCTCCTACAGCACGACACTGTACAGCACACTGTGTGTTCACAGGACACCTCCCTCATGTCGCTTCTGCTTTCTGACTTTATGCTTTAAGCGAGACACCAGTGAGAACTTTCTGACACACAGAGAGGACTGATGGGTGCAGATTCAACACTGTGTGTGGAATGAACATGTGGCAGGAGCAAGAGTTCGAAGCATGCAGAGAGAATCTGAGGGCGTGGAGAAGGTCCCCATGGGTGTGGTGCGAGTGTCTGAGTACCTGTGGGCGTGGCATGAGTGTCTGTGTACCCATGGGTGTGGCACAAGTATTAGTGGGTGTGATCCTGACCCCTTCTGCTTTCTGGACCTGCCAGATCCATCCTGATGTGCTACTTGTGTTTTTTGAAAGCTACTCACTCCTGCTGATGATGGCTCCATATGAACTGCCTCAGCACAACCAGGAACTGTGAAGATGGCGTTGGACTGCTGTTGACCTGAGTGGATCTGCTACAATGGTTTAGGACTTAAATCACCATGAACTCAAATCTCCCTCAGTGATCAGCTGAGACAGAACAGACTTTATGTTTAAACTACAGTGAATCTGGTGCTACACAGCTGGACTGTTGGACCATACAACACATTGTTATAGATGTGAGTTAGTTACAATGGCACTATCTGTCACCCAGATGAGGATGGGAGTCTGGTTCCTCTCAAGGTTTCTTCCTCTTGTGGTCTCAGGGAGTTTTCCTTCACCACCCTCACCACAGACTGCTCATTAGGGAGATATGAGGAGATATATATATATACTTATAGAAACATTTATATAGATTAATAAGATTTGAATTGGAATTTATATACTTTTGTGATTAGTGGGTGTGGAGCGATCATCAGTGGGTGTGGATACCTACATTTTTTAAAGAAACAAATTTTGCTTTAAAATTAATTAAGATGTATAAATTAAGGTTGGGGGAAAATATTTGTATGAAAGTATACCATGTAAAAGAAGAATAACAGCAATAATATGATAACAACTGTCATGTTATGATCATGAAAGATTAATACAACAGATCTAATTATTTTTAAAATCGTATTAACAAACACATCCGGTGTGTTTGAGTCTAAAGCTTTTCTGTAATTCTGGTTCTTTACAAAATACAAAAGTAAAAAAAAATGTAAACGTCACATCCTGTTGTTTGTGTTAAACGCACCCTGATGGCGCCCTCTAGCGGTGATGAGCGGCTCAACACATTTCATGGTAAAATGTGAAAATAGTGACATTCATCATACACTGATTTGAATAAAACGTATTATTATTATTATTATTATTATTATTATTATTATTATTATTATTAAACTGCATTGGATTTTCTTTCCTACAATATTGTTCTCTTTTCATACTTATTTACAGATATTAATATATGCTACTCAGTCATTTAATATCTACATCAGAACCTGAGACAAACATTAAAACAATATATATTTAATCTTTACCTCTGACACTGGAGACTCCTTCCATACATGTTATAATAAACACATTTCGTCTGCTGTAGAGCATCCCTGTGAGTGAGCTGTTACTATAGAAACAATAACATTCATCTAAGCGTCTGATTTGCTGCTGCTAAAAATAGAATATGAATCAGCACCTTCTGACCAATCAGAATCCAGAACTCAGCAGTGCTGTGGTGTAAGTAGAGTTAGCTACCTACAAAAGAGGAATCCTGAGCAGCAGGACGTGTTTCCTAGCAGGGTAACAGATTGTGCGCGTAACATCATCGCTGTATGTCCATAAAACAAGCTTAAAACAAGCTTAAAACAAGCTTAAAACAAGCTTGTAACAATGTATTAATTGCATCATATAATCATACGACAGCTAGACGACTAGCATAGCTAAGTGAATAAATAACGCTAGCTAGCAACTCACACGCTGTGCACATCTGTCTTTACGTTAGCTAGCTAAACGGGAAAGATTTCTGAACATTTCCACAAGCAAAACTGTCTCTTTATCAAAAGAGTAAAAGTATTTAATGTGTGAAGATGTTTCTCCATCAGTCGGAAACATTCATGTAAACTCGTCTCCTTGGAGGACGCGTGCTGTGATCTCTCAGACTTCTCTTAAATAACAGCCCAAAGAACACAACCTCCTTCTGTATCAGTCTCAGGGTTGTGGTGAGTGAATCAAAATAGTCTTTCATTGTTTTTTCTACAAATCACGTTAAAACGGTCAGACAGTAGGTGTAAGTAGTATCCAATTTTATTTTAGCAAAAAGTTCAAGTCAATAAGAAAGAAGCTTTTCTTGCTGATAGAGAAGAGTCCTTCCACAAGCTAACACACACATAAATAAAACTTCATGCAACACACACGTCAAAACAAGCAACACTTCAACGGTTAAGTATAAAAAGGCTGAAGACTCGGACGGCATCCGGAAACAAAACCAGGCCTCATAACGTTAAAAAGTCTCTGTACATTACATCAGGTCATTGGAGAGGAGCTTTCCAGCACCTTTGTGGAATAACGCTCCGAAGGTGATCTTCCCATTTTAATTTGACCTCAAGTCCACAGCATGATGGAAACAAACAAGTTCCAGAATCAAATGAAATCTGCCTGATTTTCAGAGTTCATTAAAGTTTGCTTGCATATTCCACCCGAGTGAATTCATGACAATCTCGTCTTCTTGCTGGTTCAGTTTCCTTTTCAGTGCTGGTTCAGATTTCGAGTGAGAATGTTTACTCCGTCCCATCAAGTCCCTAACACACAGACACCCCCTAACACCCCCCCCCCCCAAAACAAACAAACAAACAAACAAACAAACATCGAATGAGCTAATTATCAAATGAATCTGGAGTGACCATCAGTTGTGCTCTGTTATAGTCTCTGACATAAACTCGGATATTAACTGACCACCTTTAAGCCCCGCCCCCTCGTCACGTTCCCTCGTCTCACGTTAGTAATCTTTCAGTTCGACTCTCAACTTTCTCTCACAGTGACTGGAGATCGTTTTGAGTTTATTATTGTAAACTAATAATAACAATAAGCTATCAGTGTGTGTTCTACTCAGCTAGCTAAGATTACACATGTACCATAGCGCTAACGTCAGACATGTAGATTTAGCAGAGATGCCACTGAAGGTTTCGGCCTAAAAAAGCACTTTTTTTTCCCATCAAGCCTTTTGAAAAAAAAAAGATGAAATTAAATTAGACTATAACAAAATGTCAAATCCATCATTTTTATAAATAATTTAATTAGTAATGATAGTTAGAAGGGAATGAATAACACTGTTGACTCTCTGAGCCGGTCAAAAACAGAGAGGTTCCACCAATGTGTTGGAAACTGTACTGTGTGTGTATATATATGAGGTTTTATGGTTTCATGACCCACTCTGGCTCACCCACCCCACACCCACCCCACACCCACCCAGGCCCACCCTGGCCCACCCATTCAAATTCATGAAAATCATTTTATGTAATTGCCACTAAATTTCCTGAATGTGAATCATTTTGTCTTGGGAATTATTAAAGCTTTGTATTAATAGTAAGAGCATTCAGAACTTCCTGTCGTATGTTTGTGGACTGGCGCTGTGTTAAATCATGCTGTGAGCTCGCTCTAGTGGTGCTCTTTAAGTACAGCATGCAACCTCGACCGTCTGGTTGTACTGTTGTTGCTGTCACTGTTTTGTATATATCTAAGTGTGTTAAAGGGAAATGTGCAGTGATGAGCTTCACTCAGGCCCACCCAGATTGTCCCAGGTCCACCCATCAGCCACTGCAGTAATCATCAGTGAGTACACAAGCACACTTCTTTCTGGGAGGAAGGTGTTATGCACAGCAACTAATACAAATGTGTGCACTTGTAAATCCCCATATATATATATATATATATACAGTCGTCCCCCGCCATATCGCGGTTCACCTATCGCGGCTTCACAGTATTGTGGTTTTTATATGAAATATAAAAAAATCTAAAACTGTTAATTCAAGCATATTAAAAGAATATTAATTTGAAATAAAATACAGTATGCATTTCATCAGCGGATGAATACACAATGAAAACGCAGTGCACGCCATTACCGCTTGAGCTAGTTCACCCATGTGACATTGTACACAGCACACTATTGGCTGATGGATGGGAGGCAACCAACCAGAGCGCTGTGTTCTGTATCCTGGGTGCTGATTGGCTCAGTGACCGTTCGTCTCAGAATAGGAGCATGGGAAGTGTTTATAAAGCCTTAAAATATATACAAATAATAAAATAAATATAAGGTTGCTACTTCGCGGATTTCACCTGTCGTGGTGGTGGGGCGGGGGACAGAACGTGACCCCCGCGATAGGTGAGGGATGAGTGTATATATATACCTTCTACCTTACAGGAATTAGTAAAAGGACGGCCAATTCCAGCTTAGGTAATATGCCAAATTTGCCTTGATTGACTTCCTGATAATACATCACATGTTCCTGACCTTCTAGATTAGTGCTCACCAACCCTGTCTCTGGAGATCTTCTTCCTTCATGTTTGATCTCCAACCAAAATGTAACACACCTATTTTAGCTAATCAAGAACTTCTGAAGTCAATGATTGGATGGTCAGCTGGGTGCGATTATGGCTAGAGCCAAAGAAGATCTAAAGTGGTAGATCATCAGGAACAGGGTTGGTGAGCACTGCTGTAGGAAAAATGTAATCTACAGAATCAGCTGATCTCCTCGCACCCAGTCCTATCCTAACTGGTGATGTTTACTCAGTCCAATGAGCCGTCTTTACTTTACAAAGTTCAAATTCAGGGTGCATCGATGCTATCATAGTATCATCACAATCAGGAGCATGGCGGAACACTTCACGTAGCTTTAGTGTTAACGTTTTTTGCTGAGTTTTATTTTTAAGATGTTACATTGTAGGAGGATGCTGGAGTTCCTCATCTTGATGGTTTGACAGTTTGCAGTCTGTTTTGCGTTGATCATTAATACATTCAAATACATCCAGGTTATTAGCACGACATTGTACAGTAAGATTAGATTACAGAGTATCGCCTGGCATCGGATGAGTAAATGAACACTGTGTCAGATACCAGTATCAGTACTGGTGCATTCTTACCTAAAATACACAACATATTCACAATGGACGCCACTGGCTCAAGAAACGGAAGATCAAGCCTTTAAATTGGATCCACTTGCAGATAATCCAGTTCCCTAAAATCCAATGTTCACACCGAGACCTAGCTCCTAGAGAGAGACTTGACCAAACTGTTCTGGGTTAAAGTATCTCTTTTTTCTTCTCAACTTCCTATGAGATATGTTGTGTCAACACCAAAGCCATCCTGCTCTTAGATCTTATAAGAAGAGGCCACCTGCTTGACTGAACAATAGTCTCACTTTCACCTACTTTAAAAAAGGCTTGCGTCCTTGTTGTCCCTAAGATACACACTGTATTCCCACAGTACATCCTGTAAAGTCAAGAAAGTGACTTCAACTGATCTAAAGACAAGTTCAGACACTTTTTCTGAAAATCTTTACTGAGTTTGACCATCTTGCTTTTCTGATGTCCCTAAGATACGTAACGCATTCCCATTAAACCCTACCTTCAAAAGAAAAGAAACCGGTCTTGGTACTCAAATTTTAAAGCCTTGTTCTATGCCAAATCTAATCAGAACTTTTGTCCAGTCCCAATTTCTTGTTTCACCAAAAATAATGATCAATTTACACTGAACCCCAACCAGTAGAGACAAGAAATAAGTCTTGTCCATCTTGCTGTTCGTTAAAAGGCTTTGTTCTCATAGCTGTCGCTTGCTATATAAGTGTGACAGCTAAGAAAACCAAGACTATTCCTTTTCTCCACTTCCCTAAACTACATTGAACCCCATTGGTTGTACAAAAGCATTTTCTCAATTCTCCTACTGCTTTGAAGGCCTGACTTTATATCGCTGGTATACTCGCAAGATGCCCCCCATGTATGACTCCAATCTTGAGTCTCACCCACACTTTTGCTCTTTTAAAGGTTTGCATCTTTAAATCGTTGGTCCAACTGCAAGCTCTTGAAGAAGTGGTCCGGTTCGGGATGTGGCTGCCCAGGATCCCACCCCTTGGTGGATATAGAAGGTTTCCGGTGGAACTGTGGCACCAAATCTGGATGTGGCGGCAGTTCAGTGCTGAACGAATCCGTTTTAGCAGGTCGGTACTCCTTCCTGGGCATGGTCCGACTGGTTTCTTGGATTTCTGTGCTTCCGTTGGTGCTGCTCCTCCAGTCCCAGGTGTTGGAGCTCACCGAAGACAAACGGACTACAGGGTGATGAGGTGCGTGGGCATCAATGGTGACGATGCTGCAGGAATCTCGCTCGGATGGCAGCCGGAAATATGGGGACTCTGTGCTTGAGGCAACGCTTGATGTAGCACAAGACGAGGCTGTCTCTGAAGACTTTGGCGTGGACACGACTTGCATGACCAGCGGCTTGTTTGGGAGACACGGTGGCTCCAGGGTTGCTGCAGGTACTGGACCTTTTTCCATCATGGAAAGCCATTTGGCTCTAGTTGTGGCACTTTTAGGAGATACAGGTGGAGGCTTGGAAGCTTCTTCTGGGATGTGAACTAATTGTGGAGCACCTGGTCGTTGGGGAATCGAGACTCTGCTGGCTGCTGCTGCTCCCTGAACACTGGGATACAAGGAAGTTGGCAAGTCCATGTCCAAGTTCTCCTTGGACTCTTCATTTGATTCTTCTACTACATCAATCGAACCACCCTGCTGGCCATCCTCCCTCAAGCTCAATGTCCGCAGTTCCAAAGATTTCTGCTTCCATTCGGATACCAGCTGCTTGGATGAAGGTACATGGAACGTCATGTGTCGCTGCGCAGGTTCTTCCAAGCCGTTCACATTAGCGCTTGCTCTGGGAAGTGTGTTGCTGAAGGTCAGCATGGTCTCTTTACCCATGGGGTTTCGGGGTGCCAGGAGCTCAACGTCAGCACTGGCTCGCTTCAAACTTCCCATGGAGGCTTTTTCGCGACGGACTTTGCGGTTTAGTCCCGCTACGTCCACCGGCACCACAAGCTCGTCGTTGCTCTCAGATGCATGTGCTTTCTGGTAGACGGAGTCATGGCCGCGCTGGGTTAAAGCATGAAGAGCGTCCTTCTGAGGTGGGGGAGGCTTCTTCAGTATCCGGGGAGATAGTTCCAACGAGGGTTTGAAATTTCCAACAGCATAAAGTGCCTGAAAACAGAGCGACCTAGTGGTTACACTAAGATACTATTATTTTTTTTTCTATTTCATGAGCAAAAACATAACCAATATTATCACTTCCAACGTCAAATCATGTAAAGAACAACTCAAGCAAGTTTTAGTCCAAAAGTCTGACATTACTATCACTGTTAATCAGTGTTGGGCAAGTTACTTTTAAAAAGTAATTAGTTACAGTTACTCGTTACTCCTTGCAAAAAGTAACTAATTACTAACTATTGCGTTACTTTTTGCGTTCCTGCCCCCCTGTAAATTCAAAAGTATGTTCAGTTA
>JAQMCW010000003.1:730676-744961 GCA_030068335.1 Chrysichthys cranchii
ATGTTTAAGAGTGTAGAAAGTGTTTAAGAGCAGAGGACGTGTTTATAAGAGTGTGGGAAAGGTTAATAAGAGAGTGGGAATGCTTTATAAAGCCTTAATAAATATAAATATAAATATAAATATATACGTAATTGGGAAACAATCACTGTCATTGGGAAATTCTTCTAGGGATATAGATATATATATATATATATGCACACACTCATGGATATGTTTCTTGATTAATAAGCCTTTAATTGGACATCACGTATTGTAAAGCGGCTTTGTGAGAATGTCTGCTGTTAAAAGCGCTATACAAATAAAACTGAATCGAGTTAAATTAATTAGCGACAACCTGGAACTCAACAGGACCAGGATAGTAAACGGTTTACTACAGAATTAAAATGACTGCTTTATGTTGCGTCGTGCCGTCTGTCCTCTGACTGACAGCAGTCCCGCTCTGACTCGGTCCAACTCATCATCTTTGACAAGACAGAATATCTGTTTAATGTGACGTCTAACAGGCGTGTATCCTCATACCCAAACACCGGGATGAGCCTGTAGCTTGGGGATCAGTGTGTATATGAGTCATGTCTAAAAGCTAAAGCATGTGTTCTGCGTATTCACAAACACACTGATTAAACCGAACACACACGGCTACGAGACTGCGAGTCGTACCCGACACGGCGAAGTACACGGGGGGATCCAGTAACGTCCACGACAACATCGCCTCGTACTCCGCCTTCACTTACGGCACATGTGCGACATCGAGAAACGTTGACTGCGACGCAGGGAGCTACGCACTCACAAAGGCGAGGTCATGCTGACGGTTCATATTTTTGGTTTTCGTGATAAGAATGTTGGGGGTGTTGCGTATTGTTATTGCGCTCGGGTTATGATCATGAAAAAACACACATTCCTGTTGTTATTTCTTACACACCATGCATGAAAAAGGGCACTCTGGGATGGGCAGGTGGCCCAAACACACACACACGCGCGCACACACACACACACACACACACACACACACACACGGGTACATTACTGAGGCCTGCCGGGGGTCGGGCTGTGCAGCTGCGTCCCCCATTGATGTGAGGAATACAGCAGATGGGCCTAAAACAACCCAAGAGAACACACACACACACACACACACACACACACACACACACACTATACAATACCTTCACCACCAGTTGAGTCTCACAACACACAATGTTTCTGGAATATAAGCCCCTGATGTGGTCCCTCTTTCCTCAGTGGCATTATACAGCGTTTATAAAGACTGAACAGGGAACGTTAAAACATGCAACATTCATATTTTTATTGTTCTTACTTTCATTTGTCAAAAAAAAAAAAAAAGACATCAAAGCCAAGTGCGTCACACATTTCTGTGAAGGTCTGTTCTGGACTCTTCCTTCCTGTCGGTCATGTGATCAGACTCGCCAACCTTGAATTGGAATAACACCCCGTCCCGCTGAGGGGACGGCGTAAAACCAGAGTACGATTTCAGTATCGTTCTCTCACAAATCACTTGTCTGTGGTAGAAACTGGAGTGTGTGTGTGTGTGTGTGTGTGTGTGTGTGTGTGTATACAGGGTTTAACAGTAAGCATGAGGAGCTTGGAGGTAAAACTGCCTCTTTCTGTTTTAGACACTAGAAAGGTTTACATGCAGACCTGCTTTCTTAACCGTTCTAAAAAAAATAATGAGCTCTGTAAAGAATTAATCAAAAAATGTTTGACTTGCGTTCATGCGAACTGCTTTAGTGCAACCTTTACTAAAGCAGTAACGACACCTACACACGCCCGCTTCAGTAGGAATTAAATCCTTTAAATCAATATTAACTACACTACATGGCCAAAAGTACAGCATGTGCTCCCTGACCATCTCACCCATATGTAGTTCCTGAAACTGTTCCCACAAACTCTGAAGCACAGAATTGTACAGAACATCTGTGTGTGTGCTGGAACATCACACTTTCCCATCACTGGTAATCACTACGAGGCCCAAAAACCCTGCTCCAACATGACGAGGCCCCTGTGCACAAAGCCAGCTCCATGAAGACCTGGTGTGTTCAGGTGAACGTTGGAGAGGAAGAAGTGTGTGGAGTGTCCTGCACAGAGCCCTGAGCTCAACCCCACTGAAGACCTTTGGGATGACCTGGAACTGGAGTCTCCTCGACGTCCCAACATCAGCGCCTGAGCTCACTGACGGTCTCGTAGCTGAATGAACACCATTCCCCACAGACACGCGCCAACATCTCCTGGAAAACCTTCACAAGAGAGGAGCTCATTATAAGAGCAAACACAGGAGGAACACAGTGACCCCTCGCCATATCGTGCCTCAAATTTTGCACCTTCAATCTATTGCAGGTTTTCATTTAAATTGGTCTAATATTGCGTCTTTTCAGCTGGTTCGCCGGCCTTTTCTGGTAGAGTACATGCTTCCTCGCTTGCCATTGGCCGATGGCTAATCAGAGCGCGCGGCTAATTACAGACACCTGGGTGCCGATGAACTAACGAAAGAGCATCATTCTGGTTTGTGCTTGCCAGCATCTCGCTCATTTTGCGGAGCTTTTTGGGGGTAGTAAAGCCCTTCGTTATGTCTCAAAAGCCATCTGCGCCTTATACGTCTTCCGGGCCACGACCAAGCTCCGATGGAAGATGCCAACAATCGTCGAAAAGGTAAAACTGTTGGACATGTTAAAGGAAAGGAGGAGCTTCAGCGCTGTAGGACGCAGTTACAGCATGAACGAGTCCACGGTTCACTACATAAAGAAGGACGAAAAGATGATAAGAGCTACAGCCACAGTGACTGACTTATAACCAGGGCACCAAACGAGTCGTAAGCGTGCAGAATAAGGGTGTGGTCCGAATGGAATCTGCTTGAGGACTCTGGATTGAGGACTGACGGAAGAAGAACATCCCCGTGGACACCCATATAATCCGAGAGAAGGCCAAGCAGCTTCATGAAATGTTTGCGGATGGCGGGGCCGAGCTGGAGGACGACCCTCAACCTGGCACTTCTGCAGATTTCCCCAGCAAGAAAAGTGACTTTGCCACCAGCAGGGGCTGGTTTGAAAAATTCAAGAGGCGATTCAACTTCGCGCAACTCTCTCTCTTTCAAGCGCCTCACCACCATTTTACACGTAGCTAAAGAGTTTAAGTCATCAGTTGAAGAATGGGACCCACAGATGATTCGCTCTTTGCAGTTCAGAAATGCTCTTGACACCACAGAAGTGTATAAACACCTCCTGAATCAAATGAAAAGACAGCACCAGCAACTGCCTCACGATGTTCTTTACCAGGAAAAAATAAATACTTTTAAAACTGATTTGTGTATTTATTTGTAAAATCTAAGAGAATATAAAGAGTTTATGCTGTATAACTGTGCAGGTAATGGTTATAAGAGTGTGGGAGGGTTTATAAAGGCTTAAAATAAAAAGAAAATTCTAAAAAAAAAAAAAAAAATAACCATATTATTACATGGTCACTACTTTGCGGATTTTCACTTTTCGCGGTGGGTTCTGGAACCGAACTCCCGCAATAAGCGAGGGATCACTGTACATCTGGAATGAGATGTTCAACAAGGACATATGGATGTGATGGTCAGGGGTGCACATACATTTGTCTAATGTTGGCTAAGTGGAACTTGCCACGTCAAGCAGGAAAATCCAGTCAAGATGAGAGGATGGGGCGAAATATTACTGACGAGGGAGCTTCTATGCAAAATGCTTCAAGCTTGGCAAGTCTGTCTTATAGACACGTCTCCTTCTCAGAAACACAAACATGGAGGAATCCAGTCTCAGTAAAAAAAAAAAAAAAAAAAAAAAAAAAAAAGTGAGAGAAAGAAAAAAATGCCTTCTTATCTTACAAAAATGTTCAACTTGGAGTCTTTACTGGTAAGGAAACACAGATTCCTCCTGAGGAACGACTGAAGAACCTGTAAAAGTTCTACATTTTATAGAGGAACCAAGCTTTAGAAGAAAAAGAAAAGAAAAGAAAAGAAAAAAAAAAAAAACATTCCTGAAGGGTCTATTAAGGGTTCTTATGCACTAAAGGTTCAACGTAGAACCCACTGTGGTAGCAAACGGTTTCTTTTTTGAAAAGTATGGATTCTTGGGGGTTTGTTTTCATCAGCTGAATCACTCAGGAAAGATAAACAAGAACAAACATGGTAAGGATCGGAGATAAACTCCTGACCTGATGAAACGTTCTGGAAAATAAACGACATTTTAATGGACTAATTAATAGAAACAAACAAACATCTAATTTTCATTTGCGTTATCTAAATTCGTCAAGTCGACTCGCGCATAACTGCACAGACCGCCACGACCGCGGTTTCATTTTTTTGTGGTCTATAAAACAGCCCTGATGTTATGTGTCATAAATGATGAACAAACATAAATACACTTCCACATCTCTGGATTAGATTCAGCCTTCAACTTGTAAATCACGGTGGATAAAAGCATCCGCCAAATGAATAAATGCAGATCAATAAAATCTTCATTTACTACAACGCCTCACAAACCAGTGTCCAGTGTGTGTGTGTGTATGTGTGTGTGTGAGACGCCTAAAATGGAGACTCGGGCGGTTTTTGTTTTTGGGTTTTATTTTACAGAGGGAATCTGTCTGTCTGCATTTTCATCCATTACCTCTGAACACTGCTCGTTTCCGCATGGTGCTTCTGCTTAAGTCATCATGGCATTCCTCCTGTAATCACGCTCTACAGAAGACACACACACACACACACACACGCCCCAGCAGAAATCGGCCTTACATCAGCTGTGTGCCAAAAGTCCGTTATACGCATCGTGTCTTTATGCCATGTGCTTTACACGCTGTATGTAAAGTTGAACGTGTGTATGTGTAGCCAGATACACTTTAAGCACCATTTTAAAGGCGTTTTATGGCAAATTACTAATTAACGACATGGTGTGATGAGGCGGAGTTACAGTTACCACCCCGTTCCTTTCCCCAAGTGTTTGGCTCCACTTATACCACAGAATTGTACCAACAATTATAATGTTCACTTTGTTAAAGAATGACATATTGTACGCTTTTTCCATTGAGGTACACAGTCCACTGTACACATCCCCGCGAACGAGCTGATCCTATAGAAAGGACGGGTCAGACCGAGCTCGTTATTATAAACCTGCATCACTGCTCGAGCTGCGGTTACAGAAACTACCCACCACCTTCTTCTGTCCAATCACAATCCAGACCTCGACAGCGCCGAGGTGTAGTCATAAAAGACGCCTGTTCATTTCCAGGGACATCGCATCAAACAAATGAAATAAACCAAGACAGGAAGTCGAAACCTGGATCGACACGTCCTGTCAGAAAACATGGAGCCGTTCTGTTCTAATGACACACGTTAAATACGAGAACAGCAGTCGGTCACGTTTAGAGCCCTCGCCTGGCTTGGAGTCTAACAACAATAAAACGAGGTCCAACCAAAACAATCGCTCAGTTCCCATCCATCAACCCAACCTTACGCAATCTGCTGAAACATATGGACACCTCGAGTTGCACTTTAAAGAGTGAAACAAGGGGCGGGGCTTAATTCAGGGCTGGAAAAAATACAAACATGAAATAAATAATTATTTAAAAAAAAAAACCTAGCCAGATCCAGAGGATTACAATAAAGTAAATACGGTTTTCTGATGTCCTTTGCTACAGTTATATGATTGTTATGTATTTAGAAACACTGTAAATTTACAAACTGCACCTTTAATGGTTCTCATAAATGAACAAATCACAGGAAACGACACTGAGCATGGGAAACGTCCATAACTCATGTCTTTCTATGCTATAAACTTAATAAGGAGTGTTTGTTAGTCACTCAGACTTAATGCACTAATTTAACTTGAAAATTAAACACTGGAATTTACACAATGCTACTAATGCTACATTAAGTGCCACGCCAGGCTAATTTTTACCTCTGGGTTCCAACAGCGAAGATGTGGAAGACTTGTTATAAAGCTATTAACTATAAAAATTCATTTACGGTCATGATAGCCGTAACCGTCAGTAATACTGTTTTGGGATTTAGAGTTTATTAAAAAAACCTTTTCAGACTTTTCAGTATACAACTTTCCTGTTTTATTACAAAGAGTCCTACATTTATTTCTTTAGTTTTCCACTGAATCTAACCAGAGACAGATTTCACTCAAACTAATTTTGTTGTTTAGGAAAAATTTGCATATTTTTGTCTCCATCATGCCACCTTTAATGTGTGGTAGACAGAGAAAGAGGATTTTGCCTTTAAACTTAGACTCGCTAATGTAAACCTTCATTTAAATCTTTATAACGGTCAATGAGTTACAGCGATTTTAGATATGGATTATACTGCAAGTTTATTTCAATCACGCACCATCTTGGGGAACATTTCCTGAAACTTCGTTGTTTCATATTCAGCACTTGAAAGGAAGAAAAACCAAATAAAATCTATAAATTAAAGACAAATAAGACCAGTCTAAAGTAACACCTGAGCTCCATCGTTGTGAGATTTACGGCAAGGACGTGCTCTTCAACCGATTAGTTGGCATTTTACCATTTTCAGCACTCTCTGATCTTTGCCTTTTATGGAATTCTGTGGGTGTGGCTAAATGTAAATCAGCAATATCAGTAACACACTTTTGTTTTTAAATTGTTTAGCATTTACTACTTTTTATTTTTTAAATGCGGCCAGATTTTTTTCCCACCCTGTTTAAACCTTTAAACATGATTTTACAAAAAGACTCATAAACAAGGACCAGTGTACGTGTTAAATTTTTGGCCAAACTGCACCTAGAAAAAACAAAAACAAAACAAAACAAAAAAAAAAGCACAGCTTATTGATTAAGGGCTTAAAAACGCAGCCAGTCGTGCGAAAAGGGTCTTCAGATCTTTTTCATTCATTTTGAATTCCAGCCTGTAAGGAGTCATCCTCACCTCTTCTCCATTTTGATAGTTTTAATTTAGCTTTTTAATTATTTATGTACTGAACTGCACCCACCCAGGACTAACAGAACAACCTGGACTGTTTATTCACCTGCCCTTTTACACGATTTTTATTTATTTATTATGCTTATTGAACAGTATTCAACATTGTACGTCTACTTCTCATTTTTTTCTATTTACTTTATT
Source organism: Chrysichthys cranchii (assembly GCA_030068335.1). Lineage (NCBI taxonomy): Eukaryota > Metazoa > Chordata > Actinopteri > Siluriformes > Claroteidae > Chrysichthys > Chrysichthys cranchii. The sequence continues at coordinate 737,784 of JAQMCW010000003.1, forward strand.
ACGATCATCATTGCTAAATCTTTTTATCTTTATTTCTTTAAGTTTATTTATTCCATTTCTTTATTTTTACCGTTTACCTGCTATTGTTTACTGCTACTTATATCATATATACTTTTCCTGCCCTTTCACTGCTACTGTGACACAATAATTTCCCCACCTGAGGATTAATAACGTATTATATTATCTTATCTTATTAACAGGTTGTTCCAATTTTTCTTGTATTAAATGCTATATCCTTTATCATGTCATCTTTTATAGTTTTGTAGAATTGTCATTTTGTAACACACTTTGATCTATCATTCAGAAAAATGATGGCTGTTATTATTATTATTAATAATAATAATAATAATAATAATAATAATAATAATAATAGGCATACGAGATTAACTTCTCATCGAGACACTGGTTGCTCTAACTCACAGAAATCCGAGTCATGTTTCTCACACAGCCGCCCCCCCCCCCAGGCAGCAGAAGAACGAGGCCACACAGGACGTGTTCTGATTACAGCCATGATTTCAGACCTTGTGTGGTTTTACCCCCCCAATCCGTGTACCCATTTTAATCCTAATACCCTGATATAACTCCGAGCCTGGAAGCGTGGAGCTCTGTGTCAGGCTCCAGGCTCCTGTTGAGAGTCAAAGGGTGCAGGAAGGTGCTTTCCCATGAGGCCATGTGCTTGGGAACAGCTTGGCTGCTTCACCTCTCAAGTCTCACATGACGGCATGTTTCTTTCACCTCGTCACCCTTCATCAAGTGCGCAACCTCGCAACCTCACAACCTAACCCCCCCTCAAAGCCGAAGTGAGATCCTGAAGGTAACACGTTTAAAAATAAGAATAGAATAAAATAAAATTCATTGTGCGGTGAGGAACCTTGAAAGGAACCTTGATGGAACTACATTATGATCCATGATCAATGATGTGTTGACATGTGACGAACCTGGTGATGCAAACATTCACCACTAAGCATCACCCAACATCCCGGCATGCCTACAGGTGCTAAAATAAATCCCATCATCCAGCATGTGGAGGTCTGGGGTGAACCTGTACCATGACAGCAGGAGCAGGAGGAGCAGCAGCAGCTATTGATCCACCAACAGCTCCCATCCAGCTCAGATGAAGCCCAGGAACCCAGGCATGACCTGGTTCAGGACCTGCTCTGAACCATGCATATGTTAGTACACGCTCAGATGTCAAGCCAGAGGTCAGTGTGTGAGGAGATCCAGCTCTTCCAGGTCCAGGTCCATTTCCATGGAAGTAGGATGAGAGCAGATGAACAATAGGAGGATGGATGCACTGAAGCAGGCGCACGCCACTGCTTTTTTCCTACTAAAAATAAACACCTCGCTGCCTGAATGAACTCGTCATCAAATGAAAGCATTAAACAAACTCATAAACTCACCTTGAGTGTGAATAAAAGATGAAGATAAAGCCGCGGGTGCTGAAGGTTCCCTTTAAAGCGACTCCTGAGCCTTTGGGCAGCAACAAACTGGCTTATTGAAGCCTTGCTGCATTGGGACTCTTCATTCTTAGCAAACTGAGGAGGGGGGACCTAAAATACAACAAATATGTTTACATGTACACGACATATTTATCCATATGTATCGAATATAAAAATACAATTTGATACACATAATAACCCGTATACACGCTTGCAAATTTGAGAAACTTACAACGGCAAGGTTTAACGTTTGATACCTTAACGCGTCTCCCCTATTTCTGACAATCCCGCCGTCCGGATTTTCTTAAAGCGCCAGAACACATTTTCCGCACTGTGAGTAATGTAAGTGTGAAACCTCACGTTTTTATTTCAACTTTTTAAATGTACAAGTTAGTCTTTTTTTTAAGTTTAAAGTACAGATCCTTCAAAAATGTCTTAAAAGGTGACTCTTTTAAAGCATCTGACAGTCATTGACTTTCACAGTTCAGTGGAATTTATTTGCAGTTTTTCTGTAACTGTTTCTTTAATTGTATAGAATTAACTCTGTAATTAATGTTGCTAATTAATTGGACAGTCAGTCTTCTAACTGAGAGTTTAACAGTTAAATGCTGAGAACTCATAGAACTCTGAACAGATTGAGGATGGATGGATGGAGGGACAATAACTAGTTAAACAATAGAAAGATGGGTGAATAGAATGTCTTCAGGTAAAATGTGATCAGTGGACAGAAAAGAAAGAGCATGATCAAGGGAGTGATAAGCAGGTTTGGATGGATGGATGGATGGATGGATGGGACCATGATCAGGAAGATGATGAACAGATGTATGGACAGAATCCTAGTACACAATAAATGAACGGATGCAGGACAGTCAGAAGGTAAACACGGATAGTAGATGGATGGATGGATGGATGGATGGATGGATGGATGGATGGAGGGATGGAGGACGGTGAGCAGACAGAACATTGATGTATGGTTGGATGAAAGGATAATATCCATTATAGGATGTTGGATGGATGGATGGATGGATGAATGGGATAGAAACAAATAATGGAGGGATAGTGAAAAGTACAGGTAGATAGATGGCTAGATGGAAGAACTCTGAGCAGATGGAGGATGAATGGATGGATGGATGGAAGGATTAGGGACAATAACTAGTTAAACAATAGAAAGAGGGATGAATAGAATGTGTTCAGGTAAAATGTGATCAGTGGACAGAAAAGAAAGAGCATGATCAATGGAGTGATAAGCAGGTTTGGATGGATGGGACCCTGATCAGGAAGATGATGAATAGATGGATGGAGGACAGTCAGAAAGTGAACATGGATAATAGATGGATGGATGGATGGATGGATGGAGGATGGTAAGCAGACAGAATGTTGATGTATGGTTGGATGGAAGGATAATATCCGTTATAATATTTTGGATGGATGGATGGATGGATGGATGGATACTTGGATGGATGGTGATATTGTGACCAGGTAATGGATGTAGGATGGATGAGGTACAATTATATGCATGAGCAGGTAAATGATGATCTGTGGAAGGATGATGAGGTGATAAGGTGATGATAAGGTAGAGGAGGATGGATGGAGAACAGTGAGAAGGAAGAACATACATGGATGGATTTATAGATGATGAGGTGCAAATAGATGGATAAGAAGGTAAAAGATGATCTGTGGAAGGATGATTAGAAAGTGATGAATGGATGGATAGATGAATGGATGGATGGATAAGGTAAATGTAGAGGGGTGAGCAGGTAAAAGACAATCTAAGACGGAGAAAGAGAGCAAGAATTTGTAGAAGGATGCCTGGAAGGATTAATAGACCAAATATATTCTGACCATTAAATCTTGTTTTCTTTAAAATTTCAAGATTCAACCTGAAATTTTCACCACATTCCCAGTCTCTGACTGTCCAAGTCTCTTTTCTCATAAAACCACATGACGTCTGGATCTCAGAACATTCCGGGAATGTTTTTTTCCCCCAAGACAAGGCCCTGGGTTTTTTTTTTTTCTTCAGTGTACATTTTTATGATATTTTCCTTATCGCCAAGTGAACGTTCCCCGGAGGATCGTAAAAATAGTTCCCTGAGAACAGTGTGTTGTAAGCATTTAAAGGTGGCAGAACATCACGGTGATCTGGAGAACGCTAAATTGGATTGAAGGCCAAAGGCTGAACCTGTTCTTATAGGTGACTTTGGGATGTTTTAGCACAGCACTGCTCAGGGATAATGACCTCGAGCTGTGGAGATAGTTTTGCCGCGTGAAGACTGTAGCTAACGAGTGGGTTAAATCTGCGTTTATTAGCCAAGCAGGTACGCTAGTGTTTTAACGCTGGAATCTCACTTATAATAATGAAAGGGAACATTCTACTAACCTCATAACCTGTTTTCCCCCTGTGTCCTTGTTTAATCCTGCATTTCTTTTAGTGATCAGAAGATTGTGAGGTCGAATTTCACTGCTGATCCATCAGCTCTGTGATCCTGTCTCACTTGGATAAATGCTACCTAATAATTAAATGCAATGCATTTTATAATAATTAAACTGTATATTATTTTACGGTTAGATCATTTTTTAGAATAATTTGTTTTACTGAATTATTACTTTGTGCACCATTTTAATGTCCACATGCCCTTTGAATGAACTTTAACATTATTTGTCATCATGCAAACGCATCAGCTCGTCCTGTAGCTGTACCGTATTTGTGAGATGGAGAAATAAAACGGCCTTAAAATGTAATCCTTATAGTTTCAGACTTTTTTATTAGCACTTCTAATACTTTCACAGGTTTTGACATAGATAAAAATCAACACTGCTGGATGCAAACTATGGCATTCTAACATTTTAACACAGAGATTTGCAATAATATTGACTTTGTGATGTCACAATGCACTCTGAGATATGGGGGAGAATCAAAAAGTACAATGAACAGTGTGAATTTCTGTGCCTTGCTGTGAGATGATCTTAAACCTGCAAGTCACAGCAAAAGAAGAGGAACGCTGTCCAAAACATGGTGTCTTGCTGCACCATGACAATGCACGTCCTCATACAGTAGCAAGGACAGTAGAGACAGTGCGACGGCTCGGGTTCCGACGTCTCCCACATCCTCCTTACAGCCCGGATCTGGTGCCGACCCATTATCACATCTTCAGTCCCCTGAAGGAGGCGCTGTGCGGTCGCAGATTCACCTCTGATGATGAAGTAAAGGAAGCGGGGCTCACCTGGCTTCGGGAGCAGAAGAAAAACTTCTATTCTTCTCTGCAGGAATCCAGGAGCTCGATGAACGACAAGACAAATGCATCGTCTTGCATGGGGACTGTGTGGACAAGAGATACGTTCAATTTCTCACAGGTACTGCTATTAGAAAGTAAGTAAATGGATTTTGCCTTTACTTTTTGATTCTCCCTCACATTAATAAATGTGGTCTCTCTATGTCCCACAAGCTTACCTGAAACCAAAAAACCCCGAATAGTCCTCCTCCCGTCCGTATCTTGGATCTCGTACCTGCTTCCAACTCGTTATTCGTTCCTCGTAACGTATTCTTCCTGTTTTACCCCACGAATACACACAAACACACTCTTTAACTCTCCACGGATACACATGCATCATACATCTAGGAATGTAGAAACACATCTTTCCATGTTCACCTGCCTCTAATCCCTGTAATCTATTTTTTGTTCGACTGCAATGCAAGTATTTGAGGTTTAGAAAGGAAAAGAGGATCAGTGTTAGTCTGAGAACATGGCTACACAGCTCTGCAGATGTCATTACTAGATCGCAGAAGTCGAGATAATTGCCCAGGGGGTACTATTGATTTGCCAGGTAGTCCATGCTTGACATTTGTTCAGCCAGACTTGATGGATGATCAGATAAGGCTGATGCCCATGTCAGGTCTTGATTTGTATGATATTATGAGGTGTTAAGGCACATTGTGCACGGCTTTAACGCAACATGTCAATGCTAGGACGGCTTTTTCTTTCTTTTTTTTTTTTTTATTGGGGGGGGACGACTGCGAAGCATTTTAAATATAAACAAAGGTGAATGGCCAGCGAGTTGGTCGAGCTCCTGCGTTGGTCCTTTTAAATTAGTTATTGATTTGGGCGTTTAAAATACATCAGCGAAAGGGGTTTTGTATGCCCCAAATGATTCCCTTAGGGTATGTCCTGATGATATGTGAGGTTCGATAAATGTACAAGTAAACGCAAGATACCAGGTACATACTGAAGCGTGTGGATCAAACCGTGTCTCCTGTCTACCCAACATGAAGAAGCTCATCCGAATATGTTACATACAGGAAACAATAAGCTCCCGGTTCAGGTATCACAAATATTGACCCAATTTCACGAAGAAGTCCATAAGTCAGGCTCCTGTACGTTTTTTTTTTTTTAATTATTATTATTCGGGTGTAAACAAGAACCTTTAGTCCCATCTCAGAAGCCACTACAGGATTCCTCTCACAACCTGAACATGTGTCAATCATCATTTGGTTCGTGCGTTGTTCCTGGAGGCTTTATTTTAATCCCTTCCTTCGCACACTATCGGAATGTGTGTCGGTAATGCCGCTTGGCGCCGTGACATATGAGGCTAATTTGCAGTCTTGAATCTCAGCTGCTTAATGGATTTGAGAAGGAATAAGACCTCACAGGCTGTGCCTCAAGCCTCCTGCAGTATTCTTACCAAATGTATGGAATCTTCCGGCATGAACGTGGTATTTCTCATGCTATCCATTTATCCGGTAATCTGTAGCAGTGTTAGATTTCTCAACCTCAGCATTTTGGCACAATTCATCATTCTGTGTGGTTGTTGTGTTTATATAAATCATTGTCCATTATTTTGCCTCTTTTGCACATCATACAATTTTATTCGCTAGTGAGTTAATACATGCTGCTAGTCGGGAAAAAAACAATCAGCCCTCTTTTATCCACTGGTCAATCAGGTCTCTCGACATAAATCATTCAGAAGATGCTTTTTCTTAAATTATAAACCTGGCAAGTCTTCCTTTTCCTACTAATGCCTCACCTCTGTATGTCTGTGAGTAGGAGTAAACATGAGTAGGTGTGTTGACAACAGATGTATCAGCGGTTCGAATTTTGCTTTTTTCCCCCCAGAAGGTCTTTTCAAGCCTCTCCGAAGCCCGAAATTAACGTCGTCCCATCACCCTGGGACATTTCAAATATGGCAGTGACAGCGTGTCTTTTTGCTCGGGACAGTTGTAGGATGATATAAAGAAATAGCAATCAGTTACAATGACTTTTGATAGCAGCTGTCTAACATCTGTCTTCCCAGATGTTGCTGTAGTTGGTGACTGAAGGCCTTTGTGCACAGGCAGTGCAATTTGGGGAAAAAGATGTGTTAAAAAAAGAAGAAGAAGAAGAAGAAGAAGAAGAAGAAGAAGGATGAAAATTTTAACAGGCACTACCCTGTGACAGCTTACACTGGAAGTCTGGAAAGTATGATTAAGAAATACATTTCTTTTTCTTTTTTTTCTCTGTGGTTTATAAAGAAAGGAATCTGCTAACAGTCTTGAATCTATTTTCATTAATGTTTAATCATTAGACATAGTTCGAGAAGCTGGACCGTGACTAAACATCTGTGTTGCAAATCAATCAGTTCTTCGATTAAATGGATGCCGACTTACGAACTTGTGAAATATGAGGCTTGCTCATCAGGGATAGGCATATAACTATACATTTCCATATATTTAAACATATGCACCAATGGACATGTTATGCTTGATTA
>JAQMCW010000003.1:809621-821997 GCA_030068335.1 Chrysichthys cranchii
TTACTTTATGGTGACTATCTAGCAATGGAAAGAGCCTGGTTTTATCACATTGTGTAGTGGTACTGTTAGAGAAGCTGGGCCTGTAGTTAGTATTTACACATTAGTATGCATTTACTTATTAATAGTATTTACTGAGGAAAAAAATCTGTAGAAAAGCCGCATCGGTATATAAGCCGCAGGGTCCTAAGCACGGGAAAAAAGTAGCGGCTTATAGTCCGGAAAATACGGTAAACCTTTAAAATAAGCCAGCATGTACTGATATTGTGTCATGTAATGGGTAGAAGAAGGTTTTATAATAAATCAAACATAACGGTGTGGCATTACTTGGACCGAAGCAAGATTCGGTCAGTCTTACTAAAAGATACGAGTCTTGCCTGGTTTCTTATGAAGGCAGGACTCCTCAGTCCATGGCTTGCTTTTAAATCCTTACTGAATACAGAGGACAAAAGTGCAAGTTCATCCATTGGTTTTCCGAACAGAGGGTTGGACAAACTTTCGATACAGGCTGGTTAATTTTAAATAAGTCACCTGCAGCAAAACTTTCCCCCAATAATATTTGCGGAGCAGGGACATAAAACCCAGATCATCACATCGGTAACACTGTGCATTCACCATTATGCCACATACAGCACAGTTCTTTTTTGCTGACTGTAAACTGCTGGTGCTTTTTATGTCGATATGACTGCGTGGTTTCCTGACAGTTTGAATGCTACTTTTTTTTTTTTTTTAACCCTTTCAGTGCTGAAAAAAAATGTTTACTTTGCCCCCAGTGCTGAATATCTTGACTTTGCACCAGTAAAAACTATTCAGGCGGTGTTATCTTTACAGAACGAGTGGAAGCTTGGCGAGTTTTTCCCCTTGTAGACGGCCCTGCAGAGTCAGTTTCAAGATCACTAGAAGCCCTTGCAGTTTCGATTTCACTCTCGCTATCCATCACCGCATCGTCATAATCATCGTCATACAGCTCAGATATCTCATCCAGCACTAATTTCAGAACCTCCTCCTTGCTAAACTTTCCTTTCCGCGGCATTTTTCCTTCATATCGTAATATAGCTTGTCAACAACGTGCTCCAGATGGTACTCTGACACACAACAGGAACAGTATATTACTAAACATTACCTCGAGTGTCGCCGCCTAGCGAGAACTATTTCATTTTGTCAACATGTATGCATGGCCGTAGCACCAGACCCCTAAATGTCGACTTTACTCGACTCCCACACTGGAAGGGTTAATTAACAAAAAAAAAATTAGAAAGAAATCGTGGCAACCTCAGCGTATCATCATAACTTTTCATATGCACACAATCAAACATGCATGAGCAGTGAAAGCATAACACGTATAAATCAACGAAGTATGATAAATAAACATAACACCATTTACAAATGGTGGGTTTGTTCAGAACGTCCCGCCTCCCACAATGTCGATGCAGTGACAGACAGTTCTCTCTGACCAGTAGTCTGCCACACCTTTCGGTATTGCCTCTGCTCACTTGGACCCTTTACAGAGGTGATGCCAATATTAGAACTGTGTACCAGGTACTACCAACAACCCAGGCCTAATGGAAAAGCAAAAAAGGCAGGTGATGCTGAGCAGATACCATGCAGTGTAGTGGAATCGTGGGACGGACGAAACCAAAATTAACTTGTACAAACATGATGGGAAGGGAAGAGTATAGGGAACAAAAGCAAGGGCCCATGTCCCAAAGCATACCACATCATCTGTCAAACATGGTGGACATGAACACGTATGGCTGCCAATGGAACTGGGTCACCGGTGTTCACTGATGACATGATGGATGGTAGAATTAGCAGGATGAATTCTGAAGTAAAGGAAGTCCTCAAGTTATGATGGAGATGCGTTCCACCACACCCATCGTAAGTCGAACCACTGTGTTGAAACACTTAGCGTAGCTAAGGTATCGCAGCCTAGCATAGCCCAGCTTAGCCTAGCCTACCCAAGAGTCTTTTCCTGTAGAAGACCACACACACACACACACACACATTGAAGGCTTCATTTCAAGCACATTTCTGTCAAAAGAGAGAGTTTGTCAGAGAGGTCCGCACCTGGTGGAGGCAGCAGCACCGTGTCTCTGAGCTCCGTCCAGCCGCGACACCACGCTACACAAATACTGAGCTCCGGCTACAGACAGCCGCCGCCGAAGCTGTTCCGTTAATAATCACAAAAAACAGGTGGTAATGCACTGTACAGTACACCGATACACAAGTTAATTCCGTGAGTTGCAGGAGAGTGTGAGGCATTGTGCAAGGCAAGCGATCCGGGCATAATCCGCCTACTTCCGGATGTCGGCCGCGTACTTACGGGCGTCCTATGAACATCCTTGTGCATCAGTTTCCCAACCTTTTTGAGCCACAGCACATATTTCGCACTAGAAAAATCACAAGGCACACCACCAAACAAAAATGTTACGTAAAGTATGTTTATTGAAATATAATTAAAATCTAGTCTCAATTTCCTTACTCAGTGTGAAACCTGGGCCTGTTTAGTTGAACACAAAGCTGATATTCTTGCAGGAATTGAAGAAAGACACACAAGAAGATCTTCCTCAACAGCTCAGAGTGTCTAACTTTTTTCATCTTCATAGCAGTCATGCTTGAAAAGCCCACCTTACATAGATAGGTTGTTGAGAAAGGGAGCAGAACTGAAATAGCTTTGTTTGCCAGAATGGGGAACTCCTTGGGAGCAGTCAGCCAAAAACAACTGCTGACTGAAGGTAGATCAGCAAAGCTCAGTTTTAGACCATGATTTTGTCTCAGTTCAGTTATTTCTTCCTGCTCCTGCAAAGTCATGTCCTTCATTTGAGAGAGGGACTTGGGCTATTTCTTTAACGGCTCTAGGGCCGATCATCCCTTTTAAGATAATTCTGCAGGCAGGCATGATTAATGTCTCTGCTACGGCGTGTGGCTGTTTTGATTTAGCGAGGAGTTCAGCAACTTGGTAGCTAGCTTTAAGTGCTTTCTCACTCGTCTTGGTGGTTTTCCTCATTAACGCTGCCTGTTTCTCAGTCTCAGAACAAAATAGTCCGTGTTCTTATTTCGCAGTGATGGATGCTTTGTCTGGAGATGGCGTTTCAGTTTACTTGGAACCATGGCACTGTTTGACAATTTTCCCCCGCACACCAGGCATAGCGGAATTGGCTCGGTTGGTTCCTCAGTATAAGTGAATCCAAAGGCAAGATAACTTCCATTGTGTTGTCTTCAGCTCACCTTTTTTTGCTTTCATCTGACCACTTCTCATGTTAGGGCCTTCATCTGGGTCGGAATTTTCTCCAGGACCCAGGTCAGATTGACTACTTTGTCTTTTCAAATGTTTATCCAATCGCTATTACCTACAGCATGACTGTGTATTTTTGTATTTCTTCTTCGTCATAGTCTTCTGTTTTATTGGCGGTTGGCAACCCACTCAACTGGAGCAAGAAGTTATACTGCCCTCTAGTCACTAGAGTCTAGTGGACGAGAATGTAATTGTTCTGCCGGACACTACACGCCGCTCGCTTAGTGTACCAATCAGGTGAAATTGGATAATCTTCCATGGCGCACCTGATGATTTCTCACAGCACACTTATGTGCCGTGGTACAGTGGTTGGGAAACGGTGGCGTAAATCATACACCGTTATGCTGGCCTGCCTGCAATGCCTGCCTGGAAATTTTTTATATTTTCTAAATATTTTACAATTTTTAGCGGATTACAATCATCGTAACTTCGAAAAAACGTAAGTTGGGCCATCGTAACTCGGGGAGCACCTTCACATAGAGTTGTATTTTCTGACCAGATTCAGTCAAATGCTGCAGAACTGATAGAATGATGCTTCACCTTACAGATGCATAATGACCAAAAACTTACTGAAAAGCAACCAAAGAGCTTCATAAGCCAAAGAAATGGTATGTTCTTACATGGCCACTTCAGTCAACCCAACAGAGCATGTTTTTCACTTGCTGAAGGCAAAATTGAAGATAGAAAAACCCACAAACAAAAAGCAACTGAGGACAGCTGCAGTAAAGGCCTGGCAGACCATCTCAAGGGAGGAATCACATCATTTAGTGATGTCCATGGATCTAGGCTTCGGGCAGTCATTGACTGCAAAGGATTTCATCCAAGTATTGAATATTATATTTATATTTATCATTATTTTAGCTTGTCCATGTATTTTACTTTTGAGCCTGTGAAAACAGAGGGACTATGTAAAACATGGCTTTAATGCATAAATGGTTAATGCCATATTTCTGTCAAACCCTTTGAGTTAACACTTCAGTGACATCTTGATGGCTTCATGTGAAATTCATTGTGGTGGTATATGGGGGCAAAATTACAAAAATTGCATCATTGTCCAAATACTTGAAGAACCTGACTGTATTTGTCCAGGTGTTGTGCTTGACCAAAACTTGAGAAATAATGGGAAACCTTGCAAACAAATAATAATAATAATAATAATAATAATAATAACAACAACAACTATGGGAACACTAAAAGATCACCAGTTTTTTACCATGCATGGGGAAAGGCTTTGCAAGCAAATTTCTGTTAGATGATAGGTTAGGTATGCATCATTATTATTACAGTCCAGCTGTACAAAATACAAGTCGTTGAAATGGAAACCCCAAGTCTTAGCCATGACCGTACTTGTGAATGAGACAACTGGACAAAATGTACGAGTAACGAAAGTAGAAAACCCCAAAAACTTACCCGTTTTAATCCGAGGCATCACCGCCATCCTTCGCCGAACAGGAGGCACTTTATTGTGGGAAGCCACTTGGGCTGCAGGCAAAACATGTCGTGCTTTATAGCTTACACCCACCCTGTGCAGATGCCCTCGTATATGGTTGGAGAGACCGATCCCTGACCGAAACACAGCCGGGCAGTAGGGGCAAGCCTTTCGATCAACCTTGAAGCTCCCATTTTTCACTAAGGACTCCGATTCTTTTGCATCACCACTCACTTCTGTTTCCATGCATTCTTCTTTGATAGAAACTGTGTGTGGCGATCCTGGTTCTTGCTGGGTGGGATCACACGAGGCATGTGGGCTTCTAAATGTGTTGTTGCTGATATGTACGCCATCTTTAGCATCACATTTTTTAATAAGGTATAGACCCGTGTTTTTCTGGAAGATTTGCCTGCATTTGGGAAAGTCAATCAAAATATCTTGGCCTTGTAGGTTGTGGAATGGAGTGGACATTTTTCTTTTGGACGGGGACTTCTTTAAAGTAGACTTCACTAGGGGGACATGTTTATGGTTAGTGCTGGAGTTTCCTCCTTTAGAACGGTCATTATTACAGCCAAGTCCTTGACCGTTACCATCAGATTTTAGAGTGCAAACAGAGTCGGCATCCTTTAGTGCAAATAGTTTCCCCTTGCTCTTGGCATGGGATGGTGATCCCTCTTCTGAATTGAGGGAATCCTCACTGCAGCATTTGTCAAGGTCTGGACTCCCAGCCCTAACGCCAATTTTGTCAAAGTTTGGAGCAGACTTGCTTTCTGAGTCACGATTTCTCTTCCGAGATAGCAGTGTGTGAATCGATTTGTCAAGTTTCGACTCACTTTTGTCCAACTCATCATCGGCAGTGTATTTTGATTTTGGTTTATCCATTTGTAAAAGATCATTCGAGTCTTCAACTTCTATGGATTGTTGCACTTCGCTGTCAGGTGAAGACGAACAGTTGCTGTTTTCAGAGTCGTGCAAGAATAGCAAATCTTTGTCCAAAGATTTGTGTTTCCTTACCAAGTTTGGCTTTCTATACGACTTACTAACTTTTTGTCCCTGTGGAACATCTTGCCTTCTGATTATCGTACACTGAGCATCGGTTACAGGATGCTTGCTAAGCATATGAGAAATCAGTTCGTGTTTACTCGCTGCCAAGAATTTACACTTCTGGCAGGGATAATAACGCTTGTCTTTTTCATGTGTTTTTGCATGTTGGACAAAGGTATTGGGGCAGTTGGTTCCAAAATTGCACTGTGGACACTGTAACCTTGCATCTTTGCCTTCGTTTGTTATTTCACCTGTTTCTGTAATTCCCTCAACAAGTTTATGTCTTTTATTCTGGTGAACGGTTATGTGTTTCAAAAGCGAGGTGTGACTATAAAAGTCCTTTCCACACTCTTTGCATATGAATGGCTTTTGATTCGAACAGTTTTTTGTGTGCATTTTTGAATGAGATTTGTCCTTAAAACCACTATTGCTGGGTAATAATGTAGGCTCTTCCTCCAAGCCAGAGTCTCTAGACAGTTTTCCTCTAACAAATTCAGGCTTTTGACTATTCTTCCTGATTTTTGCTGGTTTCTGTAAAAGCTTTTTGAAGGCCACTGCTGTTCCGTTTGAGTACTGTGACTTGTTCAATACTGTTGAATGCATTTTGGATAGTTTAGACTCAGATTCTGCGGCTTTCTGACTGCCCTCTCCAAGATGATCATTTTTGGAGTTTTCGGGGGGATTTACCATCATGACTTTGTCTAATTTGTACTTCCTTCGAGATGAACCTGTGGGCATTTTTTTAGCCTCTGTTTCAGAACAGTCCTGATTGTCCAGCAGAAACTTCTGCCACTCAAGATCATCTCCATTATCATAACTGTCCAGTGAGTTCTCTGGAGAATCTGCATCAAAGCCCCATATGCCTCGATTTTCCACATCTTCAGCTGTTACCATCTGTCTTATGGTCATTTCTCCATCTTTCCGAAGCGCATTGCAGTCTTCTAACTGGTTTGTGGGCGTGTTGGTAGAATTTTGTGCGTGCACTGACTTGGAAATGTCTAATAACTTTTCTTGTAAAATGCTGGGTGAAGCTGATCCATTGACATAGGCAGTTTTGGCAGGTCCATCAATACAGATAGAGTCAACTAAACTAACATGTTTTAGAAGATTTGCTTGGTCACTGTTTGGTGTCATGCTCTCATTTGGGCACTGCATTGACGCTTCGAAAACACCTCCTTTGGAAGAAAATGCTGGCTTGCTTGTTAGAGGCCCAGAGATTCCCGACATGGGCTTGTCATTTTCCTCTTTCTTGGTATTCTCCTTCAAAGCAGACATGCCTCAGGACTACGTCTGGGAGATTAATATAAAACAGACAGAATTTAATTTGGATGTATGTCAAATTTGATCTTTCTGCAGCAATAGAAACTGAACAAAATCTCATCCATGCAACTAAAATTACACCATCAAAATAGATATTACAATTTTACACCGCGGTGCTGATGAATTCTGTATTCTGATTGCTACGCACGTGTTGATTCATTTTCTATAACACAGCTTTGACAGTAGTGCAGTATGCTTCTTCTAACATGTCGTTTCTGTTGTAACAGCTAAACCACAGTGTCAGTAACTCCCACAATGCCCCTTGTTGACTAGTTTATTAGCCTACTGACTGGTTCATTAGTCTAATGTCATGTTAACTGACTTGTTAGATTATGGCTCATTTAGCAGCTACCTGCTAATTACCAGTTACTTGCTAAATAATGCACTGGAGGGGTGCACTGTAAGCAAGTGATTGTCGATTCATGTCCTAGATGCTAGCACAGGGACAATACCATAGACGTTATTACTTATAATGCGTAAATATGACTTTGTGTAAAGGTCTAATTTCTACAGATCGGTATGAAAAACATGGATTAGGATTTTTCACGTTTAACTTTTGAACAATTTCTTACAGTTTGGAGTTCCAGACACAGGTGTTTTGTCAGAGGATGTCTGCAGCAATTCTGATCAATTTATATGGAATAAGAGATCTCTATAAATTAGACCCTGTATTAACATCCAGCTCGAGTGATCTGATCACAAGTGGGCAGCTGAAATCATCTATGGAATACACCTGGTATTTTGAGCACTTCTCCAGTGACCATTTGTGATTGGATTTCATATATCGCTTCCACTGGGTGAAATTTCACATATATTTAATACAGCAGTCGTTCGCAAACATATGCATATGTTCGATTGCAATATGAAATCAATGAAAGAAGCTACAAAAAGCTGATGTTTTGTGTATGTTGTTATAACTTCACCTTTATCCAACAGTGCAATGGCAGAGAACTTTACATTTCAGCTGCACAATGGGCAAGGGCAGGGCAGGGCAATGATGCAGTCCATTAGGGAACCCTTTTTTGCTGTCCAGGATGCATCACAACACTTTTGCGTTCAGCCTACAAACGTTATGTGGTTATATATGTCCCAGACTTCTGAATGCGGTCTGAGTGATCAGATCACAATGTGTCTCAGACACACTAGACCCTGTTCACACCTGTATTTATGATTTGATCACCCAGAACATGTTTTTTTTTTTTTGTCTCCTCCCCTCCTTAATTTAGACTTGACCAATCTACATCCACCAGTTAAATCTTTATCACATGATGGCTACCAACAGAAAAGTCATCACGCGTGAAGCCAGCCAAATGCATCTTTTCAAACTGCTGCATCACGAGGCGGTCTAACACACTTGGAGGAAAGAGCTATCCGTCAACTTTAACATACATGAGCACACAGAGGCCCATGATTGATGCCTCTTTTCCTACTGGATATAACATATAAATCTTTTTATAATCTTTACTAATATGTCAATTCAGACAGGATATTATATATTTTATATTATACACACACACACACACACACAATTTTAGGTATATAAAAAACAAAACAAAAAAAAAAAACCTGCAATCTTTTCAGGCACATATGCAGAAAGGCTGTAAGCAATAACGACATGATGAATTCGGATGAATTCGCCGATAATAATTACACTGCCAACCTCACAAATGTAAAGCTAATCTGTTGCGAATAGGGCTACTGCATGTGTGCGCGTTTATTTGGGGGGGGGGGGGGGGGATGTTGCTGTCCATCACTGTTCAATCTGCCATCTGATACAGTTTCAATAAAGTAATACATAAGAGATTTTGGCTACTTAATGATAATTACCAATTACGTCAAATGCACATTTTGTGACACCAGAACATTGTGGGAATTTTATAAATCCATTTAAACTACCACAAACATGAATCTAAATTAAAATATCTCACATGCACTTAACACCGCTTTAGTGTATAGACACGTCTCGACTTGATGTCCTTGTGTTTCCAGTATTTTTTTTTTTACAAGAACATGCCGCACCTGGATCTACAAAAAAACACCACACAATGGGGAATTTAAGTAGATCAATTTGAGTTTCACACCAAGCTCAGATCCAGGAAACGTGCTTTAAAAGCATGCATCAGTGCTCCTCACTGTAACCTGACTGCACAAATCAACTTCTACACTAGTTGCAATGGGAAAAAAGAGTAACAAAAATGACAATGGGCAGCAAAAGGAAAGTTTACAGTCCACTGGTAGAAATGCCCTGTCACGAGGAGTTAAAAAACTTAGTGAAAGTGCATAAAGGGATACTAAACAAGCATGCATTACGAGTTAACCTGAACATTGTGCTCATTAGAAGCATGTCTCTTGTTGATCAAGTCAGATTTGCCATCTTGAAGAGCAGCATTCAGTCCTGCAGCCTGTACCACGTTAAACCGTGCAATTCCTGAGCATGCAAAAAGTCTGAAAAAAGCACGACAGCATCTTGGATTGTTTTCAAGTCACCTCTGAGACATTGATTTGTTTTTTGTTTATATTTTCATTCCTCCTGCTAATGCACGCTGGGAATAAGAGCACTAAGTGTTAGCAAGGTAGCAATGATTGCCTATTATCTTTCCATAATCAAGGCTAAGAAAACAGTCATATTAACAACTTGGACCAAACAGGGATCGTCCCACTGTAAAAGAACCATAAAAATAACTCACTCAGTATACCTTTCTGTCTCTGAACTCGAGCACAATAACACCGAAGTGGGATCATTTCATTTTTTTTGAAATGCCTTCCATCCATTTCAAAGCCGCCATGTTTGCGCCGATGGTCCACGGACGATACCACTGCACATGCTTATGGGGGAAGAGGTGTAGCGATGAGACAAAACGTACTCCATGTGTACGTTTAGAATTCGCAAATTAGATTTTACAACCTACCTGATGGTTAAAGCTTCCATCAGGAGCTTATATGTTTAATGAGTGCTCAAGTGAATCGTATCATTCCAAACGATGTTAGACATGGTATCACCTAAAGACAAGTGGAACAGTCCATCTAGCTGGCACCAAACACCCGAGTGGAGAGTGAGACCAGTGTGGCTAATGCAAGACATGACAAAGAAGCTTGCTTTTTGACGTTCGTTAATCACACAACATTGCATTAACACCTTGAATACGTGTGGTTAAGTTCAGTTAAACATGGATACATGTTGTATCCGTGATTTAACCTGAGGAGTTTGTGGGGGGTTTTTTTTAGTGTAAAAAGGCAATTCGCCGGTGTCCCTAGCTAGCTAACCATGAAACCTTTAATAAGATAAGAACTGAAGAGAGGTGTGAATGGACTCAGGATATTTTATAGCCATCTCTTCAAGTTCGGTGTCCCTTTTAAGGTGGTTTGTAACCTACCCATTCCCAAATCTAACGCTGATGCCCAAAAGTGCACTTTTATACAATATAATGTTAATTCAGAAGCAGAAATGCTCATTAACATTGATCAAAATGAGGACACAGAAGGATGTTTTGCATTTTTATTATTTTTCCGTGTCGTTTTATGCCATCACCAGTCCCTAATTGTTTTTTTAACACTCCTCACGCGTGTCAGGACTCTGATGTTTATGATTTCAATTCGAGCTTCCGTGTTTTAAACGGTATTTTTTCCGTACATTGCCCTGAAATTGGACAGAACACTTGTGCCTGTTTTCAATCACGGGAAACAAACGGGTCGCATCCCAAATTGATCCCTAGTTCTCATTAACGTTCACTACACAGGATATAAACTCTGACGTTTTAATCATCATATCTAGTGCACTAGGAAGCCGTTCTGGATACAGCCACGGGTCTCGTTTGCCCTCAACCTCGCCCTTGGGTTGATTTTTACACGTTCAAGTGCCTTTATTTATGTATTTGGGCCGGTTTATTGTGCTAATTGAGACTTTAAAAGACAAAAAAAAAGTTAGTTAAGATTAAATGAAACTGTTTTGAACCGAATTCCTTTTGATATCGAGCTAACCTTAAACATCCTTGCTAGCTAGGGAAAAAAATAGCGTGGCGCGAGATCGTGTCGCGAGACCGTCAACGAGGGACCATCTAGGTAGGTTAGCATAGCTAGCTATCTTCAATAAAAAAAAAAAAAACCTGACAGAACATTAGTAAGCTATTATTAAATGTTAAATTAAGATCAGAATGATGTCCTGCAAGAAACATATTGTGTTTGAACTCTGGTACAGCTGTACGTATAAAAACGGATAACTCCGTTTTGATAACCATTTTTATTTTGAGTAACTCCATTTTAGAGTATTGTTAGCTCAACCTGAGGCGTTAGCTAGCTGTTATGGAGTTCACACCTATTACTGTCAAAAGGCCTGTCAAATATGAACAGTTGTTGGTATTTATTGTACAGAATAATTGCATGTATATATTTATATGTGACCGCCTTATTTTTCAAAGCCTAGTTTAAATGATCTAGATCCACACCTCTGTTTTGCTTACAGATTATTAGGACTAGCAGTCCCTCTGAACCCAGAGTATGGAGTCATCGTCATCATCAGACTTCACCTTGTCCTTGGATAATCTGTTCTTTGACAGACCACTGGTTCATAAAGTGTGAGATAGCAGTTATATTTAAAGTGTCCCTGAAATCATAACTGGTGTTGTAATTGGTGTTGTGGTGTTCCACTTGCAGGAATCCATCCATTCATTCATTCATTTGATGACTCATCCTGTACTTGTCTTGTGTCCGTCCAATTAAACGCCATCTTGATCAGTGGCCACCAATCCTGCTCCTGGAGATCTGCCTCCCTGAAAACTTTGGTTCCAACCATAATCGTGCCTTAAAGAGATGTGCTATATTTCTTATGTTGACAACTTTGTGAATTTCGGTCGCCGTCTGCACCGCTGATGTTCAACTTTGCCTCAAACATGAGAGAAACCCTCCACAGCTAAACAAACAAACAAACAACAAAAAAAAACCTCCACAGCTAAACAAACTAACAAAACAGAACACTTGTTTGAATTGAAAGTCTTAATTTTTAGCTAGCTAGCTAAGTTAATGTCAGGTTGATTTGGATGTGGTGGGGGTGCGGTGTATCTTGAACTCTTTTGGCTGTTGTGTGAATCCATCAGGTGCTTCAACACACCATCATTCTGACTTCTGAAAGAAAATACAGTGGACCTTCGGCTCGCGAAGATTTCGGATGGCGAACAAATCGACGTACGAACTATATTCCTGAATAGATTTTGTTCCTATCGACGAACAAATCCTCGCCTGACGTACAGACAGCCGACCCACGCTTCACACCACAAACATTCAGTTCCGCTCAAGCA
>JAQMCW010000003.1:832306-843430 GCA_030068335.1 Chrysichthys cranchii
AGGTGACCAAATACTTATTTTCCACCATAATGTACAAATAAATTCTTTAAAAATCAGACAATGTGATTTTTCTGGATATTTTTTTTCTCATTTTGTCTCTCATAGTTGAGGTATACCTATGATGAAAGTTACAGGCCTCTCTCATCTTTTTAAGTGGGAGAACTTGCACAATTGGTGACTGACCTAAATACTTTTTTACCCCACTGTAAATAATATATAGTATATAAAATATATACTTTAGTAAAGATTGTAGACCTACAGTGTATAATGGAAAATGAGTAATCACTTTGATCATAAGTAACATCTACATCACTTAATGTGAATGTCCGTCATGGTATCTGACTAATCAGTGCAGAAATAATTGGTGTAAATACATCTATGAGTTCTGTGTAGTTGGCTAAGTTTCCCATTTTTAAAAAATTATCATTTAAACATCACAGCTGACTGATCTGCTGACAGCTTCACAGCATCAGCAACAGTGCTTGTGTGTTACAGAGAATTTGACATACTGCATTCAGACCTTTTGCGAGTTAAATCCAGGTCTGTTTTGCTGTGGCAGCATGATAAAGCCTGATATTTACCGTGCAAGGGAAGCACACTTACCTAGCAAGATGGAAATTACATCCTAAACCATCTGTCGTTGTTTTTACAGCCATGTTTGTTCAACTCACTCCTTATCTAACTAACATAATTTCTTCAGACAGAAAAGATAGGCAGAGTTAAAGTAAATAAATCATTTCAATGCCATTTCTATCAGATTTTTTGTCATTTTTTTACCATTCAGCAACATCTGATAGGTTTTCTCAAACTGACACACATTTTAGAACAGCATTAATTACTACTGACAGATTTTGTTGATTAGATAAATCGACGGTCTCTTGTACACAGAGAGTGGGAGGCTGATGGCTCGATATTGTGTTGCATTTGACACCATGAAGAAGTTTATGAAGGTGACCGGGACAGAAACCCTCTCTGACCTGGTGAGTCATCGGCCATTTTATTCTTACTTCACACAGCATCTCAGGCTGTTACAGCATGTATTATATCGGGACTATATTAGTGTATATTATATATTATAATATGGATTTGTTAATCATGGTAGATTGAGATAATGTCGAAGGTGAAGGAGTTCAGCGATGTCCAGCTGAGAGTCAGTGAGAAGAGAACCCTAAACATGCTGAACAAGGATAAGAACAGGGTCACTATACGGTCAGCAAAATGATTTCTAGGCATTCATCTTAGAAATAATGCTCCCTGGACACTAATTCATTAAAAACAAACTCTCAATCTGTTTTGTAGGTATCCGATGGAGGGAAAGATCAAAAGCAGTGACATGAAAGTTAACTGGTATGATTCAAATTCTCCATTTTTGTGTGTGTATATGCTGCGACCAGAACTAATCTGCAGAGAATATGTGAGATTTTCAGTAAGGGAAGATGGCTTCGTCTTCCTGAGGCCCTCGTAGACATCGTCTCTGCCGGCGGCTGTGCAATGAATTGACTTTTAATACTAATTTCTTTCTGATGCCCTACATTTTGTTCTGTTTTATTTTTTTGTTGATTCCCTTTTCCCCAGCTTGATCCAGGCCCAGCTGGGCTGCATCCCGATTCAGGAATTTGGGCTCATGCAAGACACTGGGAAGATTTTCAGGAGTGGAATCAGACTTAGCAAATGTAACCTGCCTTTGCTGAAACTGCAATGTGATCATGTGTTTAGAAATTATCCTAATAATGTGTTTTTAACTGCCTCAGCGTGTCTGTGTCAAATCGATCGGCCCCCGCGATCGAATGTTTGATCAGCGTGATGTTTTGTGTGCTCTGTACCAGGCCTGGTGGAGTTTTTCACACAGAGCTCCAAGACGAATTTCTCAGCCCGGCTCAATGCCATGATCCTGGCCAAGTGCTTTAGAGCCAAGCTGTGGGAAGATTCGCCCTATGTCTCCAAACAACTGGACAGGATTGGTGAGATAAGTTTATGCACACTTTAGTAAAAGATCGGAGATAAGAGAACTGAGAAGAGAGATAGGACATTTTTTTTATTCATGTGTGGAAGATGCACACAAGGGATGGGCTCTAAAGACCCCGCAAAACATCTCCATGACAAAGTCATGGAAAGATACACATCATGTGAGGGATATAAAAAGGTTTCCAGGCTTTTATGATACTGCAGAATACTGTTAAGTCCAACATTAGGACGTGCACGGCAGCACCCACAGTCTGCAAAATCTGAGTATTCATCAAAAATTGATTCCCAGGAAACAACTTGGTCATAGGCCACCAGGAACCAAAGGGAAACTTTGAAAGACATGCAGGATTTTATAGCAAAAAGAGGAGCAACAGACAGTGTTAGTGTTCTTCCACACATCTGGCCTGTATGGAAAGATGGTAAGAAGAAAGCCATTTCTCAGAAAGGTCCACCTTATGTGCTGTATGAAGTTTACACAAAGATACCAGGAGAATCCTAAAGCAAGCTGGCAGATGACCCATCACCAAAACATTGCCATTCTTACTGTGAAGCATGGTGGTGGAAGCATAATGTTACTCGGATGTTTCCTATCTCCAGACACTGGGGAGCCAATCACAGGGAAATTCTGGAAAAGAACCTGACTAGGTTTGCAAAAAAATGTCTAAAAATGAGTTGCAAAATTAATATTCCAAAAGGGCGATGACCCCATGGACTGGAGGGCTAGGAACCTGTGGATGTTCTAACGTGGCCTAATCAAGGCCATGTAGAGAGAGAGAACTGAAGTGATGGGTAGATGGTGAAATGGATGGATAGATGAACAGTGTGAATGTTAGGAAATAGTTACAGGTGATTGATAGTTATATATCAGTCATGTGTCACTGAGTTGGTCTTGGCTGAAATGGAAGCTCATCAGTTATGTGAGACAGGTATGAGTCAGATGGGAGACAGGGGTGAGACAGACATCTTAAAAGAGTCTGACGTACCTTTTGGAGTGAATTGAAATTACCTATCTATATCATAGATCAAATCTTGCAGTTAATTATTTAGTAAATACTTTGCGTTCTAGGTTTATCTCTGGCTAATGCAATGGTGAATGCAGGACTGACCTCATTCAGCAAGATTGAAGCCATCAATGCTCGCGAACTGGAGCTGGTATGGACAAACCATCACTAACCATCATTAAACATACATATTGAGGTCTCCTCTAAACACATGTCTAATGTCTCAGTCCTCATGACCGGGTAAGTGACTGTTATGCGTTTCCGTATAGATCGTGAACCGACACCCTCCTTTTGGAAACCAGATTAAAGAAGCCGTCAGCAGGCTCCCTAAATATGAAGTTCGTGTGGAACAGGTGACGGTTATTTCTTGTTTATTTTTAATATCGACTCATATAAAGTGTTCATTTCTAACAGATTGGGGCAAATTTAATGATACAGACGTTTACCCTCTTTTTAATAGTGCATGTTGGGGTGTGTATCTCATTCCGAAATGACTGAAGGAACGGAAATCATAAGATTTGTTTTTGTGTTTCAGCTTTTTAAACTGCTATGTTTATCAAAGCTTTTTTATGTCACATTAATGTTTTGGCAGTACTTTAACTGCTGATTTCTTCATGGCAAAATGCTGACTCCATCAAATTACTAGTATTAGCAGATTTAGAAGCCACACCCTGTAGACAGAGGCCACGTCTCCATTACTGAGTTTGACTTGCACTTGGGTCACTCCTGCATCTCTGAAACTCATGCCTCCCTTCCAGGGACTGACAAACCAGGGGGGACATGCCTCCTTCTGTGTGACTGACAGGCCACGCCTCCACAACTGGGATTAACACAAACACACTGAGGCCACACCTCCTTTACTGGGACTGACAGGCCATGCCTCCACTACTGGGATTAACACAGACACACTGAGGCCACACCTCCATTACTGGAATTATCACAAACACACTGAGGCCACACCTCCTTTACTGGGACTGACAGGCACATAGGCCACACCTCTTTCTCTGGGACAGACAGAAACAAAAGCCACACCTCCTTTATTAGAACTGACATGCACAGAGGCCACACCCAGTTCCTTGTGACAGACAGGCGTAGAGGCCACACCCATTTTACTGAGTGACAGTAACAGAAGACCATGTCTCCTGCATAGAGGCCACGCCTCTTTTCCTGGGATTGACATGTAGAAGGCCAGGCCAGGCCTGGCCTGACAATGCATTAAAAGACAAACTTGTTTTTCTAGCTTCCCCGTTACAACGTCTTCACAGCAGAGATCGTTATCACAGTGAACATGAAGAACTTTACGGAGCTGACGTTGAAAAGGACTGCACCGGACCATCATTATGTCACGCTCCTGATCGGAGACTGTGACAACAATGTCGTCTTCCAGCAGAAGATCTTGTGAGAAAACATTACCCTATCATTTTTTTCTAAGAGCCCTTTTTTAGTAAAATCTAATATAATAGAGATATTAATATTTCAATGAACAGAGACACTTCACTGCTGATGTCCGGAAGCTGGTCGAGGAGGATCGAGGTGACCAGAATGCCTACAGGAGATGAGATCAGCATCAATTTAATCAGCTCTGAATACGGTGTGTGTGGTTCAGTCACTTTTCTCTACATCTACCCAGGGCCAATTCTGATTGGTCATAAGGTGTTGATTAATTTTCCGTGTAAATGTAATTTTTCTTCATCACTGCATGGTGTAAAATTAAGTGATCTATGAAGCAGTTTGTGTGTGTTGATGTGTAGTGGGACTGGATATCCAACAGAAATTCAGTGCCTTCTACGTAGGAGCAAAGACGTTTAGAGCTGAACCGAACGGAAAAGAGAGTCCAGCGTTTAGGAGAAACACGGGAGAAACTCCACAGAGAAACACGGGACCAGAGAAACCTGCGACAGCGCGAGATACTGTGCAGAGAGATCGGTTTAAAACAGGCAACGCAGATACATTTACTCATCACCATCACATTTACTTGTATACAATATGTTTGCTATGTGTATCAGAACCCATGCAGAAGTAGTAGCAGCATATTCATTCCGATAAATTTATTTATATACACATTTATGATGATTACAATGTTCAGGGGTGATCCAAAAGCAGAAATTGAGGGACTGGTAGAGCATGTGTAAGAGCTAATGGGTTTCACAAGATGTTACAAATACAAATCGAATAATTGCATACCGTTCTAGTGAAAAATGTACTAGGGTAAATTAACTCTGGAGTAGGGTAACAGTAAAGCATTTGCTCTGTTGTCCAAAGATGGCTTCAGGAGTCTCAGAGGCATCACGTGTTAACCTTCACCCTTCCGCGTCGGTAGCTGTTGTATGATAGATCTATATGAATTGGCCAAGACTATATTAGAGGGGGAAAAAACGTCCAAAAAATCCTGCCAAGGTCAATTGGTTTGGAACAGACTATGAGAGAAAACAGCTATGCCCTTGGAAAAAACAAAACAAAAAAGGCCCGAAGTTTCCATGGCAACCATGGCTGCAACGGAGACAGAAGGTTGCTTCCGTAATAGACAGGCGTCTCATGAAGGCATCTTCTAGAATGAGCTTTTAGGATGGCGTTTACGGTAACGTGTGATATCAGCATGCTGTGTAGATAAACCATAATAGAAAGCTAGCGTTAGGTATCAAATCAAATAAATGTTTATTACTTGGTAATGAAAAAAATCTGAAATTTCTGTGAAATTTGGTCCATCCCTTCTTTTTTTGTTATTGTTGCTTGAGGGAGCTTCTGCACAGGTTTATGGGTAATGGGCAGCATCAAGGATACACTGAAGACGCCTTCCAAAAATATCGTTCTGAAATTAGTTTGAAGACATCTTGTAAGCCAGTAAAATCGAGTTCGATCGGTTTTAAATGGACCTTGATGCCTCATTGTAGAAACCCTCCCGAGACACTATGTTTTTCCCCTCATTCAAACGCAGAATATGCCATGCTGTAATGCTTGGCCCCCTCATCGCTGCTAGCAGCTATACTTTTCAATAAAATTCATGCGGTGGAATTCCAGGTCATGGAGCAGGAAAGATGTGGGATGGGAAACATTTGTTTCTGTTATTAGTTACAATCACATTGCATTGACCTGATGGACGAGCTCGTAGTTATTAATTAGCATCAAAATTAGCATTACACCAGACTTGAGTAGACTTGACTTTATCATGACATCAGTTAGCATAGCTGGATCCAAGTAGGAAAAAAGTGAAATGGGTGGAATCTGTTCAGCTGGGTGGAATCTAGTTAGCATTTCTGCATCAACAAGCAGGTAGTTCAAAAATAAACATCACGATTGAAAATGTTCTTATTGCCTCCTGGGGGGTAGGTGAGGTACTGCGATATACTGTGTTTCTGTATCAAGAGCACATTGCGACGTGTTCCAGGACTGTTAACTATTCAAAACTCTGTGCTCACTGCAGATCCCACTCAGAATGATCCCAGCAAACGGCAGTGTAACCATTTTTGTAAAAACAAGCAGCTCTGTGGTCATGAATGCTGTGAGTACCAGAACAAATCGATTTTGTGTATTACAATGAAATTTGCTAGTAGTTTGAAATGAATCGACACCTTTCTCACTTCAGGCAAGTTCGGCACACAGAAAAGGCTCATGAGTCAAGAACCCACTTTTTCATCATATCTCCAAGATCTAAAGATGAGGAACGAGAAACTCTTAGAGACCCCAGTCAAACGAATGAAGGTCAACCTGAACTCCTGACTGTCATATCTATAATCTGTATGGAGTGAAATATAATACATGGGACGGTTCTTGAGTAAGACGTTTCTTGAGATTACGTTTTATTCAGTTAATCCTTACTGTCTGAGAGCATCCTGAATGATGGGTTTTTTTTTCATTTGACATTGTTGGCATCCTTGTTAAACCTAGGTAAAAAAAAAATAAAAAGGTTGTAAAAAAAACATGAATTAATATATATATGTATGTATGTATGCATTAATTACATTAATAATCACAGAGCATGTACTTAATTAGATTTCTTTTTTAATGATAGCCCTTACATACATATATACAGGTAGTCCTCAAGTTACGATGGAGATGCGTTACGCCACATCCATCGTAAGTTGAAAATATCATATGGCGAACCGCTGTATTGACCCCCTTAGCCTAGCTTAGGTATCTCAACCTAGCTTAGCCAGGAGTCTTTTCCTGTAGAAGACATGCTTTTGAATTAAAATGAGCTCTTGAAGCACACAAAATAATCCCGCGGTAATGCACTGGACAGTACACCGACACACAAGGTAACTCCGTGAGTTGCGGGAGAGAGTGAGGCATCACGCGAGACGAGTGATCTGGGCATTGTCCGCATACTTCCGGGTGTCGTCCGCATACTTCTGGGCATTGTCCGAACGTCTATATATATAATTTATTTATATTATTTTAATTTTTTGAGCTAAATGTACTTAGTCTACAAATAGATATTCTTAGTTTTAATAAATTGCATGTGTCTTCTTACAGATGAGGATGAAAAGCGAGGCAGAGGCCATCAACCTGCAGAAGTTCTCCTACACACCGAAAGAGCCGGTGCCTGCTACTACATGGTATCTGTGATTAAAAACTTCTCTGCCCTCTGAACAAGTCGCAAATTTTCACACCTCATGTTCAGTGGCATCCAGGATTTATTTTATAGTAACACGTTCAGAGGTAGATTTTTTTTTTAGTTTAAACTTTCATCAACATGCTGGTGTATTTTCACTTTCGTTAACAGTTTCCTACATTACCCACAATTCCATTCGAGTCCCTGCTCCTAGTGCTCCAGTGGGATTAAAGCTGCATTCGGCTAAAACTCGTAACTTGTAAATTTCCTACCCCAATTCGGAAAACTCCAAAAATGATGCCCTGTCATCTGGGAATTCCCACTTGGGAACTCAGAATGGAGTGACGTCAAATCAACATGGTCGCTCAAAGTAAACAAAGTAGCTAGCACTGCTTACTTCTAAATGAGTATTACTGGATTACTCTAAGTATTAGCTTTAGATCAAACAACATACAAACATGTGCACTGGTTAAATCAAAATCTGAATCGTAAATAAATATACATCATGCATCATTGTTAGCTGGCTAGCTTGTTGCTAACAAACTGTGAACATGGAGTTGTCCATGCTGTTGCAGTTTGAATGCACAGAAGTCAAAAATTCAAAAATTGAATACAAAATTAATTGCTTCATGTTTGTCTAATGAGACATACAGCCACGCTTTAGTCCAGATCTCTCACCTTCTATCCTGTGCAAAGCATCCAATTTCATGCTAATACCACCACCAGCATCATCTCATGGATCACTAACTTGCCAAGCCAGTTCTGTGCCATAGCTTAGCATCTTTGGGTCCAGTGTTTACATCAAAGTCCACACGATATCTGCTTTGAATTTCTCATTAATGTGATGCAGAACATCGTTGGAAAACAGAAGCAGCTCTTGCTCTGACCTTGTGTTTGATATTTTTAACAAGTTTTTGTGATATTTTTATAATACTATTTTCCTGCTACTAAATGCCATTGTAGCTGAGCTAGTAAAAACAGTTCGTCCCACTGTGACATCAGAGCAACACACAACTGCTGACTCCTCACAGGAATAAACACATCATGAATATTTCCTCATGTATATCCACATTAGATGTGTTTCAGTGTGGTGTTTGTCTTTAAATTAACAGAATAAAGTAGGTCCACTGTGTAAGGGTCACCATTATTGTTTTAATAATGTCCTCAAAGCTTAAGGTCTGTATATATCTCAGTTTCTTCATATGATTAATATGTTTACAGATTTTTTTGTTTTTTTAACAGAATATTTAACAGTTTATTGCTTGTTTTGATGGGTTTTTCCCCCCTGTAGGATTCAGCAACGTCTTGCTACACCTCAACAGGAGGCGTGTTTTGAGCCACGTCATGATGGTACGGGTGTATTTTAAAACCAGAAGATGAGCTTTTTGTCCAGCAGGTGGAGCTGTAACTCTGAAGCACTGACTGTGGTTTTACCAGTGACTCTTTGTGTAATTGGGTGTAATTAGGGGTCTTTAAACGTGGACCAACAAGGTATTTCAGCACAATAACGAAATGAAACGAATCTGGAACAAAATCCTGGCCATAATTCAGCCACTCCAACTTTCTAAACATCATGGTTTCTGTAGCAGATTCATTGTTGTGGTATTTATAAAAGTTATTCAGTAGGTAATTTTTGTAATTTATTATTAATTCAAACAAAGTTTTCAAAGATTTCCATTTCATTAAAATAGTTCTGTATCGTTGATGTGTTACGTAGGAAACTCCTGAATGAGAAGAATTGATGAGTGTACTCGTTCATTCTTCCTATTTTTATTTTTGTGTGTCTGTTTTTTGTATTTTTTTAATTGTATATTGTTTATGTACTAAAGAAATCCAAAAACACAGCAAGAAGAGTTGCTTTTCAGACTTTCTCATTAGTTGTACACCGTGCTTGCTGGTCATTGCTCAATCATGATGCCCAGTTTATCCTAATTCATTTGCAGAGTTCAGTAGGAACACTGAAGATTTTAATTCTGAAATGGACGACGCTGCGAAGGAGGAAGAGGACTTCCAGACGATCGCTAACAGTACACATCACAGTATGTGTTTAATTTTATGTACAGCAGTACCTTGTCTTGGCGTGATACACGGGCGCCATCTCCAAATACTTTTTTTTAAATAGTTTAAGCCCTAAATGATCCTCCCACACTCTTTAAACACATTCTAGACACAATTAAACACATAAAGGAAAACTTTGCGAGTATATAGCGAGGTGAATTTTGTGTCGAACTAGTAGAAACATCTCATTTATAGCGAGTACTGTAATATGCTGTATACTATACTAGCGTTGCGTGGACTTATATTTTCGGTACTGTATGTATGTAGTACACTAGCCTAGCCTAGGCTTTTTTTATACTGTATAATACTGTGATTAACACCCACTTGCTCCAGACTGGCTTTCAGAACCACTACAGTCATCATAAACAACAGATGGTACTGTACTGACATAAGCGACTAGATCAAGAAACAGGTGTTTGATGAATTTCGCAGTTGAAAAATCCAAAAAAAACAATTCACTAGAGGTTTTGCAGATGCCGTGAAATACCGGGGAAATCCACACAAAAAAAAAACCAATTTGGTATATTCTAAATAAAAATCCACGAATAGCCGGGGACACAAAATGTGAACCATGATATAGCGGGAGATTAGTGTATTATGATTTATTATTTGTCTGGAACTACTGAGACAGGGTTATACTTGTTATTGTTATGATTTATTATGTTTTTTTGATGATTATCCATGAGCAAACTGCCATCTTGAAATTGTAAATGGGTGTCAAGTATCATGAAGCATCACAAAAGAAGTGTGTGTGTGTGAGAGAGAGAGGGTTCGATGTAATGCTTGCTCTAACATTTAGCGATGTTCTTTGTATTGGGAAACTCGATAGTAACATGACGCATACTCCAGAAGTCCAAATGTTCATGAGCTAACCCATGCCTTTCTGTTGTTCTAGATGCTTCCAGGAGAAGAGAGGGCACAAAGAGAGCGCCGAGCAGAATCCCTCTCAATGAAGCCACAGCTCATGGCTCCATCTCACACACAGACCTCGGCACCGACAGCAGCTTTTCATCTGATGCTCTCAACGTGACCTTTGACCTGACGCTGGACGACTGGGATGATTTCAGTGATGAAAACTTCATGGCAGTTTGTGAGGACTTGGACCATCAGGGGCGTGGCTCTGTTCAAACAACAGGTGCTTCTTTGTTTTTATTAGATTTGTTTACTTTGAATAAATTTGTTGTTAAAATATTAATTAGGGCTGGGTGATATGATGATATCGTTGGTACCGATATGTTAGATATCGTGAACTTTGTAATGTATTATTTTCATTATTACTAACTAAAATGGAACAGATTTGTACAGGTTTAATGCTGCACTTTTTCTGTTTTTCTCTTTGTTATCGTGATGCATATTGTGCGTCCTGAAAAAATAGATTCAGTTATCGTGATATATATACAGTAATCCCTCGTTTATTGCGAGTTCACTTTTCGCGAATTCACGACTTCGCGGATTTTTAAATATAGTACATTAGTAGTATTTCCTAGTCTAAGAACAACAAAACAAGTTCGGTGACTAAGTGACTAAAACTTATCTACCGATTTCATA
>JAQMCW010000003.1:855549-866526 GCA_030068335.1 Chrysichthys cranchii
CCATCAACCTCACCGCACGTCACTGATGGGGAACACCAGGAGATCGCATCCGTTTTCCCCGTGGTCGTCTTTTGCTGTAGGTCGTTTGCCTCGAGGCTCTGGGTTTTGTATGGGCGGCTTTTGAGTTGACTTTTCTGCTCACCATGGTTGTGAGTTATAGACATCCTAACAGCTCAGACCAGTCTGGTTATTGGATGAACATTAACTGAAGTTCTTGACCTGCTTTGTTTGCATGGTCCTGCTGCCACACGATCGGCTGATTTTAGATAACCCCATAGTTGAACAAGTGTTCCTAATAAAGTGGACAGGTATGGAAATTTTGGGAATGCATGATGAAGTCGCTGATGTTAAATATGAGAGTTCTCAGCCTGGCTCCTTGAGGAACTCCTCTGATGAACACTGCGTCTCTGTGGCTCTTTATGTTTCAGCTTCAACACCATCATCGCCTACATCGACGACCAGTTCGAGCGCTACCTGCACGACGAGAGCGGCCTGAACCGCAGACACATCGTGGATAACCGCGTCCACTGCTGCTTCTACTTCATCTCTCCACTCGGACACGGGTTAGAGACCGCAAACCAGTTTATATACATCACACAGCCGCTGAGTCAGCAGTTCATGTGGGATTCCGGCCTGTCTTTAGTTACACTGATGTCGTCTTGAAAAAGGAGTGTGTGTGTAAGCTGTATCGTCACGGCTGAATTTCGAAATGTCCCCTTTTTAAAGCAGATTAAATGCAGAATATTACCGTTTCCGTGGTGTGAGAGAGCAGTATCGCCACTCTACGTGTTTCACACTCACACAGTCTGTACATTTGTAAATAATCAGGCATGAACGTTAATATAATACATCCCAGGCACTCGGAAAGGAAGCCGAGCGGAGCTCTTTAAAAGAAAAAGATGTTACATGATTACATCAGTAAACTAATAAATATGTAAATGTGTACATACAGGAGTGAGTGAATCAATAAGTACTCATTTATGTGCATAAATAAATAAATGCTTAAATAAGTGAGGAAATAAATGAGCAAGTAAATAAGTGTGCACATAAATGAGTAAATATGTTCATAAATAACTAAATGTGTGCATAAATATGCAAACACGTGTGTACATGAATGAGTAAGTAAATAGATAGGGGTCTATTTTCATATGTAGATAATTGAGTCATTAAATGGATAAATGAAAGTACACGTGTGTACTTCTATAAATGTAAATATTTAAATTAGTAATCTTTTTTTTTTTTTTTTTTACGCTGTGTGTAAGGAACTCGTTATTCATGTTATTTAGACACAAAACCGAACAGGAGGTCTTTCGCTTTTATTAAAAAATAATTATAATGCCAAACAGCTCGTCATATTTGTAATAATTAGAAATGATAAAATAGTAAATGCTGTTTATTACATTGTCATGACTATTAACTCGTTTTAAATCAGTGTTATAATTATAAACCATGTTCAGTTCCATCACATTGAATCAGCCGCTTTAAATGTCTGTGTGTCTGTCTCTGTGTGTGTGTCTGTCTCTGTGTGTGTGTCTGTCTCTGTGTGTGTCTCTGTCTCTGTGTGTGTGTCTCTGTCTCTGTGTGTGTGTCTCTGTCTCTGTGTGTGTGTCTCTGTCTCTTTGTGTGTGTCTCTGTCTCTGTGTGTGTCTCTGTGTGTGTGTGTGTTAATTATGACTGGTGTGTCTCTGTCTCGGTGTGTGTCTCGGTGTGTGTTTGTTAATTATGACTGGTGTGTCTTCCTTCAGCCTGAAGCCGCTGGACGTTCAGTTCATGAAGGCCATCCACAACAAAGTGAACGTGGTCCCCGTCATCGCTAAAGCTGATACGCTGACTCTGAAGGAGAGAGAGAGGCTGAAGCGCAGGGTAACGCTCCGCTCCACTCATCTCACTCATCACTACAGAACTCATTACAGACTCCGGTCACTTCTGCGTTCACGCTAGCAACTAACACGTCTCGTGCAGCTTGTAGTTTGTGGGCGTGTCCTGTTCTGGGCGTGGCTCGATGTAGTAGCTCTGTTCACAGTAGACAGGTTTCTTATCTGGAAAAGAAGGAAAAACAGGCCGGTAACACCATGCCCACAAAGACACAAGCAACTGGTCACTCACTTGTGAGCGCAGAGTCCGACTTCCTGTTTCCCCCCTGCAGATTTTAGACGAGATTGACGAGCACGGCATTAAGATCTACCACCTGCCCGACGCCGAGTCGGACGAGGACGAGGAGTTTAAGGAGCAGACCCGGATCCTGAAGGTACAGCACAGGACTCCTCACAGACGCTCGATATACAGTAGCTGTAAATGGATAAATAGCATGACGTGTTCTGTAATCAATAAAAAAAAAAAAGGTAATTATTGGCACATTGCTGTGGTTTAAGAGGAATAAAGCTGCTTTAAGAAAATAATCAGCTTCAGGGCTTTTAGCCAACAGTGACTGGGCATTGGTGGCCAGTGATTAACTCTGTGTGTGTGTGTGTGTGTGTGTGTGTGTGTGTGTGTGTGTGTGTGTGTGTGTTTTTTCAGACCAGTATCCCCTTTGCAGTGGTGGGCTCTAACCAGCAGATCGAGGCGAAGGGGAAGAAGGTGCGAGGGCGTCTCTACCCGTGGGGCGTGGTGGAGGTGGAGAACCCTGAACATAACGACTTCCTCAAACTGCGCATCATGCTCATGTGCGACTCACACACACACGTGTACACACTGTCCATCATATACACACTGATGTAGACAGGCATGGATGGATGGATCAATAGATTGATAGAAGACTCGATGGACAAATAGGTAGATGAACAGATAAATAAAGAGATAGATGGTTGGATTGATGCATGAATAAGTAGGTGGAGGGATGGATGGATAGATTGATGGATGGATGGAAAGTAGGTGGATGGATAAATGGGTAGATGGATTGATGGAAAGGTAGGCGGATGGATGGATTGTTTGGATGGATGGATAGATGGATGGGATAAAGGATGGATGGAAAGTCGGTGGATAGATGATGGATTGATGGAAAGGTAGGTGGATGGGTTGACGGATAAGTGGATGGATAAATAGGTGGATGAATTGATGGATGGATGGATAGGTGGGTGTATGGATAGATGATTGGTGGGTGGATGGATTGGTGAATGATTGTCAGTAGGATAAGAAGGTAGGTGGAGGGATGGATGGATTGATTGGATGGGATTATGGATAGGAAGGTGGTTGGGTGAACATCTAGGTTGATGGATGGATGGATGAATATGTAGGTAGATAGATTGGATGGTACAAATCATTACATTAGTCTAACAATGCCTGCAATGTAATGTGTACCGTGTGTGTGCGTGCGTGTGTGTGTGTGTGCGTGCGTGCGTGTGTAGAACCCACATGCAGGACCTACAGGAAGTGACTCAGGACCTGCACTACGAGAACTTCCGCTCCGAGCGCCTGAAGCGAGGCGGCAGGTTGTCCTCCCACGGTTACATTCTGCCTCTGTCGCCTGCGTACGTACTGCTGTGTGTGCTTTATTCCTCCTCCCCCACCACAGACCATCAGGAACCTTCAGAACCATCAGGCACCATCTCACAGGCCCCATCTCACCCTCAACCCTCAGACACGTCTTTGTGGAGAATCTCTTAGAAACCAGATCAAGCTGTAGACCACACCGAGGAGTCGCTCAAGAAGGAGTCGACTCTTTTAGCTGAACGTTGAGGGCTGACTCGTGTATTTGAGCGTTTTTCTTTCCCATGATGTTTGTGGTAGATGTCGCTCCTCCTGAAGTGTCATTTCATCAGAACAGCGTTTTCTTTGATCTTGACTTCAAGCATATTATTTGTATCCCTTACATTATTATTATTATTATTATTATTAATTCGAGAAACGTACTCTCATTGGCCAAAATATCACACTCTTTCTCTGGTTTAGGACGTAATGACAGTGAGTCATTTGGGAGTCCAAGGAGTCGACTCTTAGTGACTCTTGTGAGCTGAGTCAAATGAACACTGCAACCCAGTAAACTGGTGTATAGTAGCTGTGTGAAGGTTACAGCACAGGAGGGGGAGGTCCGGCTTTCTGCTTAACGCTTGTGCTGCCACTAAACACCACACACACACACGATACACAGACACTGTGGCTTGCCTGGCTAACACACTTGCATCTCTGTCTCACACACTTCACACGATCGTTCACACTGCTGCTCAAACACTTATTCTTCTACATTTTGTCTGCTGCTTCTGTTTGCACTAATCTCACACACACATAACACACACACATACACACATGGGTGAACTGGGTTGATTCATTTTCATATGCACTGCTCACTAATTCAATAACTGAAATTAAAAGAGCCTATCCTGTGCGTGTGTGTGTGTCCCTGTCTGTGTGTGTGTGTGTGTGTGTGTGTCCCTGTCTGTGTGTCTCTGTGTCCTACAGGAAGGGTCCGGAGCCAGAGGAAATGGACAAGGACATGATTCTTCTGGAGAAGGAGGCTGAGGTACAGCGTTGTTGTTGATGAGAATAATAATGGTTGTCGTTAATAACTATTATTATTATTATTATTATTGCTAACATGGATTTTACTTCCAGTAATAGTAGTAATTGTTGCTTTCTGTTTAATTTATTTATTATTTATTATACACCGAAGTGATTTCTAATAGACATGGAGGACCCCCCCCCCCGGACATTTCTACGAAAGCAACATGTCAAGAACAGCATTAAAAAAAATAAGCTGGATTCTGTAGATATGTGAAAACTTTGATCCTTCTTAAAAACTTTCCTTTCAGTACCTTTCAAACACGAAGTGGTCGTCCTCACAGACACACGGACAAGATGAGATCTATAAAATACATGAAATAATACCATATGACGTTCAAGTGAAATAAAATACTGACCGAACTGAGACGTGCCTAAAACTACAAATAAATAACGATGAAAGGAAACAGAAATGCTTCTAGATACTGACTAAAGATTAAAAACATTGTTTCTCGTTGTTGTGATGAGTTTTTAGGGAATGAAGGCTGTGTGCATGCGTCACGAAAGGTTTCAGATTTAAAGTGTGTGTGTGTGTGTGTGTGTGTGTGTGTGTTGCAGTTGAGGAGGATGCAGGAGATGATTGCGAAGATGCAGAAGCAGATGCAGAAGCAGGGTGACGGAGACTCAGAGGGACATGTCTAAACACCTCGCGGTAAAAATAAATACAAGCAGTGCATACACACACACACACACACACAACACACTTATTAATGACTCCACTGTTTACAGATGCGTCACTGCCATGGTTTTCCCCAAATGGTTTATTTTTATTATTCTGCATAAAGAGTGAGATTTGTTGCACATCTGTATGGAGTCACAGGAGCGCCATAAAAAAGAATATTTATTATGAAAATAATAAGAAAGTAAATGTGGAGGGGGGGGGGGGGGGGTGTAAATAAATAAATGAGCGTGGACGCCTCCTAAACTCTTATTCTGCTTCTGCCACGGTGCGTCTCCGCCCGATTCAAACCACGCCCACATTCACACTGTGCGTGCGCAAGTCCGCGGCGCTGAAACGGGAAAAGACAAGTGCAAAAGAAATATAATGGCAATAACGGTACAGGAACAGCAAGAGGAATGTGGGAATAACAGTAGCTATAAAGGAAAGCATTTGTTTTCATATTCTTTTATTTTTCTTTTTAAATTATTTTATTTGTTTTTAGAAATTGTTTTATTTTTATTATTTATTTATCACTTTTTCCCCACCCACATTTATTTTCCTATTATTTAATTTATTCATTCTTCGTGATGGCGCTCCTGTGCCTCCATACAGCGGTGTGGAGAGGAAATCACCGCGGATCTGTGACTTGAACTCGGCAAGCGTCGTTTGGAGACTCCTGCGTTCGCTGCGCGAGGTGTACGGTGGGGAGATGCCGCAGGTCGTCCTCTCAATCTTTTCACACAGCGCCCCCATCGTTACTGCAGAAACGTGTCCCGAGTTCCATCACTGCGTGTCGTTTGTTCCTTAACGCGCCGCGTCACTTTAACACGCGGAGTTGGATTGTACAGGTGTGAGGGAATGAGCGCGGTGTCGGCATCACTGCATTCCTGCATCACAATATCGATATCAACAACTTACCGAAAAACACCTACTGCACCTCTATGGTGCGAATAATTTTTTTAGCTCCGCCCACAAACCTTAATTCAACTACAACTGTGTATGGGGACCAAGTTCAGTACTTTCAGCACACTGTGTGCTTGTTTGTCTTTGTGTTTGTGTGTGTGTGTGCGCGCGTGTTTGTGCGTACGGGTGTGTGCACGTTTTTGTGTGTGTTTTTGTTTTGTGTGTGCTCGTGTTTGTTTTGTGTGTGTGCTCGTGTTTGTGTGTTTTTGTTTTGTGTGTTTGTGTGGGTGTTTTTGTTTGTTTTTGTGTTTGTTTTGTGTGTGCGCTCGTGTTTCTGTTTTTGTTTGTGTGTGTTTTTGTTTTGTGTGTGTGCACGTGTTTGTTTGTTTTTGTTGTGTGTTTTTTGTTTCTGTTGTGTGTGTGTTTTTTTTGTTGTGTGTTTGTTTTTGTTTTGTGTGCGCGCACGTGTTTCTGTTTGTTTTTGTTGTGTTTTTTGTTCCTGTTGTGTGTGTGTTTTTTTTTTTTTGTTTTTTTGTTGTGTGTTTTTGTTTTGTGTGCGCGCACATGTTTCTGTTTGTTTTTGTTGTGTGTTTTTTGTTTCTGTTGTGTGTGGTTTTTTTGTTTTTTTGTTGTGTGTTTTTGTTTCTGTTGTGTGGTTTTTTTGTTTTTTTGTTGTGTGTTTTTGTTTTGTGTGCGCGCACGTGTTTCTGTTTGTTTTTGTTGTGTGTTTTTTGTTTCTGTTGTGTGTGTGGTTTTTTTTTTGTTTTGTTTTTGTTTTGTGTGTGTGTTTAATGCTTAGTCATAGAACTAGCGACAGTATAGAGGATTAACTCTCAGTTTGGGGTAATTTGGGTCGCAGCATGGCGTTGAGGGGAGACGTGTTGATGAGTGTCGTTATTGTCCAGTGTTTATTAACGATGCGGTCTTCTCTGTTTCTCAGGTGCAGAGCTGTGGAGAGAGACGACCCGAAACACAGAGAGAGAGAAGAGGGGGTGAAAAAGAGAGGGGGGGGGGGTGAAGGGGGGGGTGTCTGGTGTCTCGTCACATCTCACTGTTTTTTGCCACTTTCTTAGTTTTTTCTATTCTTCCTTGGGATAAAGGTTTTGTTGTTTTTTTTAAATCTTTTTATTTGTATGCAGTATTATTATTATTATTATTATTATTATTAATATTATTATTGTTGTTACTTTTCTATCTACCCACAGAGACATGTGCCGATATGAAGCGTCTTGGTTACTCCATAATCGCGCGAACTTCTCACCACGGTTCACCACATTTTGTTTTAAATCATTTGTCGCTTCTGCTCTTGGATCGATGCTTCCGTGGGTTTTACCTAAAAATCAAACAAATAAAAAATCCATAACCTCGATGCCACTTTGACACATTTAAAGTGTCCACGCTAACATCACTGCGTTGAATATCGATTTTATATATTATGCATATCGTATACCTGATTATCGGCACATGGCTACGCACCACGCTGTTTGTTGTTTAGTTGCACCAAAATACTGACCTGTGTGTGTGTGTGTGTGTGTGTGTGTGTGTGTGTGTGTGTACACGATCAGAGCTGAAGTGATTTAATGGTTTGTAGGTGTGTTTGGGACACTCGCTGCTCTTGAGGAAGGTTTTAGGGTTAAAGTGCTAGCAAAAACAAAGTGAGCTATTCAACTAAACTGGCTAATGGTGAAATTATTTACGTTGTACTAGCATAAACAAGGACTCTGGTTTATAACATTATCATGATGTCGTTATGTTTAGGGACAAATTAACTTATTGTCAGAACGTCCGTTAGCAAGTGTAGCATTTTTGGTCAAATCATTCCTTCAGAAATTTCTCTTAATGAAGTAAAAACGGCTGTAATGCAATGATGAAGAATCGTCGTTACCGTTTTTTGCGTGAGAAATCTTGCGCTCACCCCCGGGTGCGTTAACGTTGGAAATTGGAGACTCGACACGTTGTCCTCCATGTTTAATTTAAACTCACCTCAGCGTTTTTTTGAAAAGATTCATCTTGAAGTTGTAGACGATTAGCTGAAGGAAAAAACCCGCTAACGTCGGTGCGCAGCCTCACAACTTCCTTTAGAGTTTCTAGCAAGCGACGCAGAGAGCTCCTTTCTGCCGCTTTAACCTGTATTTACCTGAGCGGGTGAACGAGAGCAGCGGAAACATGTTGCAGAAGACCCGGCTGTGTGATCAGGAGCTCTGTGTGATGGTTATAACGTGCACGTGATTACTGTCACGTGAAAATGACTGACGTAACGTAACGACTAGGTATGTGCCAAAAATAACGGAACCGTTCACGGGCCCTGTTTTCCACTTCAGGCCAAATTGTAGTTGAGCGGCGCAGACGGGTACGTTTGGGTTTAGGGCCGAACTGCAGATTAGTAGGGTTTTTTTGTTGTGTTTTGTTTTTTGTTTTTTACTATCTATCCCTTTAAAATTTAACATCAGGAGTAATTGTAGTTCGTTAACAAAAAAAGAAGTGAAATGTGTAGAGTTGTTTAGAGTAGCTTGGCTAGTCACTTATGCTAGCTCCTGAGCGTCATCATTGCTTATAGAGATGATTAGGTGATCTAATGACTGATTATTGGCACGTGCCTGGTGATGATGTGAAGTTTTAATCCTGTTCTTTTTGTTAATGCATGCTTGAGTCCTTTGTAATGTGTGTGTGTTTGTGTGTGTGTGTGTGTGTGTGTGTGTATGCACACACACCATGTCCTGTAAGGTGTCTTTATCAGGTCCAGTTCTTCCTTGAAATGCTCAGCTGTTACCCATTTTATAGTTTTATTCCAGAACTTTCTAATAAACCTGTTCACCGTTAATCCTGTATCGAAATAAAGTTTTTATATGAAACATTCAGTTTGTCGTGTGGATTCAGAAACTTTCTCCCTGATGTAAATTTTATTCCCGTCTTGTCGTTGCTCCTGGTTCCAACTGACATGCTCTCAGCGAGCCACTAGTGGGCGACAGAGAATCCTCCGTCACACGCGGAAGTACCCAGTGTGAGTTCCACCTGAACGCCATTTTAAACGAACTACAGCATTAATCGAGCTGTGAATATGAGCTAATATTAATAATGATACAAAAGAAATGACTAATAATTGCCTTGGGTTGTCTCTATTTTTTTTTTTTTTTTTTTTTTGCGGAAATTCTGAATAGAAATATTCATGGTACACCACCCTGTCCTGCTGACGCAAACAAAAACCCTACCTGGTTAACTAACTGATATTAAAAGAGCTAATCAGTTTGCTAACTGTTTTTAAACTAGCTGGTATGAGTGGAAGCTAACGGTGGAGTAGCTGGCCATCCTCATGTTCATGCTAGCTTCTGGTTCTTGCTATAATTTTAGCTGTTAGCGCTTCCATTACATCACCAGAGTTTGAGGTTAACATTACGTCACATGACAAGAACATACCTAATAACCTCTCTCTCTCTCTCTCTCTCTCTCTCTCTCTCATGCTACTTCTGAGATAACGGAGTTCCTGACCCCCTTCTGCTCTCCAGACCTACCTCACCCGCCCTGGTGTCCTACTTCTTACTGGAGTTTCTCATCACCTGACAGATGGCCTAAAGATCATCTGGAGATATGGAGCTTCTCCTTTGGATGAATTGGAACTGCAATTGGCGAGAACGGTGTGCGCTCCAGTCTCCATCCCTGACCACTTAATAACATCGTTTCGAGTCAACAGACGTCAAGTTAAAACTCTAATGAATTCTGAATTCGTTTCATTCTCGTTTCGCACTTTATTGTATAGACTTTTTAGTGTAAATGTAAATCTCGCTATGCGGTGTCACCCGGATGAGGAGGAGGTTCCTCTCGAGGTTCCTTCACTCCTACATCTCTTAAAGTGAAGCCGTCAAGCTTTGTGTACAAACTCAACTCATTAATCAAAGTACTAAACTGTGACGCATACTGTTAGCACTCATCTATCTCACCCTCCTATTCTTTCATTCATCCCACTTTCATCTCTCTCTTTTCCTCCTACTGGCGTCAATTCATTTTCCGAGGCCTAACTGCTCCTGGAGACTAAAAGCTAGAAGCGCTCAAATTGGTAAATGCCGTTCGGTTGTTGTATCTCGCATAAATACGTCATGACTTTTCCTCTGCTCTCCTTTTTTCTTTCATCCCTCTGTTCTTTCATTAGAACCCACTAGTTTTAGCACTTTCGCCTCCTTTAACGCAGTGTCGCGAACCTGTTTTTAAATATAGATTGAACTGCAAAAGTAGAGAAGTTAGAGTAACTGCTTTTCATGCTAATGACCCTCCTCCATCCCTGCATAACAAGACACTAATTATACTCCTCCCAAGCTTATGTATGTATATAGATTCACCTGCTGAAATAACTCGCACTCTTTCGTTATTCAGTC
Organism: Chrysichthys cranchii; assembly: GCA_030068335.1. Classification (NCBI taxonomy): domain Eukaryota; kingdom Metazoa; phylum Chordata; class Actinopteri; order Siluriformes; family Claroteidae; genus Chrysichthys; species Chrysichthys cranchii. Next base: position 865,975 of record JAQMCW010000003.1, read on the forward strand.
ACTCTTCCTTTCTCAGTCGCTTCTTTTTTTTCCCCAGTTTAAAGCAAACAGCAGTCATGCATGTTTCCTCCAGGAAATGCCCTTCTCTTGTTTCTCATTTCCATCCATTCCCCATTGATCCATCCATCCATGAATACACACATCCATCATTCTATCTTTTGGCCCTTTCAGCCATCCATCACTCCATTGCAACCATACATCTACTTATCTATCCATACACTCCTCCATTGACCCATCCACACACACACACACACCTATCTATCCCTCAGGCCACCTCTTGGACTATTGATCTATTTATCCATCCACCCATTTATGCAGACCAACAATGACTGATCCATCCATCCATCCATCCACAGACCCATCAGTTCTCTGATCTCTCCATATCCATCAATAAATTTGTCCACCTGTTGATAAATATCCTGTATATTCATATACACAGCGGTACCTCAGTACTGGAACTCATTAGAACTCAAATTTCTTAAGAGTCGAAAAAAATGGTTCTTAAAAAAAAAAAAAAAAGACCTAGAACTCGATCTGAATTTCAGAAGTTGA
>JAQMCW010000003.1:893271-906314 GCA_030068335.1 Chrysichthys cranchii
TTATTCTATGTTTTATTGCCACACATAAACCCATAATACACTTTAAAAACATGTTTTGAGGCTGAAACACATTCAGTGGATTTACATTCATTTCAATGGGAAACACTGATTCGGGTCACAAACAGAGTCTCGGAACGGATTCAGTTCATGAGTCGTGGGTCCGCTGTGTATTGATAGATAGATAGATAAATAGATATGCAAGTAACTACACATAACAAACTAAATAAATTAATGCAAAATAAAGGGAATAAATAATAAATTATGCAAGTGCATAAATGAATAAACATCAATTCATTTAAAAATGTATAGTAAATAAACAACCACAAACACATAAGTTATTAATTAATATGCAAATACGTTAACAAGGAAACAAACAAACAAACATAAACAGGCAAGTAAATGTGTATATGAACAAAGAAACAAACAAAAAATACATTTGTACATAGGTTACAGTAACTAACTAACTAAACAAACAGACAAAAAATAAATAGATAGATAAATAAATATATCCATTTGTGAAGCTCCAGTTTCTCTTAATCCTGTTCAGGGTTGTGGGGGGAAACTGGAGCCAATCCCAGCTGACTTTGGACGAGGGGCGGGGTTACACCCTGGGCAGGTCACCAATCCAGCGCAGGGCGACACACATAGACAGACCACCATTCACACTCACATTCACACCTACGGCCAATTTAGAGTCGCCAGTCAGCCTAATCCCCTCTGTGCATGTCTTTGGACTGTGGGAGGAAACCGGAGAACCCGGAGGAAACCCACACGGACACGGGGAGAACATGCAAACTCCACACAGACAGAAAGGCCCCCAGGTCGACCCCGGGGATCGAACCCAGTAACTTCTTGCTGTAAGACGACAGTCCTAAGCCTCCCACCGCCCTTTGGTTTCATTTAAAATAAAAAAAAAATATCAGGTATAGAAAATACTGACTGAAGAAGTAAACAGAATTTTTCCCCTTTGCTGTCCTGCGTAAAAGTAAGAGACCATTAAAAATGAAAAGTAACAACACTAATGTGATATACGACTGAGAAAAGGGCCAGTGTTAAATCCAATAAATCCAACAGGAGTTTCGTGTATCACCCATATCCCACTGAATGCACTGTGTGTGACATGTAGGAGATTAGTGAGGACTTTAATTTCTCTACTTTGTCACTGACCTTTGACGTTCCATTCTGTGTTTGAGTGTACTCACAGCCGACCCATAAATATCAGCCTGACTTATCGTAGGTTCATCAAACCATTAGACAGGGGCGCTGGACTTCATCCTGCTCCTCACTCGAGTCATTATCACACAAGAAACATGCGCTTAAGTTAAAGGTTGATCTCTAACTGAGACACGCCTCTGTCTCTGGACTCCACCCCCTGTCCAGATTATGTCATGCGTAATATTTAAATAGCACTTAAGTCTCTAGTTACACCTGAGATCTAAACCGTGATGTGTGCAAAGGCATTACAAAATCCTCACTCTGTAGGATCCCTCCATCTGAGTGCCCTCCTCCATGTCCCAGCCTGGATTAGAGCACATGGTGGCCGTTAGGTTCCTGTAGCGTACTTCCAAGTTCTTGCATTCACACTCCCTTTTTTTTTTTTCGAAATAATAATTGCTAAATAATAACTATGATCCTCCATTTTTCAAAATTTGGCTTCTCAGACTTGTTCTCCAGCAACAGCAAACACTGATTCCTCTTCTTTCTTCTTCCTTGTCCTCCCTTCTTCTTCTGCTTCTTTGTCGTCCTTCCGGTGCTTCCTTCTGGATTCACGCTGCTGCTTGTAAAAACATGAAACGCAGACGACGCTCTCTCGAGGTTTGTCCATTCTGGGATGCTATAGCAACATGGCGCAACATGGCAGCTCTGTAGAGGTGGACCCCCCCCATGGAGATATAAAGGGTTTATTCTAAGCTTACAAAACCCAACAATTCATAAATACAGGTCATTATACACTAACAACAACACACTTATGAGTATTATATTCCCTTTCTGCTAATAGATCCCCCCCTCCAAATCCTACCTAGTGCACCTTTAACTCGCCTCTCAATACGAGTCATTAGTTTCACCAAGCTGAACATGAACTGTACGTTGCTCATAATTAATATCTCGTTTGTAGTTTAGAATCTTTCAGCGGAACTGTTTGGTGAACGGACTTGTGGGATGGCAACACAAGTGGACGTTACTGATGGTCCCAGATTAAAGTCTGTCCTATCTGAAAGCCTGCATGAGGACAGATTTCTCCAGGTCCTTATTTTGGATAAATGTGGGAAAATTTGAGAAATTTGAGGAACATTTGTGAAATCTGCTGCTCTGAGACTCAGATAATATTTGGGGATATTATTGGGAACTAAAAAAAAAAAAATGCAGCATCAGCACATAATGTTTATTGAACCTTAATCTAAATAAACTCAGCTCGCCTAAATGCATTGAAATCTGAGAGAGAATCTAAAAAGTAGGCTATTTTTGTAAAATCGAAATGTTGAAAATCTGCAAGAAGAGAATCTTCATTTAAAGTACTGCATAGAGCACTATACAGTATGTATATATATATATACACACACAGTATATGTGTGTGTGTGTGTGTGTGTGTGTGTGTGTGTGTGTGTGTGCAGGAGGCCGTGATGGTAATGATGAGTCATGGTCAGAATCTCTAGATCTCCCATTAGCTAAATTAAATGTCCGTCATGTGACTCATCCCCGGAGCAGACGTATAGAAAACCTACAGCACACGACGTGGTGCAGCTTTGTGCATTTAATCATTCAATTAATTACGTCATAAAATATGGAAGATGTCTTCTGTTCATCTCACGAATTATCAATATATGTAATATGGATGGAAGTGAAAGCCCAAAATCTGGTCCTCACGCCCCAGCTGACCAAACACGCGATTCAGGGGAAATAACTGTTGAAAGTGTTGTTGAATTCTGGGTTCTGATTGGTCAGAAGGTGTTGATTAAGTTTCTAAGCCCTGAGCTACCACTACCCCACAGCTAACAGCAGGGGCAGCCGGACAACCCAGGGAGCAGTGTTTGAGGATGGTTAGGGTAAGGGTACTTTGGCGGTCCTGGGGTTTGAACCTACAACTTTCCAATCAAAGGGCCAATGCCAAAAATGTGAATGTAGCTATCCATCCAGCCATAGTCCCTTCTGTACCACTGGCGGCATGTAGGTGTGTCAAGTGGACCCCGTGGGGCCCAGCCGACATGTCATGGCCAGATGCATTTTACAAGGCGAGTTCGCCAGATCCACACCCAACCCTCCCCTAACGTGGGGCTCGGGATCACACAACACAAAGACAGACAACCATTCACACTCACACCTACGGACAATTTGGAGTAGCCAGTCCACCTAATGCGCATGTCTTTGGACTGTGGGAGGAAACCGGAGTACCCGGAGGAAACCCACGTGGACGACATGCAAACTCCACACAGAAAGGCACCCTGTGCCGAACCCGGGACTCGAACCCAGGACCTTCTCGGTGTGAGGCAACAGTGCTAAACACTTAGCCACCGTGCCGCCCGAATGTAGCTATAAATGGATAAAAAGTATAACGTGTCACACTTTAGGACGTACAAGTCTAGTGGTTGGTAAAATGTTGCGAGATAAGAGGAATGACGCACTCAATAACATGATTGTTACGGGAAATGAATCAACTTTGGGGCGGACACAGAACACGAGGCTACGTTTCTGTAAAATCACACTGCTTTGTATTTTACTGAGGTGTTTATTATGGAGGTCACTGTGTCCTGCTCTGTACAGGTGGAACTCGGCCTGCGTTTCTCCTCCAGCTGCAGCTCTAAACTGCTCTCATCATGGCCGGAGCGTCGGTGAAAGTGGCCGTCAGGGTTCGACCCTTCAACTCCAGAGAGATCGGCAAAGAGAGCAAGTGCATTATTCAGATGTCGGGAAACACCACCAGTGAGTCTCGGCACTGTTACACTTCCAGGTTCACACTCCATGTGACACACTGCCTGTAAATTTGGGTTCTGGAATCACCGCTGAAACGTTCCATAGACATTAAACTGAGAAATCAGGACAATACCAGGACCAAATTTTGCTGGTTCTCCTTTTCCTTAGTTCTACAAGTTCTTCTAGCAGAGAGTTTCTTATTCCACTAATCCTACTAGTTCCCAGTTCTACAAGTTCTCCTATTGGTTAGTTCCTATTTCCACTAAGTTTTCCAGGTTCCTTGTTCTACAAGTTCTCCTAGCTAAGATCCTACATGTTCCTAGTTCTATAAGTTATGTTAGCTGTTAATTCTTACATCAAAATAGTTCTCCTCTTTCCTAGTTCCTGACGTTTTATAGCTGCTAGTTCTTAGTTCCCCTAGTTCTCCTTTACCTAGTTACGTGTGTTCTTTTAGCTGATAGTTCTGGGTTCCAATAGTTCCTAGTTCCACTAATTCTACTAGTTTCTAAGTCCATGAAATTCTCCTAGTTCTAAAAATTTTCCTAGCTACTAGTTCCAAGTTCCATTAGTTCTCCTAGTTCTTGGTTCTTCTTTTCCTAGTTTCTAATTCTACAAGCTATCCACGCTGCTAGTTCAAAAATCACCTAGTTCCTTATTTCTCACATTTCTAGGACTTTCATTTTTACATTAGGATTAATTCCCCTGGAACAGTGGTTACCGACCTGTGCCTGGAGATCCACCTCCCTGAAGACTTTAGCTCCAACTATCACCATGCGCACCTGACCATCCAAATCCAATTCATTACCTTAGGAAACTTCTGGTCAGCTAAAAGAGGCGTGTTCATTTTGGTTGAAGATGAAAACATGCAGAAAGGTCGATCTCCAGTATCAGCGCTGATGACCACTGACATAGAACCTCCAATTTATATAGTTCCGTTGGTTCTTCTAGTTCCTTGTAATCGTCCTACACTCTTAGAAATCCATTAAGTGTTTTCCAGCTTGACCCACTGCAAGAACTCATGAAGGTTCTAACCCGAACCCTACAAGTGCTTTTCACAAAGTCTTCCATACACACACTGTTGGGAGAAAAACTAGTTCCTCAAAGGTTCGTGAATGGATTCTTAAATGTTCAACATTTTCTAAGAATGTAGCAGAAGTCCAGAAGATCCAAGGAACTAGAAGAAGTAAGGGGAGCTACAAGAATTGGACTTTCTAGATGAGTTAAGGTATGGTAAATGTGAAATGAAAGTAAAATAAGTGGAATTATAAATAAGAGAAATGAGGAACTAAGAGAACTAATGGAACTAGGAGAACAAGAGTCGTTAGAAAAAAATATTGGAACGAGGAACTAAAGAGAATTAGAGTCTAGAAAGTATGGGAAATTAAGACTTGCAAAATCAAATAAGATGAACTAGAGAACCTAATGGAGGGACGAGTGATAAGTGGAACCAGGAAATTGAGAAACTAGGAGTGGAACTATGAAGTATGAAAAGGTATCAGGACTAATGGAAATAGGAACCTTGAGAGGAACTCCTCCTACTTTCACAAGGAGAGCCGTGCCATGGGAGTAGTGGTATAAGGGAACTTGAAGAACTTAGAAACTTGGAGCCGAAGTGTATTCACAAGAGTCAGTAGAACTAGGAGAAATAGGAACCATGAGAGTCTGACTAGAAACTGGAAAAACGACAGGAACTAAAAGAAATAGGAACTATAGGAGACCCAAGATGACCTAGTGGAATTAGGATGAGAATTAACGAGAGAAATGGAAAGTGACGGTAAAAAGAACTCATGGGACTCGCTGGTCTGTGGAAGTGAGAGAGGGTTTCCTGTTTCTCCTTCCACACAAGTGTGTTTCAGTGTTTTGATTTCAGAACCACGTGTGAAGATGAAAAGAATTGATGAGCTGGTCATTGTTGTTCTTTGTGTGTGTGTGTGTGTGTGTGTGTGTGTGTGTGTGTGTGTGTGTGTGTGTGTGCGTGTGTGCATGTGTGTGGGTGAACAATCAGAATAATGCGTCATGTGCTGTGATATTTTGCACACTGCAGAGCTTTGTGTGAGTTCGTGTGGGTTAGTGATCTCATACTAGCAATCTGAACAATGCAACACACACACACACACACACACACACACACACACACACACCTTTTCATGCTGTAATAAACCAGCAGCAGGATGACCCATGACATCTTCTGACCTTTCTGGACAATAATGTTTTTTAGTTATTACATCTGTAGAGCTCGGGTTAGGATGGAAATCTCACCACGTGGATCAACGTTTCACCATGAAGTGTTCACATTTTAAATTAGTTCATGTCATTTGACTCTTTTCTTCCTCTCAGTTATGTGCTGGGGCTCACTGTAAATGTGTGTTCAACTGTTTTACAAGAGAACAAGGGGAACCTGAGCTAAAAGAATGATAGAGAGCCCGGGATATGGTAAAGGAACTAGGACAACTGGGAGTACTTGAGGAACTCCGGTGTAGAAGGTAGGCGTATGAGAGCAAAGAAGGAGTAGGAGTTAAGTGAACTACAGGGACTATGGCGTCGTTACGAGGAGAACTAGAGGAACTGTTAGAATAAGAGAATGAGATGGAGAAGGAACTATGACAAACTAGAAGATCTAAGAGATCTATAGAAACTATGGAGAATGAGAGGAACTGGGGACTGGGACCTGTGAGAGTTTAGGGAGTAGAAACTAGGAAAATTGGAGGAACTTTCCGAGCAAGAGAAGCTATGGAGTTGCCATTAGGAGAACTATAGGAACTATGGAGTGGTACCGAATGAAAACTAGAGGAAATATGGAAGGGGACCAAGTGATATGGGGGACCTGGGTGATCTAGAGGAGCTAGGAAAATTAGAGGAACTAAGGCAACTAGGAAGATTTGGGGAACTAAAGTAAGGTGAGGATAGAAACCCTGAGAACAAGAGGAACTAGGAGAACTAGAGAGACTATGGAGTGTAAAAGGAACTCTGGAGTAGATATAAGGAAGAAGGAACTAGTAGATCTGGAGGAATTAGATGAGTTAGAGAAACTAGGAAAGATAAAGCAAATTAGGAATATTAAATAGGAGGAACTAAGGAGACCTGTCGAACTAAAGGAACTTGGGAATATGGAACAGTGGAGTAGGGGCTAAGGGAATGAGACGAACCATGAGAACTTAGGTGAACGAAGAATTATGAACTAGAAGGCCTGGGTGATCTAAATGAACCATGAGAGCTAAAGGAACTAGGGTGTCGGAGCTTTATTTACTAACAGTTTGTATCAGTTTGACCAGAGGAGCTCTGAACCTAGGTAGAAGGAGCCGTACAAGGTGGAGGAGCTGCATGGGAGAACCTCAGACATCTAGAGAAACTTCAGGAACTTTTGAAACAGCATGAAGGAAGGAAACTAGAGGCATTTGGATTAGAGGAGCTAAGGGGAGCTTGAGGAACTAGGAGGAAAGTGAGCAGCTAGGATGTAGAAACAATTTTTTCCTAGTGTATGCAAGAGAACAGAAGGAACTAACAGACCCAGCTTCAACATTTGCTTCATAAACGTTCCTGCCTTGTGATCGTAAAGGAGATGCATCATGATCGCTGTTATGTTCACTACAGTACTCACGTCACCTTTTAGCCTCATGTATTTTTGATGCACTGAATGAGTTTTGTCTTTGTTTTTTTCCAGCGATCATCAACCCTAAACAGCCGAAAGAGAACAAGAGCTTCAACTTTGACTATTCGTACTGGTCTCACACATCGGTGAGTTCAAGCTAACGCCTGCGGACCTACTTTACGTTACTTCATGTAACCAGGCAACCACGCGCTCAGATCAAAGTCGGTAACCTGCACGTGTGATCCTAATGTGCGCTTTGAAAATACAGTCTTCAATACTAAGCTACTAATCTAATTTTCATGTTACCAAGAATGATTTCACCCCCTGAGAGGGCGGGGACATGTGGGTGGGCCCAGAGTATGGATGGGGAGGGGCTTAAATTAAAATGTTAAGAGCTCCGGAGGCATAGTCCGATTTTAATATTCGTATTTATAGTAAAAGATATTTGAAACTGACACTATGTGATCTCTGTTATTTATTCATTTATTTATATATATTTATATATTCATTTATTTTATGTTGCTTCAGCCGGAGGATGTTAATTACGCCTGCCAGAAACAGGTGTACAAGGATATCGGTGTGGAAATGCTGCTTCACGCGTTCGAAGGCTACAATGTCTGCATCTTTGCGTACGGCCAGACCGGAGCAGGAAAATCCTACACCATGATGGGCAAACAGGAGAAAGACCAGCAGGGCATCATACCTCTGGTACGTTTATATTATTTTGATTATTGCATAAAGAGTAACAGACTCAGACAGATAAGAAGGCAGGACCCAGTGATCAGTTGAACATTTCCTGTTTGGTGATGTTTGAGTATCGAGTGAAGCACTGAAGAAAAAGAAGAATTACTCTTTCAACCCTGAAGTTGATTATTTTCCTATAATGGCATGTCTCCAAGTGTTTTAGTCCTCCTATGCCACAGGAAATTGCCAACAATTGCACATTTTTATGAATCAAAAAAGCAATGCATCATTCTTTATATATACAGGGGGTCCTCAGGGTATAACCCAGTTCCGTTCCTACAACAGTGATGTGACCCGAATTTTGGTGTAAATCGAAACACACCCTAGCCTAAGTCACACCCCGATCCTAACACAGGTGTAAAATCATCATCTAGAACATAAAAACCCAACTAAGCCACAGAAAAAGGGAAAGGACATAAATATACTGGACTTGTCAGGCTTGTGGGGTTTAGGTGGACACATGTGCAGGCAGAAGACAGGTCTAATGTCCCAAAAGAGGTTTATTATAATCCAAGGCTAAGGGACATAAACAGGAGGCAAAATCAGGGTCAGAAACATAACAAGGTCAGGCGAGCGGCAAACAGACAAACAAAGGAGATCCAGAAACCAGAGACAAAAAACAAGGCACAAAAATCAGAGCCGACAAACACAAACATGAGAATCAAGGCTTGGTGAGAGTCACAAAAGTAAGATAATGCTTCATAGGGAGAATATGAATGGGTGAGTCTGTTTATAGTCTTGGAAATTAAGCAGTAAACAAAGCCGGAGCATGTGCATGATGCACAACGTGACGCTGGAGAGGGAAACCCGGAAGAGCGCATCTTCCTTGTGTCGTGTGGAGCGGATCCATGACTGTACTGTACACTGCAGTGTAGGAACAGAAACACTGACATCCGATATCCATGGCTGTTTCTCCCTTTTCTGATCTCTTTACAATGTCGAATTTCACTTCCATCATGATGGCTTTCCTGTTCGTCGGAGCACGGGCATCTGAAGACTCGAACTTTCGTTTAGGAGGAAGGATAGGGGTCAAAAATTCGCCAAACAAAGCAACACAAATGGAACACTTCGCCAACTTCCTCACTCATACGCCGCGTTACTGCATATTCTTCCGCCGCGTGCAAACTAGTTCGCCCACATAGTCCGTAAGTACAATGCTAACAGCATAAACCAGAACACACATGTCTCAATTTTTTAAAAGTTTTTATGGAAGCGAGCGTCGTAAACTCGAAACATCGTACATCAAGACTGTCGGAACCCGAGGACCTCCTGTAGATATTTGCAATATATATGTTTGTAGGTCTACGTAATTCGATGGAATACTTTTAAAACAAGTTGCTTTGTGTTTTCACTCACGTTATCGCAGTTGTAAAGCGTCTTTCTTTTATCAGCCTGTGTATCTTCTCTCTCTGGAAGTTTATCAGGCAAAAAAGATGGATTAGAATTAGAACAGATATGATATAAAGCTGTGATTTGGAGCTGGTCTACTGTCGGAGGTGCTGTTCTAGAAAACGCACCAGCACCTCCTGACCAATCCCAGTCCACATTGAATTAACCCTTTAAACTCTTCTGGTGTGTGTATGCCAGCTCTGTGAAGACCTCTTCACCAAGATTAATGACAACGGAGACAATAACCTGTCCTACTCTGTGGAGGTGAGAACCCCACCACTACACCACAGTTTGGGTAGAACTGTGTGATCAAATCACCCCACACAACCTAGTGAATATGGTCCAGCCTGGAGTTCAGATATTTCTTTGTGTATGTCCAGGTCAGTTATATGGAGATCTACTGTGAGCGAGTGAGAGATCTCCTAAACCCGAAGAATAAAGGAAACCTGCGTGTGCGAGAGCATCCACTCATGGGGCCGTACGTAGAAGATCTGTCCAAGATGGCCGTCACGTCCTACAACGACATCCAGGACCTGATGGACTCGGGCAACAAAGCCAGGCAAGTGAAAGTGATGAAATGATGTTTTTTGTGGTATTATACGTACTGTACATACAGTATCATACACTGTAGCTCAACCAAGGAGAAATTTGTCATATAGCTAGTCATAACCTTTGTCATATGACATCAGTGCTAGCTTTTCTTTTCATTTCCTCAGCTTGATGTAGTGCTTAGCATACAAAACTTTTTAACTGTGCAATACATAGCACTGCACCAGCTAAGATGGCAGGCTAACTAGTTCGTCGAGTAGCTATAAAACGTCTATAGGAAGCTAGCTATTAATAGTCTTGTGGTGACGTCATATTATAGATTTTATGATTTGGTGGTATAATTAGATTTCTAAGTGAAATGAACTCCAATGAAGAAACATGACTTCTTTTAAATAATAATAATAATAATAATAATAATAATAATAATAATAATAATAATAATAAAAACATTCAAACGCTTCTTTACACACATCTTGATTATTTTTTAAATAACACATGAATGTGGTTCAACAAGGGGCGGAGCGCAAGTACAATTTATTTATCTAAAGGCAAACTTGATCACGTGAAATCACCACAGCGGTAATCTCGCATTAATTAGCTAAGTAGTTAGCACAGCGAACATTTTATTGTTTAATAGCTAGATAAGATAGACCCGCTTTGTGAGCATATTTAAAATAAGCCCCACCCCCAAATGTGTTTTATTCCCAAAACCAGGAGAGTTTGTGAAGCAGCATTATAAGTCTCTCTCTCTCTCTCTCTCTATATATATACGTATATATATCAGAAATATATATATCAGAATAAACTGTCAAGTTCGAGTAACGCCATGCTACACAGCATGTCTGTCTTGTTACAGAACTGTAGCAGCGACGAACATGAACGAGACGAGCAGTCGCTCTCATGCTGTCTTTAACATCATCTTCACACAGAAGCGCTTCGACAGTGACACGGACAACACTTCAGAAAAGGTGCAGCCTTCTATACGGGTGGCCATTTTGAATTCTTGCCTTTGAAATTGTTTGTCTAATAAACATGCTAATCATTTCCAATATGTTTATCTCCTGTATCACATGGACAAATTCAGGACAAAATGGCACAGCAATTTCAAATTCAATAAATAAAGGAATTTGGTTATATTCACAAACTCAGTATTGTCCATGCTTTCATTGGAGCTTTAATGCTAATAACTTTAACTAGCCCGACAATCTGTCCCCTTTTGGCTAACATCAACCAGGGTGATTGTGATTGATGTAACATGGGAACGACAGAAAAACAAGATGAGCTGGGCTTGCTGTATCTTTAGTCAAATATAGGGCACATGTCTTGTCTAGAGGTCTTAAAAATGGCAACCTCATCTCATATTTGGGGATGCTTTTGGTAAAGATGATGGCTTTTCATGCGGATCTTTTATATTGTTATTAAATCTCCAGAGATGGCTGTGGTTGATGAAACATTTCTAATTCATGAACCCGGCCGGAAGGTGATATAAATCTTCCTGAAATGAGAATGCAGACTGTAACCACCACACGGACGCAGTGTTCATTAGCTCTTCTGTACATTAGTGCATTATTTAGCTGATGCTACTCATTTCCTCACCGGACACAGGTCAGCAAAATCAGCCTGGTGGACTTGGCAGGCAGCGAGAGAGCCGACTCAACCGGAGCCAAAGGCACCAGACTGAAGGTGACTCTCTCTCTATTCTGGAGTCCTGGAGTGTCTAAATGTGTTACACTGTACACTAAGGCACTACATTTTCCTAATATTGTCAGAGTTTATGAGATTATTACCATACTGTGTTTAAGGACAGTTTGATACAGCGGTGCCTGGGCTTAACGAACGAAATATGTTCCAGGAAAGTGGGATGTGAACCAATTTGTACGTGAACCAAAGCAATTTTTCCCATAAGAAAGCATTGAAATTTGATTAATTCGTTCACGAGCCTACCAAATCATACTTTTTGTTAGTTAATTTTTTGGTTTTTATAGTAAAGAGTTTAAAGAAAAACACAATATAGTATACAAAATGCATTAATATTGAAAGAAACTTATGAACTAAAGTAAAAAAAACAGTATACAGGAGTGTAAAATAAAATTTTTTGCGTACCGTCTGAACACCGCTAACGGCTGCTAGAGACCGATACGTACGCATTGTCTCAGTGCGTGGGGGCTTGGATGATGTCGCGTTAGGATGGTGTCGGTCAAGGAATCTGTTCGTCGACCCAATTTTATACGCGAATCGATGCATTTTTTTGCCAACATTTTTGGTCGTGCACCAAATTGTTCGTAGGCCGCAGCATTCGTGAACCGCAGGCACACGCTGTACTTTTTTTTTTTTTATCCTTTACAATTTAAGCATGGACACAAACATTAAGCACTCCCCATCGACAAACTGTCGATCACAACAATGCAAAATGTCTGACATTTATATAACTTTTAATATAAATATAACAACGAAACAGACAGAATTCTGATTGGTAAAAGAACATTTTTTAGGCACTTTGATTATGGTGCCATTTTATGTAGAGTCACCATATGTCCTCTTTTTCCTGGACAGGTCCTCTTTTTGAGACCTAAAAAAGGTGTCCAAGGTGCGATTTTTAAATCGCCGAAAACGTCTGGAATTCGGTTGTTGCTTTCTACATTTGCCAAAGTAGCACCAAAATATGGCCACCCTAATGATAGGTCCAGGTTGTTACATTGGGATTGAAGTAGAACTGTGGACTGAATGCTAATGGTAGTACAACCCCGATTCCAAAAAAGTTGGGACAAAGTACAAATTGTAAATACAAACGGAATGCAATGATGTGGAAGTGTCAAAATTCCATACTTTATTTAGAATAGAACATAGATGACATATCAAATGT
>JAQMCW010000003.1:1010943-1029620 GCA_030068335.1 Chrysichthys cranchii
ACACCTCCTTCATTGGGACTGACTGGCATCATGGCCACACCTCCTTCATTGGGAATGACTGGCATCATGGCCACACCTCCTTCATTGGGACTGACTGGCATCATGGCCACACCTCCTTCATTGGGAATGACTGGCATCATGGCCACACCTCCTTCATTGGGACTGACTGGCATCATGGCCACACCTCCTTCATTGGGAATGACTGGCATCATGGCCACACCACCTTCATTGGGAATGACTGGCATCATGGCCACACCTCCTTCACTGGGACTGACTGGCATCGTGGTCACACCTCCTTCACTGGGACTGACTAGCATTGAGGCTACACCTCCTTTACTGGGACAGACTGGCATCATGGCCACACCTCCTTCATTAGGATTGACTGGCATCATGGCCACACCACATCCATTGCAATTGATTGGTATCGTGGCCACACTACCTTCATTGGAACTATCCGGCATTGAGGACACACCTCCTTCATTGGGATTGACTGGCATTGAGGCCACACCTCCTTCACTGGGATTGACTGGCATCATGGCCACACCTCCTTCAGTGGGACTGAATGGCATTGAGGCCACACCTCCTTCAGTGGGCCTGATACTGACAGTCAATTTGTTACCTCATTAACCATAACAGACATTGAGGCCACGCCCCCTTCACTACGACTGGCACATTTTATATTTGGTAAATATTAAGACGTTGTGCTGATTGCTCAATACCCACTGTAGTTGAAATACTGAAGAAGAGTGAAAGAGTTCGTGATCATGTAGTGACAAGTATGCATTCCTGACAACAAGGAAGTGAATTAATAAATTAATATGCTCATTCTTAGTGACAGATCTGTCCCTCCTTGAATTTGTAGAGACTTGCCAATGACCGACATTCTTTACCCACACCTGCATCGACACATGGACGTGTGCTTTCTTCCCACTGAGTCATGCTGTCTCAGGCCTAGCTGGAAATACCCATGCTATCAATCAGCCTCATCACAGCAATGTTTATATGTTGCTCAACATCTGGAGTGGAGCAGATTCATTCACATTAGACATTCCTCCTGTCTGCTGCCGTAAGACTGGTTCAGATGATTTCCCACAATGTTACACAACTACTGATGCTTCTCGGCAGTTACACACAATTACTCTTGCTGTCTGAAACTACTCGTGCTGTATAGCGTATAACACCCAGGAAAATGATGTAATGAATTCACATGAAATCAAATCCAATCTGAATACACAATGTGCATAAAGTTCCTTTTGATGAAGCTTTAGGAAGCAATGTGCAAACAAAATGGAAAAGGGTGTGCAATACCCATAATGCACTGAGGAAAACACTATGTACGGTGCTGTTATGGAAAAATAATCACTCATGGGGTGGTGTGATGAAGCATAGACACTGTTAACACCCCAAAGGTGTTTTATTCCATTTACACCACAGCAATTCACCAACGACTACAAATTTGTATTGCTTTAAAAACAACACACTCAATTTACAAACTATTTCCAGTTATCACTTACATCACAGCAGCTATAAACAGTTGTTTTCGCACCATCCTCTCTGATCTCTCTCTCTCTTGAAGTTCATAAGAAAAAAACACAGCTTGTCAAGTTACCCACAAACCACAAAGTGGAAACTTTTCACTGTTGAAGATTTTGAAAAACCTACTTCTAACTTTACCTCTGAGTGCTACCAAGCACTGCTCCTTAAATAAACATCTCCTTAAAGAATATTTCACCATATCAACAATTACGCATGTTGTATTAATCTGTTTACATGGCCCGCCCACCTCTACATGTCCTTGTTATTAAAGAAATGATAACGTATTAGAACGAGCGCATCAATATAAACCTTGCTGCTATAGAAAATTATTCAATGCCTTCTGACCAATCAGAACTGAGCATTCAACACGTGACATAAGGTCTCCAGTTTATACAGTGAACTTTAATGTGTACATGGTTTAGTGGTGTTTACGATGGTGTTTATGTGCTCTAAAGAGTGTGCTTTATACAAAAAGGGGCCAAAAGACCAAACGAATCAGAGAAAAAGGTTGCCATGGTGTGTGTCTGATATGACTGAGCGGTACAGGGCTCATATAACCTTCTTTGCTTACAGGTAACGAATAAACTGGCACGTCTGGCTTGGAAAAGTGAGACAAGTGTAAATGAATAGGCTAGCACTATTGTTATATGACTAGAATAAAGGTGAACAGGTAACACAGTTTCTCCCAGGTGAGAAAGCAGCACCAGTGCTGAAAAGGCAGCATTTGTTTGAATTATTTTCTTTATTCTTGGTATTTCTTGCTAAAGCACTCCAGGGGGTAGATTACATATCTGTACTGGTAGCATACTGATAAAATGGTCCATCGTGCTTCCTTTGTAACCTCCACATTTATGAGCTTGCTAGCAATAGGTTAAGCCAAGGAACAGATTCATTTTGGTGTGTGTGTGTGTGTGTGTGTGTGTGTGTGTGTGTGCTTTTTTAACACAGCAGTTTGGTGATAATTTTCTGACAAGAAGATGTAAACAGAGACTTGAAAATAAGAAAGGCCTCCTGTATGATGATGCTGCAATTTGTTTTTAAAGGTATGTTTAAAATTGTGTTAATCTTCTGGAGAAAGATAGATTTTTAAAAATTTTAAACTGCACTTTTAACCAAAATAAAGAACGAATACTACAGACTTAAGCCTGGGGAGTGGGAAATATGTGAAGAGATTTTCCTGACGCAGTATGTATAACATGATGGTAAATACGTTTGCTACCAGTGTGTCAGCCAACAATTGTGTAACATGAAGAAACGTATTTTTTCACATTTTAATTTTTAATTAGCAGCGCACGGTGGCTTAGTGGTTAGCACTGTCGCCTCACAGCAAGACGCTCCTGGGTTCAATCCCCGGGGTTGACCTGGGCACCGTTCTGCGTGGGGTTTGCATGTCCTCTCCGTGTCCTTGTAGGTTTACTCCGGGTACTCCGGTTTCCTCCCACAATCCAAAGACATGCATAGAGGGCATTAGGCTAGTTGGCGACTCTAAATTAGCCGTAGGTGTGAGTGTGAGTGTGAATGGTTGTCTGTCTCTGTGTGTCGCCCTGCGGTGGATTGGTGACCTGCCCAGGGTGTACACCGCCTCTTGAAGTCTGCTGGGATTGGCTCCAGCTTCCCCCCGTGACCCTGAACAGGATTAAGTGGCATAAGATGAATAATTTTTAATTATACGGTTTTAACCTCCTGTGAAGTGTGTGTTTGATAGAGAAGCAGTGTATTTGGTCAGTTTCATAAAATTTCCAAGTATACCTGCATGTTTTCATAGGAAATTCTATAATGTGATGTATTTATTCATCTATAGATATAAACTTATATTGCCCAGCCATAACTTGACTCTTACACTCTGTTGGTATACTCTTGCATTTTTTTTCCTCTTTGGCATTGAAATGACCCCAATATTTAAAATTTTATAATTAATTTTCACATTTATCAATTTACCCGAGACCTTTTTCTCTACCAAGGGCCATCCCTTTCCCTACCCTATATAACTTCTCTTGACCATGCAGGAAAAGTCCAGTTTTTGGGCTCCAATTCTCAATAGAGACTCTCAAAACTAGTTTAGAAAACAGGTTGGGGCCTAACAGACTCCAAACAGAGAGAAAGGGTTAAAATGATATCTTTGACATCTTTGACACACTTAAAATCGTCAAAAGGATGTAGTCGTTTAGTCAAACGGTCACAAGCATTTATCACAAATAAGGGGCGGTCAAACACATTTCTGTGTAAAATCTAGTTAGTTTTGCACTGCAACTGTCTCCATATCACTTTATTTTAAAAAGCCGTGTGTGTTTTTCCTTTCTTTCCCCTATAACAAGGCATTATCTTGATGGTAT
The DNA here is from genome assembly GCA_030068335.1 of Chrysichthys cranchii. Taxonomy (NCBI): domain Eukaryota; kingdom Metazoa; phylum Chordata; class Actinopteri; order Siluriformes; family Claroteidae; genus Chrysichthys; species Chrysichthys cranchii. The sequence goes on from JAQMCW010000003.1 coordinate 1,014,813, forward strand.
TCATGGTCCCTGACCTACTAAACTAGAGGAAATGCTTGACTTCTATAAGCCTCTTTGAATAATGTTGTGTGACTTCTTGGAGGACAAACATTGACATTTTTGCAGACTTATTACCTGCATACTTGTAAGTGTATGTGGTTATTTTCCGTCTCGAGTTGGACAACATTCAGTGTGTGTATATTCCCTGGAGATTTGTATATTTATGTGTTTATTTATTTTAATTTATTTCCTGCTGCTTTATTGTATGTTGTCTTATTTTGCGATCAGAATACAAGAATCCAGGATGTGATTTTGACATGATTTTGCTGTGGTCAACAAATGTCCAGTGTCAGGCCCAAATATGAGCGCTGGGAAGGAAGAACACCTCTGGGACACCTCACGACACCCTGACGGAAAGTCTAGCACATCTGATTTTTTGTTTTTTTTTTGGCCTAGTTTGATGTCTCCTACGACATGGAACGTGACGTTCTTTCTGTACTTGTGTTTGGCAATTTGTCGAACCCTCCTCCCCAACGACACTTAAGGATATGAACGATGATTGGTCCGGCTCAAACTTGTAGTGTTACCAGTCCAAGTCCAGACCAAGACCCAGGCGAGAATTCATGGCACCATGATTGACTAATCTGACATGGTGACCATTGTGAAAGACAAAAACACTGTGTAAAGTGATCTCAGCATTATATGCTGCATTGTATCTTATTTCCTGTTGAAACCCTGGAATTTTCCATCTGAAATGAATAAAGGGTTATCTTATGTCATCTTGTCCTATCTTACAGATGTAAACAGAGTAATAAATGTCCAGATTTAGACACCTTTTACCTGACAAATGTGTACTAAAACACTGAACCTGTACAAGCTTTGATGGATTGAATGGTTTTTGTTTTCCATTCACTATTTTTTTTTTAAATCTACTTTTTATTGTCCTTTATTGTCATTTCCCTTCATGTTCTCTTCACCAAGCCTGCTTGAATATTCAAACCACTTGTAGTTTGAAAAAATATCTTTATTTTTTTATCGTCATGATATTAGGCTAATATTGTTGTTGTCGCGTCAAGCCAGGTCTGTTAGCATGTAAGCTAACTTTACATTCTGGGCCTTCTAACCGACACCAACGGCTTTTTTCTTTTTAAAATTCATTTCTCGCGCACGCGGCGTTCCATTACGAGTCCTGAGGGAGATAAGCAGCGAGAGAGAGAGAGAGAGAGAGAGAGAGAGACTGCGCGCGCGAGCGCGCGCTCAACATTCCTCACATTCCACATTCGCAGTGAAGAAATAAAACCCCACCCCACCCCCAACCCCCCCCGCTCGCTCTCCCGCCGCGCGCGGTTAGTTAGCTATTTATGATCCGCGCGCGGCTCTCGCGCAGTTCACCAGAGCAGCGGAGTGTTCACCACAGGACAAGTCACAACTCTACACCTCCATAATGCTCCAAAACAGGAGATAAATAACAACGAGACGTTCAAAACACACACCTTGGGTTGTTTACACGCACTTTAAAGCCAGCAGAGGACCTTCGACTTGGTGTGAGAAGAATAACTGAGGTAAATTTATTCAAAATATTTCCTCACAGGAAAGGCGCGAGAGTAAGATGTTGTTAGTCGAGGTTTGGTTTTTGGGTTTTTTTAAAGCACGTTTTGAGGTTTAAACTTCACACAGTTAGGGAAATGTTACTCGGGGGGACCGTGTGTTGTTCAAAATCTTGAATAAATCGTTTTAGGTGGACGATATTGTTTTTGGGGGTGTTGCTGTCGTGTTAAGCGACAGGTTCATTCTCCTTTACCTCAGGAATGCGGCGTGATGATAGCCTGGTGTTAACGTCGGTCACGTGACATGCCCAAGTATTTTTGTTCATTTTTTCCCCAACATTTACTTTATGTTATTTATTTATTATTATTTTTTTTATTTTTGAACTATTTAGCCTTTAAGATATGTAATTGTTTTTATTTTATTTTTTTCCAACTAGTTTAATTGTATATTTGAAACGAACCTTTTATGCAGTCTTATTCGGTAGAAACCAAGACATTTCTAATGAAAATATTGTAATTATATAAAGCAGATTAAGACATAAAAATAAATAAAATACAAAATAAATAAATCAGTTAACTTATTTATTTATTTAGTATTTATTACAAGCAGCTGCCTTATATTGCCCTTTTTTTGCAACCTTTTATGCATTTTTTTGTGCCTCATTTAGTCATTTTTCTATTTATTTGTAATTAAATTTAAAAAAGCTTTTCACTCAGTGTGAGTTCAGATTTTTATATATATAGATATATATATATATATGTGTGTGTGTGTGTGTGTGTGTGTGTGTGTATATACAGTATATGTATATGTATACCGGTATACACACACACTAGCTGATTCCCCAGTGGCTTCGCTCACTGAGTGCAAGGGCGAAAAATAAAATGCAGTATTTATAAAATAAGTTTGTTAATTACCAATTTTATTTTTCAACAAAGTGGTCATGCGTCATTTCCGTTTCAAACGGAAAAGAATTTTATATACTTAAATCAACGTTTTCTTAAATAATTACTTCCCAAATTACTTTACTTCTTTTCAATATCAGTAAAATAACTCTCACGCAAATAATAACAATTCGCAAAGACAATATAAAAATGGCATCCACACACGAAATGATTACTTCAAATGTAAGCGCTGGTTATGCTGTTTCTGGTTATATGTATGCACGTATACCTACCATTGTGACTTAAATATTTATGATATATTGTAAATATCATGCTGTTATACATCGCCCACCTTTACTACTGAACATCTGTCAGTGTATTTGAACTCCACAACTCTGTTTCTCAACTCTTATCTGTATCTTATCTGTGTCCCTGTTCAGGTCTCTAGTTTTGACCTGATCCACGGAATACTTTACCTTTATCCCAAACAAAAAGGAAAAAATGAGATCGGAGGACGCGTCAGGCACGGTGCTGCACCGACTGATCCAGGAGCAGCTGCGTTACGGAAACCCCACAGACGCTCATACCCTCCTGGCCATCCAGCAGCAGGCCCTGCGGAGCGCGGTGAACAGAGGAGCCGGAAGCTCACGTTCCTCTTCCGACAGCCTCTCTCAGGAGGAACGTCAGGAACCTCAGGGCCAGGAGCACCACGTTGACTTCCAGCACTCGGAAATCTATCTTCCCTACCACCATGAGCAGCTGCCCACATACGAGGAGGCTAAAGCGAATTTACAGCTCATGGCCTCTCAGTGGTGCCAGGACAGGCAGCTTTACCCAGAGGACGACGTGAAACCCAGCCACGTCAGGTCACTCAGCGAGCGTCTAATGCAGCTCTCGCTGCTACGCAAAGACCTTACCGTGGAGTCTCTCTCCACAAGCTCTTCCTCTAGTTACCCACAGATAGCTGGCTGTCAAGTTAGACAGCATCACCTGGGATTTCAGCCTCACACATCTGATCACACAAACGAGTTAGAAACAATCTACACAAAACCTCCACCACCCTTCCACTCCCAACACACCAGGTAAATGCAAATGAACCGCCAGTTGCATTACTGCTGTAACACTTTCGGCCATTATAATATCATGAACAAATTTCAGTTTAATGAGGGACCAATTATAGGAAAGGCAGGCTGTATTTTCTTGACTTTATCTCTAGGTAGAGTTATCATACACATCTGTGTAGGCCTCCAAGACTTGAATCTAAACTCAAAATCTCAACCTGCATCAATAAAAGTTATTATAGGAAGGGGTTCAAGCTAAGTAACGTATTCTGAGGAAATACATTCCTCACACATGCAATAATGGAGATAATTCCTACAAATCACTTAGCGTTAGATCTTAGTTCTCTCTTTGCTCTAGATGGACAATCCCAGTTTGGTTATTAAAAACTACCAATCCGATCTTTATGTTTAGACTCGTCCCACCTGTGCCATCACCCGAAGCACGGCAGGTTTTCTGCAGCGCACCCCCCTCTGGCAGGGAGGTCTCCCCACAAATGGAGCTGCTGATAAAGGAGAATGAGAGACTGAAGCAAGAGCTGGAAGGTCACGCAGAAATGGCCCTCAGAATTCACAAGGTAAAATAATTTCCCTTCGCCGTGATCCTTATTTCACCTAAACGTGTTTTACACACATAGGGTATCGTGAAATATTTCAGCACGACAAAGGACATGCCAGTTAAAAGGAGGTGCCCTGTTTTTGGCCTGCTTGTCTCGGCACACACCTGTGCTGCCTGCTGTGTTAGTTGCTATGAATTTGTAAACAAATATGCGCTATGCTATGCTGCGCTAATTGTTAAGTTGAAGAGGTTACATGCCAAGAATTCTGACTTGACACTAATTGGTTATTTTGTGCACTCAGGAGGAGGCTGTCTAAGCAGGTGGAATATTTTTGTCTGAGATAACGTCTGTCCCATTTAGAGGGTAGAATAACATCATCGGAATTCGAAAGGTACTTATCTAGGAGAAAATACTACGTCCTTTCTGTTATTGAGCGATGGCGTCACGGCGTAGCTCCAGGTGGGTCACCTGTCAGGTGTCGGAATAATCCGGCAGCTCTGTGTTTAACTTTAGCTTAGCTCAAAGTGCCCATAAACCTTTCCTTTTTTTTTCCATGGTTGCGTCAACATAGCTTAACGTTCTCTCATTCCGATGGAATGATAATTGCTGGGGAGAGAGAGAGGCACCGCCTTGTGTAAACTTACCTGGGGTGAATAATGCCTCACTTTTTCCATATGAGTGCAATTAGGCGTGTGTGTGTGGAGATTTCAGACAGGAATGGATCACTCATGTCATGGGACGAGACGCTGGAAACGCGTAGCAACGTTACACACGAGTATGTAATAATACGCATATATAGTCAGGTATTATAGATCAGGAGGTGGGGCTGGGCTGGGTCAGTTACAGTCATGTGCCAATCGTCAACTTTCATACCATGATAATATCCGAAAAGGCTTATATGAATTATATTATAATTCGTTTCACTTTTAAAAAGTGCAGTGATGAATCTGTCTGCGTTATTTTATCTTATTTAATTAAATTTTATTAATGGAATTATTTACTCACATTTGTTCATCCATGCATTTTATTTGTTTTAGGTATTTATCTGTGTGTTCATCCTGTTCATTTTATTCCATTTTATTTTATGTCATTTATTGACTTATTTTATATGCGCATGAATTCCTCCCCATTTTATTTTATTTATGCACTCATTTACATCATTAAATGCATCTATCTATCTATCTATCTATCTATCTATCTATCTATTTATTTATTTATTTTTCCAAGCTAGTCAATCTATTCATCTTATCATTTTATCGTTTTATTTATTCATTCATTTATAATTCTGTTTTTGTTCAATTCTATTCATATGATTCATTTTATTGTATGATAATTTATTTATCTCTATATTAATTCATTCATATGTAATATATTTTAATAATTAAATTATTGCTACACTCACTGCACTGTACGGAATAAATTTTTATATGCAGTATATGGTGGAATAAATAATTAGTTCCGGTTTAGCATATTGTAAATAAAAATAAAAATGCCCTCCACCTTTTTCTCTCTCATAGCTGGAGCAGGAAATCCAGCGGATTTCCGAGGCCTATGACACCTTGATGCAGGGCTGCGTGAAGCGAGAAACACTGGAGCAGACACTCAGGAGCAAGCTGATGGCTGAAATTAAGAGGCTTCAGGACATTAACACGGACCTGAGAGGTACTGAAAGCGTCAGTGGGGTTTGTTTAAGTGGGTGCTATAGAATAATAAATGCATAAAGCACTGCCACACTCATGCCTTATTTGACAAAACCTTGAGATGTCTTAACTAGTCTGGATTCCTGCGGAATTCGGTGCTCACGTCCGTGTTTATTTGCTTTATAGAGAGTCTGGAGAGCAGCACCATTCAGGCGGCAAAAGACGTGAAAGCCGCTGACCGCAACGAGCAGGTTATCGCTAAACTCCGCGTGCAGAGTGAGTATATCAGCAGTTTGCACAGACACAGAGAAAATCTGAGGTCACGTGGTTTTATCACACACAAGTGTGAATGTAGGGCCCTAAAATTTTTGCACTAAAAAAATATACATATAGGCTTGAAATGCATTCGAATGTTCAAAGATACAGAGCTGCTGAAGTTTCTGTAAACACAGACCCTTGGATCTGCCTCCTAAGATCAAACAGGAAGCAAGTTTGCAGGCTTCAGCTCAGGAATTTGGCTTACAGACACCACACATGACCTTTGTCTTGGAAGTAGAATGAGCAGATCAGGACGGTTCGGCGACCCTCTCGTCTTTTTTTAGCGAACAGATGAGGCATTGTTTATACCGGACTCCTCTTTCACTCTGATTGGCTTTTTAACGGTGGGAAAAAAGATTAAGGAATGTAAAGCTTCATGGATGTGTGTCACAGGGAGGGCGGCTACTTCTCCTTTTTTCCTTCACATTTCTTGGCCTCTTGCGTAAAAGCGACATGGTCCATATTTCGCAACCGAATTTGTGGATGTGAGCAGGAAGTCCCGACACAAACATGGCATCCCAGGAATAGGCTTGGGGGTGTTGGCTTTTTGAGCTGTTCCTTAGTCTTTTAAATACACACCGTTCCTATTAGCTCGATTGTAGTTACTGAATTATTCATGGTAGTTACAGGGGGTCCAGGACTTATGCCGGAATTCCGTTCCTACGGAGCGACATAACGCGATTTTCGCCGTAAGTCGGAACGCATATACATGTACTGTACATAAGTAGTATCTATGTCCGGTGAATGTAAACAAAGCCGTCTTCCTCGTATAGCGCCGCGTGACGACGTATTCGCCCACTCCACTCGCCAACTAGTTCCCGCGCGAAATTTGTTTTAATGTAGTTGCCAACCGACGTAACCACCAAACGCCATAGGTCGATGACGTTGTAAACCGAGGACCTGCTGTACCTTATAATCTGCTGTAAGGTGAATAACTGAATAAGCCAGAGATGTGATGTGTTTATTAGGTTTTTAATCAGAGAATGTAATCAAAGTCCAGAGCTCGGGGTCAAAATACAAGCAAACCAAAACCACATATACTCACGTTATACGTTATAAACGACTTCCTGACACAAAAATGTTTACATATACAACTGTGAACATTTATATTAATATTATCTTCATACTCAACTACTCAGTGCTGTTAGAATATGTATACAATTATTCTCCATTATCTTTATTTACTCTTATTTAACTGGTTGCTGTAAGAGTTCCTCTCATCTTTTATAAACTTTTTTTCCCTCCTAAATGACAACATGAAAAACCCCACAACTTCAACTAGAGACATAAAACAAACAAAGACATCTCCTCAACTCTGAATTGTCACTTGTGAACTCTCGACTGGTCTCATCAACCGCCAAGAAACCATAGTGTTCATGTTGAATTTGTAACCAGTCTCTCTGTCTCTCGCTCTGTCTCACAGATGAGGAGCAGAAGTTGCAGTGTGTGCGACTGGAGCGTGAGGTGCAGCTCATGCACGAGGAGACGAGTGCTGCGCAGGAGCGCAGTCGGCAACTGCAGGCCGAGCTGCACAGGAAGAACGCATACGTGGAGCGGGTGGAGCGTCTGCAGGGGGCGCTGGCTCAGTTACAAGCCACCTGTGAAAAGAGAGAGGGCCTGGAGCTTCGCCTGCGGACACGGCTCGAAGTGGAGCTGCGAACGCTCAGGAACCAACAGGTGTGTCCATGAATATGAGCAGACACACGTTTAAAGCTGGGTGAAATCTCATATCGGGATGATTGTAAAATAAAATGAGTATTGTGAACGATTTTAAGGGTACAATTATGTCTGTATTTCTCTGATTCTACTCCAACAGAGGCAGAGTAATACATGTCCAGCCTTCACGGGCGTCTCGGGATCCTCGGCGAATGTGAGCGCCCTGCTGGAGCGCCTGAGGGAGCGCGAGGAAAGGATTTTGACCCTGGAGGCCGACATGACGCGTTGGGAGCAGAAATACCTGGAGGAGAAAACCATGTTGGAGTTCGCCATGGACCGAGCAGCCACTGCTGCAGCTCAGAGGTAAAGACTGAAAAATAAACCTAGCCTCTGGTGTAAATGCACACGCACGTTGGGATCCGTGATAATTTACCTTGGTTTATGTTTTCTTTTCACAGGGACACTACCATCATCAACAACCGCTCACCCTGTCGTTCATCTAAAACCAGCTTCAGTGAGGATCTGCCTCGTGCTGAGATTCAGAGCCAGGAAGTAGAGAACAGGTACGAGATCATACGGGGTTTGACATTTCATCCCACTGAATTCCTTGTTGACTTAAGGGTTGTTCGGACCACGCATTTCGTTTCAAAATATCCAACCTGTTATTGTGTGTAGAATTAAACAGATTTATTCAAATACATATATATATATATATATGAAGTCTGTGTTAAAAGACCCTGAAATATGCGTTTTGTGTGTTTGATCAGGATCCGTGATCTGTACGGGCAGATCATGGAGAAGGACGCTGTGATTAGCGTTCTTCATTATCGGCTCCAGCAGGAACAGGAGAAAGGTGAAGAAGGTGAAGGTGTGTCTCTGGGTTGCCCCTCCCACTCTGACTCAAGCTCCTCCTACAATAAGGGTAAGAATGCAGTAGTAGTAGTAGTAGTAAAGCTAATATTGTTAATGCAAACGTTTTTAGAGGCATTTTAAATAAAAATGTTCTTTATTTCGCTCCAGGAAAGTGTGACACAGATGAGCAGACAGGAAATGCGTCGAGTTTTTCAAACGTTGCTGATGCAGTGTGTAAGGCCAGGGGCCGGGCTGAACCCACCACACACACACAACCAGCTGCAGGGCAGCTTTCCAGCAGCCTGGGTCAGTACACTCTCTCTAACACACACACACACACAAAAAAAAAAAAGGATGATGAAGAATGGAAAAACAGAATGAGTTAGTGATTAGAATGAACTCTGCATGGATCATTGCACAGTCGGACAGCAGCGTTCACATTGATTAAACACGAGCTGCATTCCAGTGGTTATTGATTTACTAGTGTGTGTGTGTGTGTGTGAGCATAGGAGCATGTTAGCTCACTGATGTGAAGAAATATTTCCAGTGTCAAAGGAGCAGATTGCTTAATAAATAAAAAAAAAACTGTACTATGGAACGGCTACATTTACATGCCGATATGTTCTGCAGTCCGAACGAATACAGAATGAGTGCAGATTCACTGCGAAAAATTATACCTAAGGCAAGCTTGAATAAAGAAGGGAGCTTAAATAAAGAAATATTTCTCATTCTGAGATTACATAACAAACGTGATCTGTTTAAGCCTATTTCTGTATTTACTAAAATCAAATTTAAAATGATCGCTGTCTGTCGGCAGATAATTTTGCTTCTTTCTAGAAATAAACACTTTATTAGTTTTTAACGAGTTTTAAATTGCTTCCATCTCAACAAAACACCCCCCCACCCATCCACAGCGTGAGAAAGAGGATGTGAGCGCAGTTATATAGTATAACATTCTGTGCATAAACCTTTTGAATAAAAATCACAACAACAAATAGAAGCTTTGTGAAGGTTTTCACTTTTTTTTTTTTTTTACACAGAAAATATTAAGAATCTTCAACGAATCATTAGTTGGACTTAACATAACATAAGCTACATACTAACACACACACGCTAAGATTCCGATAGTGAAGGTAATCAAATCCAAACACTGACAGCGAGTATTTTCAATTTATCGGCTCACTAACCTCATTCAATTGGACACAAAATTAATTCATCTTAATCGGTTTATTCTGTTCTGACAGAGCTCTCACTCGGATTATTACCAGATTATTGGGCTGTATGTAAGTGTAGCTCACATCATCCAAGATATGTCGACAGTGTATAAATGTATAAAAGTATGTTGTGGTACGTATTCGCACAAATGCCGCTTCCTTTATTTATCTACATAACATTGATGTTTTGGGTTGTTGTTTTTCCACAGAAAGCAGCAAACAGAAAGCTGCGGATCCATTCACAGGTCTGGACAGCGTGGAACCTGAGGCAGTGGAAATCTTCATCTGAGCGCACACAGAACGCGGGAACTTCGAAGAACCATGAAAATGAAAAACACAGAGAGAGAGAGAGAGAGACGCTCGCTGAGGTGTCTGGAGGATCTCAAGCTCTTGCTCGTGGACCGCTTGCTAAGCTGAAGCAGCTCTTTGGAGGGGAAATAAACGCAGACTTGTGTGAAGTGTTTGAGGAAAATGAGCAGTGTCGTTTTGTGATTCAGAGGAATTATTGAAGCCCAGAACAAAGAAGTTACCTGGAGTTTAAATTAATTTTACAGGAATGCTACTTAAAAAATCGCAAATGCAAAGTCAGGTGCATGAATCTCTATGTCGTTATTCACTGGTGAAGTTCATACTTTACATTACCCCAACTCAGACAGACAGAGAGAGAAAGAAGCTGAGAGAGAGAGATAGATTCAGGCTTCAGCTACACCTCCTCAGGTAACTTCTTAGCCCCGCCCCCTCGGCTCACTAAAGGCTCACTAAAACCCCGCCCCTTAAACTGTTCAAGTGCTTAACCAGTAGCTGTAAAATATCATCTAGATATTAAGTTACATTAACACCTGGCATGTTTCTAAATCTGCTTATGGATTTCCAATTTATTAAAAATGTATTATTTATGACAAAACTCTTCATGTATTTAAACATGTATTTAAGAATGTTACCTTGGTCTGTTTTTAGTATCTGGATTGTTTTTCTTTCACTTCCTTCTTTTTTCCCCCCCTCCCTAAATGAAGGTCTCACATTCCCACATGCACACACACACACACACGCACGCACACACGCACGCACACACATTCATCGTTGATCTCACCACATTGTTATTCTGTTGAATTTCTCCTGGAGGCTGAAACTGTTGTGGGTTTTTTTTTTTGTTTTTTTTTTTACAGCTCCACCTCTGCTGTGTATTCTTTTCTTTTTCATTCTTTCCTGTAAAAAACACTGCCGTGTACTCAGAGAGGCCTGGGGTGTAATGAATTTACAGAAAATTTTGAATTTGTGTTAATTTTCAGAGTACAACGCATCTGCTGGTCAGTGTGTAGTACACACAATCCCTCTGAGCTGTGCTTCCTTCATATATTTTGTTTACCACGTTGTAACCTATGATGTAAGATTAATATATTTGCTATTTTATATTTTATATCAGTGGATCCACTACTCAAACTGTTCATTTTCAAGTCTTATATAAGATGTGAACGTTCTGGAACATTTCACACCTGTAAAAAAAAAAAGTAATAATAATAATAAAAATAAATAAATAAAAGCGTTAATATATTTAACTGTCTTTTTTTTAATGCGTCTCTGTCTGTCTTTCTGTCTTTCTCTTCCACACTGAATGAAATGTAAAGAATGAGAGTAAATACTACGTCACGTCGGAATGAGACGTCTCTGACTCGCGTCGACTGAAACCTGTTTACGAGTGACGATGAGTCATTTTAACTGTAATGGCCGTGGGGAACGTTCCTGCTCTACATCAGACCTATAACTGCAACATGACTCCACCTGTATGGAATACCACACACATCATCAGGATGCATTGATTTTAAAGTTCACACAGCTTTACGCCACAGTGCTGTAGGCTCTGAATTCTCCCTGGTGAGAAAGTCTCATCTCATTGAACAGCAGCTCTGACTGCAGTTAGTCCGGGGTTTTTAATACTTTATTGTTCCTCTGTAACAGCTGAAGTTACACTACACCCCAGATTTGATGTGTGATAGGACAAAATTAAATAACATCACCCCCCATCCCCCGTTATGGTTTGACCCTTGATAAAGTGCAGGATGAATTTGTAAAGGTCTGATAGTGTCATTTTTTTTTTTGCCCAAAGCTTTTCTGTTTATTTAAAAATGGAACATTTTCTGATTTTCACCAAATTCATACCCTGCGATTAGAAGGTCAGGACAACCAGAGTAATGCACTTAGTTTTGTCCTGTCATGTTCCGCAGATGAGATCCGAGCCTCTCCTTTCCATGCTGCTCTACATTACACTATGCTACATAACACTATACTACACTATGCTATTCTACACTATGATACACTGCATTACACTACACTGCATTACACTATACTGCACTTCACTACAGTATGCTATGCTGCACTATACTACACTGCATCACACTATACCACATTATGCTACACTACACCGCATTACAAAATGTTGCACCCCACTATACTGCACTATGCTACACCACATTACACTAAACATTACTTCACAATACCACACTATGCTTCACAACATTATACTACACTGTACTATTCTGCACTACACTACACTACACTTCAGGATACCACACTGTGATACACACTGCACTACACTATACTGCGCTGTGCTGCACAACACTATACTGCACAACACTATACTACACTGCACTACAGTGTACTACATCACACTATGCTACACTACACCGCACTACACTATACTGCACTTTGCCACACTACGCTATACTACACTGTGCCACACTATACTACACTGCATTATTTTATACTACACTTCACTGTACTACACTATACTACATCGCGTTACACTAAACTATGCTTCACGATGCAACACTATACTACACTGCACTATACTATACTTCATTATACTGCACTCAGATACACAACACTATACTACACTACACTTTTCTGCAATACACTGTAGTACACTACACTGTACTGCACTATACTACACTACACTATTCTGCACTTCACTATATGGCACTATGCTACACACCACTATACTACAAAGCACTATTCTACACTGTAGTGCACTACACTATACTACACTGCACTATACTTCACTTTGCTACACAACACTGTACTACACTACATTATTCTACACTGTACTGCACTATACTACACTTCACTGCACTAGACTATACTACACCGCATTGCAATATACTGCACTGTTACACAACACTATACTGCACTACACTTTTCTACACTGCACTGCACCATACTACACTACACTACTCTGCAACACACTGTGCCACTATGCTGCACAACACTATACTACACTACACCATACTTCACAATGCTGCAGTATACTACACTGCACTTCACTATACTCCACTTCATGCACTGCACTACACTACGCTAAATTACACTACACTACACTGCACTATACTCCACTTTATACACTGCACTACAGTATGCTAGACTACACTATACTCCACTTTATGCACTCCACCATGCTGAACTACACGATACTACAACGCACTACACTATATTACACTTCACTGCACTATACTACACTATAAAACTTAATACACTATACCAGGATGAAATGAACTGCACTCCTGTGTGAGGCTTGACCACCTTAACCTGCAGTCACATTTGGTGAAGATAGAAGAACATCACATTTTCACCCAAAAATGATAAGGGATTAGCCTCTGAGGTGTTTTAGGCCAAAAATGTGACATTCTCCCATTTTCCTCAAATTCATACCATGCACTGGAGATTTCAGTATGAACACAGGTGTGCACTGAGGTTTCAGGCTGTGATGTTTCAGAGCTGAAGTATGTGCTGCTTACTTCTGTACTGTACTGTACTATAATATACTGTACTATACCATGCTACACTATGCTATGCTGTGCTATGCTACATCTTAGCTCATAATTTGGTGAAGATCTGAGAACGTGACTTTTTTAATCAAAAAATGGTAAGGGGGAAGGGTTTTGTGTTTTTAGGGAAGAAAAAATGACATTCTCCAAATTGAACCAAAGCCACACCTTGTGATAGGAAGGTCGAAATGAACACAGTAGAGCACTTGGTTTTGTCCTGTCATGTTTCCTACCTGAGATTTGAGGTTTCATTTCCATTCTGTGCCTCACTGCACTTATCTGTACTGTACTGTACTGTATTGTACTGTACTGTACTGTACTGTACTGTACTATACTATTCTATGCTATGATGTCCGATGCTATATCTCAGCTTTGGAGTGTGATAGGACAAAACTAATTGTACTCTCACGTTAGCCTTGACTGCCCCAACACGAAGGGTGAATTTGGTAAAGATCTGAGAACATCACTTTTTTCATCTAAAAAAATAGTAAGGGGTTGTTGGGCCTTTGTGTTTTTGGTCAAAAATGTGACATTCTCTGATTCCAACCAAATTCACAGCATGCATTGGGAAGGTCAAGACAAACACAGAAATGCACTTAGATTCTTCCCATCATGCTCCAGAGCTGAGATCTGTGCCTCTAATTTCCACGCTGTACTGTAGTGTACTGTACTATAATATATTATATTATATCTCAGCTTTGGAGTGTGATAAGACAAAACTAACTGAATGCTCATGTTTGATTTGAACACATTAATGCGCAGGGTGAATTTTGTGAAGATCTGAGAACGTGACATTTTTCACCCAAAAATATGGTAAGGGGTTAGCTTTGTGTTTTTAGGGAAGAAAAAATGAAGCTCTCCAAATTGAACCAAAGCCGTACCTTGTGATAGGAACACAGTAGAGCACTTGGTTTTGTCCTGTCATGTTTCCTAGCTGCGATCTGAGGTGAAGATCTGAGAACGTCACATACTTCCACCCCAAAATGGTAAGGGGTTAGCCTCTGTGTCTTTAAGGAAAAAAATTGCCGTTCTTTGATTTTCAGTGTCGCAGAACCACAGCGAGTCTAAAATACAGGAAAAATGTTCTCATTGCATGTTCTCACTGCTATAAAGAGATAAACCCACACACCCGTCCCGCGTGTGAATGAGTTTTTATTTATTTCCTCTGAGGTGTCACTGAGGGTGTTTGACCTCATCCTCACCAAGGACACACGCACGCACGCACGCACGCACGCACACACACACACACACACACACACACACACACACACACACACACACACA
>JAQMCW010000003.1:1209408-1221402 GCA_030068335.1 Chrysichthys cranchii
CTTTTTTGTGAGTGTGTGTGTGTGTGTGTGTGTGTGTGTGTGTGTGTGTGTGTGTGTGTGTGTGTGTGTGTGTGTGTTCTGTTGCTTTCAGGTTTCCGTCCGTTTCCGCCGTCTACCTGTACGGTTCCCTTTTCGCGTTAACTATCCCAGCTTATTTGTGCGTACTCCGTCGTTTAGACACAGCTAACGGGGAACGACCAGCATCGTTTGCTACGCTCTGCGTTGAATTCCCTTTCTGAAGGAGTTTTATGATCGTTTTCCATCGTTTCAGCGCTCTTCTCAGGGCCGTGTTTCCTGTCGATCAGCCAGGTGTTACAGCTCATTAAGGTCCGCAGGCGCTCTCTTTGTAACTGCAGACTCTTAACTTGCATAATTGCATAGTTACCTGTGTAGGCATTTGTTTTAGGAAATGCAAATTCTGACGCAATTTTTTTTTTCTTCACCATGAAGTGAGTCTGTAATTTTTTTTTCCTGTGCATGATCTGAAAATTAAAAAGTGTCACTCAGTACAACAATTTCATGTAATGTTTTTGAGGTATGTTTTCTAAAGCCAGAATGTTCAGCCGTTACATAAAACAGATGAATGAACGTCCTCCATGAGGAGCAAGCCCATGTTTTCTGCCAGAGGTTGTAATATTACACTCGGCTGTGTAATAACCTAAAAAAAACCTAAAAGAAGCGTAACGTCTCCTTACAGAAAGCTTTACCATTTCACTGTTTCAATGATTACACATGTTTTGGTAAATAATGACTTTATAAAACCTGTTTATAATTATCCTTGGCTTATATAGATCATCTAGCTGTTCCTGTGAATGAGCTGTTACTATAGCAACAGTGACACGAGAGTAAATACCTGTCAGAGCTGCTATAGAAAAGCTATATATATATATAATTTTTCTATTTTTTTTTTTTTGAATTTTTTTTTTTTGTGTGTGTGTGTGTGTGTGTGTGTGTGTGTGTAATTGTACAGTGTCCTTGGGTTCCATAAAAGGCACTTAGGAAAATATTACAGGTAGTCTTCAAGTTACGATGGACCCATCATAAGTCGAAAATATTGTATGTCAAACCACTGTGTTGAACCACTTAGCCTAGATTAGGCATCTCAGTTTAGCTTCGCCTAGTTCAGCCTAGCCTACCCAGGAGTCTTTTCCTGTAGGAGACATGCTGGGCGTTTAGAAGACGTGCTTTTGAATTAAAATTAGCTCTTGAAGCTCACAAAAAAACCCACGGTAATGCACTGTACAGTACACCGATACACAAGGGATCTCCGTGAGTCGCAGGAGACAGCGAGGCATGACACGAGGCAAGTGATCTGGGCATGGTCCGCATACTTCCGGGTGTCGTCCGCACGTCTGCATATGTCATATACTGTTACGCTGGCCTGCCGGCGATGCCTGCCTGCGAATCTTAAATATTTTCTAAATATTTTACAATTTTTAGCATATCACAATCATCATCGTAACTTTGAAATATCACAAGTCGGACCATCGTTACTCGGGGAGCACCTGCTTTATTATTATTATTATTATTATTATTATTATTATTATTATTATTATTATTATTATTATTTAACACTTTTTGACCAATCTGATTTTGAAATTCAACGCAGTTCATTGCAGTGGTTTAAAAACCAAAAAAACCAAAAATCCCCCCTAAAAACAGCAAAGCCCGCTTTTGAAAAGCGTTTCTTTGGTATTTTCCTGAACAAGCGTCAGCCAAGAGTGAAGCTCTTATCAGCTCTGTTTTCCTAACCAAATCATTTAACACTCTGATATTTGGATTGCATGGTTATGATCCCAGGATTTTTTTTTTCTCTTTTCATATCATTTTCCCGCCAGTCATAACAGTCTGTTGGACCTCTTTGAAACATCTTCATTCTGTAGCATGTACAGTTCTTGGTTCCTTGCTATGGTGATGGAGGAGCCACTGGAAACTTCCCTCTCTGAGGAGGGAAATGGGGGGTAATGAAGTGTACTGGTCCTTGTTCCTGGTGTGGTCCAGTAATACCTCATTAGTATTTATCTATTACCTAGAATGGGGCATGTAGTCTACCTCGAGCTTTACATTACAGTCCATTTCAACACAGTACATTTCCAAGTCAGAAATGGATTAAAGATGATGGCATGACCCCAGTGACCCCTAGCTTAGCTTTTTTTCCCCCAAATGTCCCTACATTTCTGCTTTTTTCCCTACTCTTTTTATTTTTTAGGTGAACTTTGACATGCGGGTTCACAAGTTTCCGTCTTGTGTGGCGATTATTGGGAAATTAGAAGAACGAGGGCGTGACTGAGGAGTCTTTTGGCTTTGCTAAACCAACATTTTGGACTTTTCCAAAATGGACAAATCATCAGTTTACTACGGAAATGAGTCGTCTCATGGTGAAAATCTGTTTTTCACTCTCCTTGTAAGCAGTGTTGCCATGGCAGCTTCTGGATGGCTCGTCTGACGCAGACTTGCTCTATTTAAACAAAGATTTCAGTTTGTCCTACCAGGCTTTCATGCCCAAACCCTTTTATTGGTTCCCCCACTGTCTGTGAGGTCATCTGGGGTCACATGTAATCAGCAGACCAAGGGGGTCGCCAGGCACATAAACAAGCCTGTGTCAGGCGCTCAGAAAACACCCCGCGGCCACTTAAACTCGAACGAGTGTTTCCTGTGCCATAAACACCGTGTTTTGAAAGTAAACATTCCTGCTCGACAGAAAGAAGAAGAAGAAGAAGAAAAAAAAAAAAGAGAAGCCGAACAGCCGTAGCCTTGCGGACGCTCTGAATGAATTTGAGCTCGGCACTTAACACCGAGGAGTCCGTCATCAGGCTATAAAACACTGCAGTAGATTTCTGGAAGCGCCCAGACAGCTTATTTTTCTCCACGGTCGTAAAAGATTTGAAATTTTTTTTTTTTTTCACTCTGCGATCTATATCCAAAACAAATACATAAGTGGGCTTATGAGATGGAGGACATGTTCGTAAGATCTCACAGCAGCTAGGGAAAAGCGGTATCTCATTTTTCTGCTCTGGAGGAAGAAAAAGAAGTGGAGGTGGAGGAGAAGGAGGTGATGGTGATCTGAGGCTGAAGAAACGTTTAGAGTTTCCCGTGAAGTCCCAGAGAGTCGCTGTGTCGAGATTTTATTGTGTTTAAAAGATAAGAGATGGTCAGAAGGACACTTTTGGTCATTTTTCATCTAGATAGAGAAAGAATGTAAGCAACATCTGGACCTCCTTTTTAAAAACAGTATGAACTGATGAACCATATGGAGTTACTTTAAAGATACAAGAGTTAAAAAAAAAAAAAAAAAGTCATGGTAAGAAAAAAAGCCCTTACAGAAGCAACAAGTGCTTGGAGCCTTAAAATAACAGAAGTGGTCCAAGTATACGATACATCTGTATTTTATTTGAAAATTTGGAAGAAACTAAGCATGTGTGTGTGTGTGTGTGTGTGTGTGTGTGTGTGTGTGTGTGTGTGAGTATGTAATATTTGACTGTCACTTGCAATAGCTCAGATGACTCGAAGATGCCTGGTAATACTTTTGCATGAAGAAAGTTGAAACGATTTCTGTCCCACAACACACTAACCCTTCATCATTACGCTGTTTTATTGCATAAGAATATTACAGATTCAGAGATATATTCTGACCATATACAAAAAGAAAGGCAAAGGCAAAGGCCTCACACACACACACACACACACACACACACACACACACATTCTGTTGGAGCTGGTTTGAACTGGTGTGCACGTCAGCAGCATCTTGTACCCCATTAATTCAAGTGGAACTGCATGTTTATGAGATCTTTATGAGTTTATGAGTCTTTGAGATCTGATGAGTGATCAAAATCCAACGTGAGCAAGTTTAGTTTTAATCGATTGAGCTGTGACGGACAGGCACAGAGGCCACGCCTCCTTCACTGGGATTGAGACTCATGGACACAGAGGCCACGCCTCCTTCACTGGGATTGAGACTGACGGATGTACAGGCCACGCCTCCTTCACTGGGAATGCGATGCGTGGATGCAGAGGCCACGCCTCCTATACTGGCATTGAGACTCATGGACACAGAGGCCACGCCTCCTTTACTGGGATTGAGACTCATGGATGCAGAGGCCACGCCTCCTTCACTGAGATCGAGACTAATGGACGCAAAGGCTACGCCTCCTGGACTGACAGATGGTTAGATCAGTGCAGCCAGTAGTTACAGAAATCCGATCAACATCTTTAAAATTGTACGTTTTCTCTTTTTCATCAACCTTGAGCACTCCGTATGGGAGGTAAAAATATTAAAGCCAATCACGTACACAACTCGCCTTCCTCCTTGTTTTTACCACACTGTTTTCCCCTGCTCCTTTTCTTTCAAACAAGCCAAGACTGAAGCGCACAAATGACTGTTCTAAAGCATGAGAGACCTTAATGCAAAAAGTGAAAATACATCATACGATAAAAGAACTATTGTAAAAGGGGGGAAATGTTGCCTGCTGTGTTCTTGGCAATCTCTGCGATTGTGATGAAAAGAAAATAAACAGCAGAGCTCGTATTTCATATACAGAGGCCACACTCGCTCCCGGACTGACACACATAGGCCACGCCTCCTCTAAATGGACTGACAGGCCACGCCTCCTCCTGTCAGACTGAGTTGTATTTCACTTAACTGAAAGTGACAGGCACGGTTATGGAGTCAAGTTGAGGTCTGTGACTCCACCCTTAGTGAGTTGCAAACGATTTACATAGGTTTCAAAGCTCATCATTCGTAGCATGTACGTGACATGCCTTCCACATGAGCTACACCTCACTTATCTTTCCCCGCCTCCTCAAGCCAAGACTAGTACAAAACTGAATCGCAAAAAAAACGGTTATAAGGTGAAGCTTAAGCAGGAAGTGATATTTTCTTTTCATCGTAAGACAGAGATTGCGCTCCATACATAGAAGCCACACCTCCTTTCAGATTTACAAGCACACAGGCCACGCCTCCTGCACCAGGACTGGCACTGACAGGCACACGGGCCTCGCCTCCTGTCATGGAACTGGGGCTGACTGACACATCAGCCACACCTCCTTCCCTTGGACTAACATACAAAGGCCACACCTCCTTCTCTGGGACTAACATACAAAGGCCCCACCTGCTTCCTTGGAATTGGGGCTGACCAACACATTGGCCACACCTCCTTCCCTGGGATTAACATACAAAGGCCACACCCCCTTCTCTGGGACTAACATACAAAGGCCCCACCTGCTTCCTTGGAACTGGGGCTGACTGACACATCGGCCACGCCTCCTTCCCTGGGATTAAGATACAAAGGCCACACCTCCTTCCTTGGAACTGGGGCTGACCGACACATCGGCCACGCCTCCTTCCCTGGGACTAAGATACAAAGGCCACACCTCTTTCTTTGGAACTGGGGCTGACCGACACATCGGCCACGCCTCCTTCCCTGGGACTAAGATACAAAGGCCACACCTCCTTCCCTGGGCCTGACAGACACAGGCCACGCCTCCTTCCCTGGAACTAAGGATGGCAGGCACAGAGGCCACGCCCAGATTGAGATCCAAACTGATATCAGTCTTCTGATTGGTCAACTGTTCCACAACTAGAATTTTTATTTTTAATACAAATGTATACAAGTTGGTAAGGTGTTGTGTATATGTATGTACAATATGTGTGTGCTTCCTGTTTGTGTAATAATGCTGTGTGTGTGTGTGTGTGTGTGTGTGTGTGTGTGTGTGTGTGTGTGTGTGTGTGTGTGTGTGCGAGAAACCTGTGCATGTTTTGAAATGCATATCAGTCTCCTAAACCTTAAGGCAAAATCTTAGTATATTCATTACAAAGGTACATTTTTCATTTAAAAAAAAAAAAAAGGACCAGTCTGTCGTCTTGATTACGTCCCGGGAGAAATCAAGGAAAAGTCCTGAAGGCTCCCTGAACGTTCATGGGATTTGCATTGCTACATTCCAAAAAGTTCATCCGTGAAGCTGCTTCAGTCTCCAGAAGTCTGGAGTAAAGTCTCCTCCTCGAGCAGCGTCAGCCGTGGAGACGTGAAAACGCACACTTTCCGTTTTTCCAGAGTGGAGTTGAATCGAGTTTTCCCCGCTCTGCCAAAAATATGACCGCCATTGACGTCAAACGCTGCTTTAGAAGTTTGCTTTAAACTTTGTTTTTCTTCCGAGCCTTCGAGTCCACACAGAGAAAACGTTCGTGTGGAAGGTCTTTGTTGGGGATCATGGCAGCTCGGGGCCACACGTCGCCCACGTTTGTCGTCCGTTTCCTCTTTCAGTTGACGGTCGGCACCTGGTTCATGCTGTACTCCTTGGCCTTCAGTCTCAGGTTGGCGATGCTGTTGGCCATGTTCACGCCCTGTGCAGTGTTGTTGTTGGCACATGATGGCGAGTAGGAGGCCATGGCGCTGAAGAGGAAAGGTCAGGGTTTCAACGTCAGACATGAATTAAGAGTGACTCAAACACTGCTTAAACGTTTTCTTACTCCGCTCAGAGAACTTAAATGGGTTGATGTTTATCCAGAACAGCAAAATATATTCCTCTGAAATGGCTAAAGCAGAACAATTAACAATATGCTACATCTGTTGACGTTTTAAAGAACCAACATAAGAGGGAAAAATGTGTGTGTGTGTGTGTGTGTGTGTGTGTGTGTGTGTGTGTGTGTGTGTGTGCTTATGAAACCATATTTCTATATCACTTTTTGTAATTATATTTCTTAAACCAGTTAATCAGTTTAGGTTAGGAAAACACTAGTCTAATGTTAGCTATATGGAAGTATAATTAGCATGATCACCTGCCTTTGCTAGCATGATTTAAAATGCATCTAGTCCTCAAGTTACGATGGAGATGCGTTCCGCTATACCCATCGTAAGTGGAAAATATTGTATGTCGAACCACTGCTTAGCCTATCTTAGCCTAGCCTACCCAGGAGGCTTTTCCTGTAGGAGACATGCTGGGTGTGTAGAAGATTAAAATTAGCTCTTGAAGCACAAAAAAAAGACTGTGAGTCGCGGGAGAGAGTGAGGCATCACGCAAGGCGAGTGACACGTACATCTGGGCGTCATCCGAAGGTATCATATGCCTTACGCCGTTACGCTGGCCTTCCAGCAATGCCTGCCCACGAATCTTAAATTATTTGCTACATTTTTTACAATATTTAATGTATCGCAATAGTCATCGTGACTGAAAAATCGTAATTAATTCAGGGAGTATCTGTACATTCAAATTTTTTTTTTAAAAAATCCTAGGCTTGAATGCATGACAGGGAAATCTGTCTCATTTTTCACATCCTCCAAGACGCTAGCTTATGTCTCATGCTAGCTTTGCTTCCTTTAATAGCTTTAAAGCAACAATGTTGGCTAAACATTAAAGTTGCTTTTGGATTAACTTGGACACTCCGGTGATTTAGCCTTTTTATTTTTAGCCCAGAGGTGGGGTTTTTTTTTTCATCCACATGAAACGATAAATAAAATAAATGTAAAAGTTTTAGCATGTGAGTTGGGTTGGTTTAAGTGACATGCTTTCAAAATTGTTTACTGCAACCGGCACCTGACTGAATTCAGACACTTGGTGAGTCCTAAACGTTATTTTCTATCATTAAAAAATGGGTTTATTATTGAATAAGATCCTGTTGCTTGCATTTATACTTTCATGTGGTCTACCCTGGTAATGTCTGCATTAGAAAAACGATCGGAGAATCCAGAATTTAACACCGCTGTGGAATAAAACCAGACAATTAAGGTGATGTTCGAAATCTGGGTGTAAGTTGGGTGTGATGGAGGATGTTACCTGTATGGAGGTGAGCTTCCCCAGGACAGGTAATCACTTGGCCTCGGAGCTGGCCGTGGTACGATCGGTTGCTCCACCGACGTCACGTCTCCCGAGTAGGATTTGAGCAGCGAGGCGTTTTTACTCGCCAGCAGTGCGCGCTCGTTACGCCGGAACTTAGCCCGTCTGTTCTGAAACCACACCTGAGAAAACAACAGAGATTACGCCACAGGAAAAAAACAAAACAAAAAAAAACATTGCACATAGACAGAAATGGATAAAAAAAACAAGAACAAATGCACATGAATGCACATCAGGATTTATAACTTTTATATATTTATAGTTTATATAATAATTTAAGAGACTTGGGGTGCGACGGTATTCCTGTGAAAGCAACCCCGAAAGACGTACAGCCTTAACCACTGACATAGCTTTTTGTTTGTTTGAAATGAGAACATCGAACAGAAGGGTACTTGTACGGTGTTTTAACTAACCGTCACTTCTACCAAGTCCTCTGCGCTATAGAAAAATGAGTTTAAGTGTTCAAATGCTTGCATGTTTTTGTTCAACATGGCGACTCCCACAGAACTTCAAGCTTGGTTAGCGAGCAACGCTAAGAACTATAAAACTGTAAAGTATATTATGCACATTATTTTTTTTTTAATCATTTACCAACACATTTGAGGGAAACCCTGACATTCTTAAATGGTTCATGTTGTTTACGGCGTCACTGTGTGGGGCTTTTTTTGTTTTTTGGTTGTTTTTTTGGTTTTTTTTGATTGTTCAAGTAAATGAACACGTCCTTGATGGCTGGCTAAATCATCAGACACTACATTCTCGGTCCTCATGGTGTAGAGATATCGCAAATGTACTGCAAATTTCTGTTCATTTGCATGAAGAGTCTGGTGCATGAAGTCCTGATTGGGGAAAGAATTTAGCCCAAACTTGTCTATTCTAAGCAAACCGTTTAATGAACGTGTACAAAATATTAAGAACATTAGCGATATACAGGTCCTCCCCGAGTTCCGATGGCCCGACTTACGATTTTTTGAAGGTATGATGATGAATGCAATATTCAAAAAATTGTAAAATATTTAGAAAATTTTTAAAATTCGCAGGAAGGCATCGCTGGCAGGCCAGCGTAACAGTGTATAACCTACACGGACATTTGAATGATGCCCAGAAGTATGCGGACGACACCCGGAAGTACACAGACGATGCCCAGACAATCATTCGCATCATGCGATGCCTCACTCTCTCCTGCAACTCATGTAGTTCCCTTCTGTATCGGTGGACTGTACAGTGCATTACCCAGGGGTGGAGCTATGGGCGGGGCGGGGCTACGGGCAGGGTGGGCGGAGCTACGGGCGGGGCGGGCGGGGCCACCGCCCCTGGGCCCAGGGCCCTCCCCCCAGCCATAACAGGCCCCTCCTATATAATAAATACACACAAAGTGATGAGAATTGGTGTTTTGCCCCGGGGCCTTGTGTGTAGTTGTGTGCGTTACCGCAGGTTTTTTGTGTGCTTCGAGAGCTAATTTTAATTCAAAAGCATGTCTTCTACAGAAAAAGACTCCTGGGTAGGCTAGGCTAAGCTAGGCTAAGCTAGGCTAAGTGGTTCAAAACAGTGGTTCGACATATGATATTTTCGACTTACAATGGGTGTGGCGGAATGCATCTCCATTGTAACTTGAGGACTACCTGTGTGTGTGTGTGTGTGTGTGTGTGTGTGTGTGTGTATGTATGTGTATATACTGTATATATATATACACACCTATAAACAGCTTTAAATTGTACAAGGATATCCAGTTTATCCAGAATGTTCTGGCTTGGTCAACACATCCGTTCATTGTGTGATGATTATGGTTATGTTTATGATGCTGGTACGAGCCTGTGTGTTGCGCTGTTCTGTTCTAGTAAACGAATCAACAGATGTTTAATTGATGGATTATTGAATCGGCATGATGACGTGGGGTTACGCTAACTACCCTGAAGTTGATTGTTTTCCAAGAGCAGCACATCCTGGAGTGTGTTATGCTGTTTTTCCCCCCATTTATTTATTTATTTTACCACTGCAATTGTCCAACGATTATCTCTTTTTATTTATTTATATATAATTTATTATTAATGAGTAAAAATAAAAAAAATTGGAACCGTTGGCGCATTGCTGTGGTCTTAGAGGCATAAACCACATCAGGACGGATCGGTTTAGAAGAAATAATCAACCTCAGGGCGGGGCGGTCATTTTACTCCACCAGCATGACACGGAGTGGGGTTTTTTTGCTTTTTTTTTTTATTTTTTCTTTATGCATAAAAAAGACAAATCGAGTACAGGATCCTGAGGATTAAAGTGTATATGCGAGGTAGCTCCATGCACCATACTGTACGTAGTAAACACTTAATTTTGTTACATGTCGGCTCTCTAACCTGCACGCGAGCCTCGGTGAGATTAACCCTGCGTGCCAGGTCCTCTCTGACGAAGGCGTCGGGGTAATGTGTCCTCTCGAACACCCGCTCCAGGGCCTGCAGCTGACTGCTGTTAAACGTGGTCCTGTTTCTCCTCTGCTTTCTCTTCTTCTTCTCCTCTGAGTTCATCTGCTCATCTGAAAACACACACACGCACACACACACACACACACACACACACAGTAAGACGAGCAGCGAAGACTAAAGGCAGTACTCTCGATCAAGGGCGACACTGTGACATGAGCGATGTGAGGCTTTTATGAGGCAGTCCTCATAAAAGGTAACTTTTAGATCGATTCATCTGTTTACGAAACACTCCACGTTGTGCTGTTACAGGAAAACAATCAGTGAGCATGTGGTGCGTCGAAGCAGAGTTGCTGCGTCCACCTAGGAGTCGATTATTTTCCGATAACGGCGCATCGCGACGTGTTGTATTCCTCTTAAATCGCAAGTCAACAATTACAATTATTTTCATTTCTTAGAAAGCAAAGTGCTGTGCTTTTTATCCATTTCTAGTTACATTTAACGATGTGGCACGACCACAAGTGAACTAGAATAATAATGCTCGATAAGTGAATTGAAATAAGTGCAGTTTGTTTGTTTGTTTGTTTGCTTTAAGAGTGGCATCATTTCACGACCCTTTAGCTGGAAAACGTTTTAGATTTAAATGCGAATAAAATTCGGATTCTGCTTGTGAAATCGCGCTAAAGGGACGAGTCCGTGATTCTGGAGAAAGATCGCTGAGATATGAACTCAACAGATAAACTAATACACACCTCCCTTTCGGCGCTCCTTCAGAAGCTCCGCCCCGTAAATTCATTGCCAATGCACCAATACTCACCACACCACCCATCATCTCGCCCCACCCCGCCCCTTCACCCTCTCCTCTGATTGGCTGGAATGCAGTGTTGTGTGGCTCGGTGTGAGACCACTGTCCCGGTCTCGGTCAGCTAGCGACCGAGGGGAAATATTTGCAGGATTACAAGCGACGAGTGCACTTTTAACTGCTACAGCCGTCCCGAACCGTACAAGTCCTTCTGAAAAAACGTTCTTAATCGACCTGCATGATTTTTTTTTTTCCCCGAACATCACAGTGAAAGCACGGTGAGGCAATAAAACAAAATCTGTAGTAATGGTAACTTTTCATACAGGCTGGGACAAGAAAAAGTACCCCACCCGCAGCGACAGGAAGACGAGATGAGCGAGCAAATAAATTGCTTTTATTGACGTAAACAAAAAGTCCCAACGGATGCTGAAGGTGGCTGACGTCTGTGCGCCTACACACAGGGCAACAGATGGACAGAAAGGGGCTACAGCCTCCTGCAGAGGGCGTGGCACCGGAATTGGAGGCGGGGCTACATTTTCATGGCCCACCCTGTGGTAACTGGCCTGGACGGGGGGAAAAAAGAAAGAATGAATAACAAAAAGAAAGAAAGGGGAAAGACAGAATGGAAGGAGGGGAAAAAAGAAATAAGGAATTAAGGAATAGCACTATAAGCTTGTCGACGTCGTCGTTATGACTTCAGGTCTCATCTGTTTGCACATTTAGATCTGACTGAATGTCAGCATTTAAGGCTTATGTTAATGTTTAAATTTTTTTATTTTTAAGTATACAGTGTTCCCTGCACCCACGAGCATCTGAGGCCACGAGTAACTCGAGTCCTGAGCATTTTTATTTAATAAAGTCTCGCTGTACCCATGAGCAATGTTTGGAGCCACGAGCGGTACCGCGAGCCGCCCGCCTCGTTATCTCTATCTGCATAAACAATGAGGAACA
>JAQMCW010000003.1:1239795-1258819 GCA_030068335.1 Chrysichthys cranchii
ATGTTTTATTGCCACACATAAACCCATAATACACTTTAAAAACATGTTTTGAGGCTGAAACACATTCATTGCGTTTATATTCATTTCAGTGGGAAACACTGATTCGGGTCGAGAACAAATCGGGTCTCGGAACGGATTCAGGTCGTAATCCGAGGGTCCACTGTACGATCCTCCATTTCTTAAAATTTGTCTTCTCAGACTTACCCAGCTCCAACAAACACCCATTCCTCTTCTTTCTTCTTCTTTGTTTTTTTTTATTTATTTATTTATTTATTTATTTATTTATTTATCTTTATCGTCCTTCCAGTGCATACTTCCTTTTAGACTCTCTAGAGGTTTGTACGTCTGGGATGCTGTACTGGTACAACATGGCGCCTCCGTAGAGGTGGACCCGCCCCCTATGTAGATATAAAGGGCTTGTTCTACACTTACAAATACACAATGATTGATAGGTAGAGGTAATTATACACTAATGACAACATGCTTAGAAATCTTCTACTTCATGTCGACTAATAGATCCCCGTAAATCCTACATAGTGCACCTTTAAATAGTAATCTAACATTCTAGCGGAAATCTAGATAATTTGTCTGAAATAAAATAATAATAATAATAAATTAAACGGAGCAGTTTCTCTGTGTGCTGTGCGTGGTTATGGTGTTAAATGATGGCGTAAATGTTTTTTACTGGCCCAGCTGTGGGTTAAAAATAACTCTCATTTCTCCCTCTGAGAAAGTGCATTTCGACTGTAAGAGCCTTGGCTTTTTTATGGAGCTTCGTGGGCATCACCAAATGCAAATGAGCCGCGTCATGCATCCACCTGGTGATTTAATGCCATTTAATTCAACATGCACAAGAGTCTGAAGTAAACCAGTCTCTGGGAAGCGTTTGTAAAGCTGGCGGAAAACCAGTACAGTTCGTTCTGGCTTACGCAACCATTTACACGCAACCTTTGCAACCAAAAGATTGAAAAACAACTCGGAACGCTTTCGTTATTTGTTTATCTGCGTCAGCACTCCCATTTCCCATGTCCTCATGGAGCTTGTGGAGGTTTATGTGTTCCAGATAAAACAGTGGCTGAAACAGAGCCGAGATGAAGGTTGAGGTCATTAAAACAGCCTCAAGACTGACAACGCACGAGAGTTCGCGCTAATTAACGGGTGTGGGATATTACTAACAGCGAGCGTTAGCAATCACGGCGTTTCGCATGACTTCATTCGTATGAGATGCAGCAAATCAGCAACGTTTATTAGAAAAACGGTGGTCCTAGTGCGTAGGAAATGAGAGGGAGGGCAGGACGATGAAGAAATGGAAAGGTGTGTTAGGGGGAAATAGGTACAGAACGAGAGCGAACGAGGACGAAAGTCAAACCATGAGGAGAAGGAGGTTTCACGTTGCAGATGTGATGAGCAGGAAGTGATTTCTGGATTTCAGCTGTATGTTGGGGTGTAAACTTTTGCAACTCTTGCGGAAATGTCTCGGATGAATTTGATTCAGATTTTTAGCTGAAAGGATTGCTCTTATTTTAGTGTAATCGCTGGGTCTACTTTGTTTGCACGTCTGGTCATGTGACCAAAAAGATAACTAGCTTTATATGCATATTTACTACAGATACTACAGACACCGCATGAAACCCAGAAACATCGGGAAAATGCTGTTGTTGTTGTTGTTGTAGTACAGGTGTACAGATAAATCACGTCTTAATCTTAATCATAAATAATGATTAATCAGGGAATTATTGAACTATCTATCTATCTATCTATCTATCTATCTATCTATCTATCTATCTATCTATCTATCTATCTAAGAAAGTAAAATTCAAAGCTAAGTCGCGTTCCCTCGGAGTCTCTGAATCGCCCTGTAGACATAACGTACACGTTAATGCACTAAGACGACACAAAAGAATTATATATCAGGGTCAGAGCCAGGAATAAAGGATGATTTATGGACAGGAAATTGCCTGTGCAATGCTCGGTGAGATGAGAAGCCGAGGTCTGAGTAGATCAGTCCGAGTCTGGCGGCAGGAAAACGTCGAACACAGCGGCACGAGTTCACTGGGTCAGCGTTCCTGACCTCAGCATTAAATCCTCGGGAAAAGTGAGCCACTTAGGAGACGGCTGAAGAGTAATAAAGAGGCAACATGGAGAGCAGCCATCAGCACAGAGACTAGAGCTCCCACTGCTGCTCGCGCAAGAAAACGAGCCAGGAATCCTTCGTATGCGAATGTGAAGCGAGTAAACGTTGATGCTACTAGCGGTAATACAACACCGTTACGCATACAGTGAAGGAAATGCCTTAAGAACAGCCGAACGTAACGAGGGTTATCTGTTTGTTTATTTTGTTTGTTTTTAGTGCCGATATTTGAAACTTTTTTTTTTTTTTACATTTTTTCCTACTTTTCAATTCATTTGTATTAACAATAAACTCAATGAAAATAAACACAGCTTTTTAAAAAAAAAAACAAAAAAAAAAAACCTGTCTCAAACGGGATCGAATTGGGCGGAGCTTAAGTTAAATCTAACTAACCAATCAGAAACTTCATCCTATGACATCACCCCACCAGTTCATGCTAATGTGCGTATGCATGTCACGCCAGCTAGCTGGCTAGGGAACGCTGCATTTGGTTTTAAACACAAACGCACAAACAGTTCAAACACCCGGAGGGCGATTTTTTTGGTTTATTTTGTTTTTTTCCAATAAACTAAAAGCATAAAGCTAAAGATTACACCTAACGTCAGAAAAGATCACCAAAATACAGTACTTGTTTTTCTAAAAACATTTCCCCCCCTTTTTAAAAAAAACAAAAAAACAAACAAAAAAAAACAACTCCAGATTCTCGTGGCCTAAAACGTCGTAGCCTGAAACCGAAAGGCCGCGCTACTTTAAATTTTTTCTTCAGGCTCCAAAAAGGGCGGCGATTATGATTAATCTAATCAACCAGTAGAAAAACTGATCCCAGTAGATTAGCTACTTGGCTAACGAGCAAGCTTAGCTCGGTACTGAATGTCAGCTAGGTGGTACGCTGTGAGGATTCTAACGGTGTTAGGATGTTCAATGGTAGCCAAGCCAAAGGGATAGAATCTGGAGAATACAAAAAATACCATAAATACTATTTATAAATAAACCTGTGTTAGGAAGAGGAAATGTTCATTTGCCTAAAGGAAAAATCGTGACGCTGAACGATTGATGAGTAATGTCAGAAAAGAAAATCAGAACAAACTTTTTTTTGCGTGTGTGTGTGTGTGTGTGTGTGTGTGTGTGTGTGTGTGTGTGTGTGTGTGTGTGTATGTCACTTCAGCTCATCCAGAACTGGAAGGTCAGCAGCCTTTGACTGACGGTACGCTCTAATCAGTGTGTTTAAAGCGCCCATATGCTGTTTGCCCTCTTCTGACCCTCCCTTAAAGAACGTGTTGCCTGCCTCACCTCCTCCTCCACTCTCCTCCGCTGCGCTCCCTCATTCCTGTTCGGAATTTGTTCTTTTAATTTTCATCCCTGACCTCGTAACTCCCGACATCTGCAGCGAGTTTGGGATGCTAAGACCTCGAGCGGGATGCACACACACACACACATGACCTTGGCCAGCAGACACACACACACACACACACACACACACACACACACACACACACACACACAAACACACACGTGCACACAGGGCCTGGATGTCTTCCTGAAGAGCGTGGATGGGTTTGACGAGTGGGTCCGGGGGGAATGAGTTAAAGTCGGAGAGAACTCACTATCGATCATCTTCCTAAACTCGGTTTATGTCTCTTAATTTGTCCAGCTGTCTCTCACTCCTGAGCCAGCAGCGGACGGGGAACCGTTAGGCGAAATAACAGCCTCAGTTGGATTTTGTCCCGAAACCGAACTTGGCTGCAGCGCCGTAACTCGAACTGCAACGTTCTGGACATTTCCAGTTAATAGAGTGTCCAAATTTGTCAGAACAGAAACCTGAAGTTGGAACTTTCCATGTCGTGGACGGCCTCAAAACGGAACCTGAACGGAAAGTCTGCATCATTAAATGGCATTTCATTCTTGACCTAATAACTCAAAACTTGGTTTGTTTTATTTTTTTGTTTGTTTGTTTGCTTCTTTTATGAAAATCAATGGGTTTCTCTTCGTGCATTTATTACTTCCTAAAGCATCCTAAGACTAATGGTAAAGCATTTCCACCACAGTGCTCCTAGATTCTGGATTCTGATTGGTCAGCAGCTCTGACAATAGATCACCACCCAAATCACAGGTTTATATAAATGCTCGGGTCTCCTTCTAATGTACGTATTAGCGTTTCCATAGTAACAGCTTGTTCGCCGTTGTCTGCCGAACGCTCCACGATAAATGTGTGTAATTGTTGATATGGTGATGTTTCCTTCAAGGTAAGGAGATCTTTATTTCACATTCATGGAAGGAGGCTCCAGGGTCAGTGCCCGGATCAGACTACACCATAGTTTTCTTTTTGATTAGACAATCATAGTGCTGTAAATCGTTGCCGTGGCTGGGTCTGAAGCCTGGTAACATTACAGGTTTGACCCCAGGCTTGTTCCTTCTGGGCTACAGAAGGAACGTCAAGGGACGTGTTGGAATAGTTGTCAAACTAGGTGATAAACTAGAAAATATTCTGACATGCTAGAATTTTCCTCAGGGTGTCATGGGGCGTCCCAAACGCGACATCGCTGTTCTTGGATTATGACACACCACAAGGCCTGCTCATCATTCCCAACATCCATATTTGGGCCTAATGTTGGAAAAATCATGTCAAATTGGAATTTGAATTTGTGTTTATCCCAGCGTAACACTTAGCTTTAGCTGAAGCTAAAGCAGGAGGCTTGGGTAGTTCCTGGGGATTGGGCAGGATTGTGGGGATTGAGAATCCAGGGGATTGGGCAGGGGGGAGCTCAGGGGGCTAAGACGTTGGACTACTGATCGGAAGGTCGGGAGTTCAAAGCCAAGCGCTGCCAACGCTGGGCCCGTGAAACAAGGCCCTTAACCTCAAATGCTCAATTGTATAAATGAGATAAAAGCGTAAGTCGTTCTGGATAAGGGCGTCTGCCAAATGACGGTAATGTAATGGGGCTTTACGTTTTCTGAAATCTTCCGCACAGAGATGTTAACACTTGACAAGACAATCTGCATTTTATTTGTCTTATTAACTTGAAAGAGAGTGAAAAGTGAGAAAAGTGCTGTTTATAGCTAATTGAGACCAGGAACTAACACTTTTTTTTTTTTTTGCGAATGTTTCATGGTCTCATGCTTGTAAACTGCGAACAGGTCTTACCCTGTAGAGCTTCTGAGGATATTCTGAGGACTTCCCGAAAAATTTGTTGAGCTGCATAGATTTTGAAATGGGAGAGACCTGTAATGGGTCCCCCGCTGGGACAGAAGAACCCATAACGGTGCCAAGATTTAACTTTTTTTTTTTGCTGAACAGTGGACGCAACCCAGGTTTGCGTTTGGGAAACTAGCAGTAAGGCCCTGACTATCCAGACGTTCTGAGGTCACAGTCCAGTCCACCCTTCAGCAAGACGGTGAAAAGTGAGAAAAGTGCTTTTTATAGCTGCTATAACCTAATTTTTCTTTGTTTGTGAATGTTTCATGGCCTCATGCTTGGAAATTGCGAACAGACCTTAGGTCTTGATGGATGTAAAACGTTCCAAAAGGCGAGATTAGCACCTTTAGGTATTCATACCTTCCTGACAACTTCTCGTCTGTGAAATTGAGCGCTCGCCCTGACTTGTTTGAATTTGTGAAAAGACGACCGAAAGAATTTATCACGGAAAATGAACCCATGATTACAGCTTTGGAAAACGTCTTACCCTTCCAGGCCCAGCTCTTCCAGAATCCTCTGACAAGTATCCCACCTTAGCCGAGCCACATCTCAAAAAAGTCTACTGGCTCACTTAAAAAAAACAAACAAACCCAAAAACAAAAAAAATAAATAAATACTTCAGCTGTAACGTAAACACAGAAGCGCTTTCATAACAACATCTTTAGCTATCGTTTTTAAAGCAATTTTATTAGCAAGTTCCCTCACAGGACGCTTTCCTCATTTGACTCGAAAGTGCCTAAAACTACAGTCTCGATTAAAAAACTTTTTCACTCTCCACCAAGGGTCCTAGGGGTAGTTCTGGGTTCTTATCAAGCTAACGGTAGACTTCTGGCACTAGCACACGTCCTCCAGTGCGGTCAACTCATTCATTGGCGCTCAGAAGGTAGTTTTAGGAACGTTTGGATTACAGAGATGTCGAACATGGACTTGTGTGCTATTTATTCGACCCTGTAAAGCTTCTGAGGATATTTTGAGGACTTCCTGAAAATTTGTTGAGTTAAGTAGATTCTGAAACGGGGGAAACCTTTAACGGTTCCCCCACTGGGACAGAAGAACCCATAACGGTGCTAACACAGTGGGCATAACCCAGGTTTGCTTTTGGGAAACTAACAGTAAGGCCCTGACTATCCAGACGTTCTGAGGTCACAGTCCAGTCCACCCATCAGACACATAAGGGAGTATGTGGAACCAGGGAAACATCTGGAACCTCTGTGTGTTTCACACTTTGGTGTGCGGTTTTGCCAAATAATGACGGGAGATTGGACTGACGTGTGTGCCTGGAGGGTTGAGTGTGGATTACGTTCATGAGGACTCAGCCAGCCCGAGGACAGATCTGACAGGTGATGAAAGCTCTGTGGAGTTCAGGTACGTGAGAAGTTACCTTGCACACTCACTATACACACATCCATCACACTTGCACACAGATCAATGGCAAATCTGCAGCAAATAAATCAAAACACTTTGCGTTTTACTCCAAATACCGTCGATCAGCGAACCGGGGATGCGAAATGTGAACCACAATATAGCGGGCGATTCCTGTATTATACAATATGTATGCTTTTTTAATTATGCTTTTAATTCACTTGCGTGATTTGTGTATTGGGTAGAATAATGGTAATAATCTGGAGATTTTTTTTTAGCCTTCCTGTGAAGGATAAGCTGACCAAGCACTTATCTGCTACACTTACAGCTCACTTTAAGTTTTTAAGGCTAACACAGCTAACTAACTCATCTTCTACTTAAATCAGTACTGGATTGTTATTCTGGCGGCCATCTTGGACAACCAGAGTTACTTTTTATTTACATTAATAAAGCCACCTTAGCTACAAGTTGTAGCGCCTCGCTAAAAACACAAATTTGAAAGGTGTACAAAATTGTATACATTGCTTATTTATTTATTTATTTACTTATTTATTTATTTATCATTATCACATTCATTTATTTTCTTTCATTTCTGTGAGTAGCACTAAAATAATATGTTATTCACCGTCTAATCCAAACACGTGCTTGTGGACTTTGCCCTTTTAGCGCCATTTGAACGCCAGCCATCGCATGAGGAAGAAAAAAACGCAAACGCTCGCAAAACGCATTAGTTTAAGTGGAGGACAGGGTTAATAGCCGGTTTATTTAACTAAGCCCAAAATGTCCCATCGCTTTTCCTCGGCTGCGTAAATAAACCGCTCAGCAGATACGCACTGATTATAATTGAATCGCGCTCATGCTTTCACGGCGACACAGAGAGCGAGGGAATGTTTACAGATGTAATATGAGGACCGGAGCTCACTCTGGGAGAAACTCTGGGTGTTTATCAGGGGAAAAAATGAGCCTTACACGCACATACAGGAGTATCGCAGGGAATAATTCTGGTCTTCAGCACTTTTCACGAACCTGCTCCAAGGAGAACTCGGCTTATGACAACACATAGCTGATCCATGACATTACGGTGGCCCTGGAGGAGAAACGCGTACGTGTTTTTTCACGTTTCACTGTTATTCAAACTCGCACTAGCCCTGGAGTAAAAACATAAAAACACATCTGGTTCCAATTGAAGTTCGGCGCTGGCGATCAAACGGTACGGGCCGTTTAGGTAATCTCGTTCAAATTGGATCCTGGGACTTTGGAAGGAGAAGATGTAAAGGTTTGGTTGTGAAGCAGACGTTCACATCACACTATGGTAATTAACGCAGAGCGCGTTTCAAACGCCGTCAGATCAAAAAGAAAAGCTGCTTTCTGGAACTCATTGGGATCTCGGTGATGCTCTGATATAAATGCGGCCTGTCAGGCTCGGACCGGCGCGGCGGCTGGGTTCCATTTCCGTGTCGGGATTCATTATAAACAAAGGCCCGTGTGTGCCACAGAGTCGAACGGGCTAAGGATCCGTGTGGAGCGCATCATAAATCGCCCGCTTCCCTCGAAGGCCTAAAAAGGAAAAAACGACGCCAATCGCATGTCGTTTCGATTCCAGACTCCTGTCATTCACGTGCTAGTTAGATTGCACAATGCTAATAGGCCAATTTGGTCCTGCAATTACGCCGTTCGACTTTGTGTGCGTGTTCTGCCTGAATCGCAGAGACAGAGTGTGTTTTTTATTCGGAGCAGGAGCCTAAATTTAGCGCAGCGTCTTCTCGACCGGCTCTGATTGGGAATGCATGTAAGGCATGTCATTCACGATACAATGCGCACTTGTTTTGGAGTTTGGTTTGCATTAAGGAACAAAGCGAGGTTGTGGATGTTCTTTCGAGCGAAACCATAAGAAGAGATGAAGCTTTGCAGTCTAAGCAGACGAGGACACAATGTGTGTTCTCATGCTGTTTCCTTCGTGCAGCCACAACGCCGTCCTTTGTTGCAGTCTCGCTGGACAGTTCCACCCCACACCACTAGAGGTCGCCTACCTGAATAAACGCCTTGATCTGAACCTTCTCATCTTACTGGAGCGTTAATTCCTCGCTAAGATAACTCACTGAATCTTGTTCTAAAGTCCTGCCTTCTGAACTATCGCATTATTGAGTCTTGTGTACACTGTTGTAGGTTTGGTAGAGTTTTACCATGGGTCAGTTTGGAAAAATACGGGAACGTGGTGAATATGAAACCCACACTAATATTAATATTAATGAACTATGTACTGAGCTACTCATCATCACTGCTATATTTATATTTATATATCTAACCCTGATGGTGGAATGAATTCTTCCTTGAAGAAGTTTTATCTGTCGTAGCCGAGATCTTCAAATGTCTTGGACAAGTGTAGTTTCAGCAGCCTTGATGAAGATGAGATGGAAAACTAGTGTTCTCTGGGTCATATGTTAAGGACCTTGTCAAAGGTTGATAGGGACAGCAGAGGTCCTACACTGTGGAGGTTGTTCTTCAGAGCTCTTACAACGTTCCTGTTATCAACTGCTGGTGTTTCCCTTGGCGAACAGATCAATGTTTGGTTGTTAGTTCACCAGTGTTTTCCTTCTTTTTCAGCACATGACAATGGCTACGGCTAGGCTCGATGACCGTGCAATGGTTCAAATGGCTCAGGGATTTTCTGTCAGCTTCAAAATGACTTGCTTTTCTCCCATAGACAGCTCTCTGGTCTTCACATTGGTTTATCCTTTGTTTTGGGGGTTTGGGGGTTTATCTTCATAGTTCTCACAGTGATTCTGTTATCAGCTGCTGTTGCAGTCTTCACCGGTGAAACCCAGGACTCACACCAAGAGTAAATATTCAGAGATATTAATTGCTTAACCCTTTCGGTGCTGGAACAAAAATTTTACTTTACACCTAGTGCTGAATATTTTGTGTGTAAATTCAGGCTGTCGCTTTGATTTTGCCCCAGTAGAAGCTGTTGAGGTGGTGTTATCTGTACATGATGTGGCAGAACAAGTGGAAGCTTGACGAGTTTTTCCCCTTGTAGACGACCCTGCGGTGTCAGGTTCAAGATCGCTAGAAGCCCTTGCAGTTTCGGGTTCGCTCTGGCTATCCATCTCCGCATCGTCAAAATCATCGTCAGACAGGTCAGATATCTCATCCAGCACTAATTTCAGAACCTCCTCCTTGTTAAACTTTCCTTTCCGCGCCATTTTTACTGCATATCATAATATAGCTCGTCAACAACATGCTCCAGATGGAACTCTGACACACAACAGGAACAGGATATTACTAAACATTACCTCGAGTGTCGCCGCCTAGCGAGTACAACAATTGAACTATTTCATTTTGTCGACTTTTCTCGACATGTATGCATGGCCGTAGCACCAGACCCCTACATGTCGACTTTTGTCGACTCCCGCACCGAAAGGGATAAACACTCGATCCAACAGGGCACACCCGGGCAACAAGAAACGCCTATCAGTCCTGTGTTCTGATATTTTCGATTGCTTCAAGAGTGAGCGGTTCAAAAAAAAGGGGGGGGCGATGCTTTGTTCGTCAATGCTGTTTAGCACATCTACATATAAATATCAGGAAATGAAAGGTGAAAATCAGTCGTCTTTTGATCTCGGAACCCAAACGTCTTCAGAAACAAAATCAAAGAAATCAAAAGGCCTCGTTGTTTCAGGACTTTCAAAGGGAACTGTAGGTCCTAGGAGTATCCACTCCTGGAAATATAGGACCTCAGGTCAGAGAGCCTGGGAACCCAGGATCTGAACATGTGTGACTCAGGGAAGGAATATAAGGCTCTGGGAATACAGGATTGTTTGAAAAACCCCAAAGATGGACACATGGCCTTGAAAATATAAGAAACCTGCACACACTGGATCCTGTAAACATAAAGACACTGGGAACAGTCACTTCTGGGGGTACTTTCGCAACATCGGGCATAGAGTTCTAGCTTTAAACATAACAAGCTTGTAAAACAGACTCATGGGAATGCTATGTCCTCCGAGAACTGGGCTCGGGGAAGTTAGGATCTCATAATGTATACACTGATCTCGTAATGGTTTCTCATATTTAATAGTCTTTTATTGTGAACGTGAGTATGAGTCTGGTGTTTGTATGCTACTGGTTAGACCTTATGGCACGGTCAAGACCTCTAAAATAGTTATACTGTTAACGTTAGGCCAGCTCACTGTAGATCATTTCAGTGGGAATTTTTTCATGCATCGTTTCAGTTGAGCAAATTTTATGGTCAAACGCTTGAGGTTTGTAATGAGCTGATAAGAGAATTGAAACCAGAGTTTAATTAATAATTAAAACAACACACACACACACACACACACACACACACACACACACACACACACACACACACAGATATGTGCACATTTGTACAAGTCAGGATGGGAAAGCACTGATCTCGGGTGATTCTGGCAGCGTAGGCGAGTTCAGGATCATTCCCAGAAGACTGAGTGATCCTTCATCAGTCATAGCGAGGAGGCGAACGAGGACACACTCGAGAGAGCAAGATGGATCGTTAGATGAAGTGTGTAGAGCCTGTGTGTCCGCCAAAGAGAAGAAAAATATCTGATCAGTGGGGATCTCAATACGGCGCACACAAAAACGGCTTTATACATGCTATTAGAACTCACACTCACACACACACACACACACACACACACACACACACACACACAGACAGAGAGGTCTGCTCAGGTCTGAAAAGTGGACACAGCTGAGCTTCCCCCTGGTTTGTTGTCTAGCTGACTGATGTGTTTAATTAAATATACGAGGTTAAAGACTTGTGCTATAAAAATATTTTCTTTGGGGTCTAATATTTTACGCTGCTCTTTTTTTATTAGCTTTTGAATCATTCTCTAAGCAGAACATACCTCAGACTCATGCGTACATGAAAAAATTATTCTTTTGACTTTTACGTGACAGCAAAAAGCTGCCCCGGGCAATTCCTTTCATTCTTTTCCAGACTATTAGATTTTTTTCTTTGTTAACCTCATATCAGGTGCTGTTCCTTACGATTAAAAATTGGCGTTAGCCTGCGGACTAAGAAAATAACTGTTTGTTGATATGGTACTTTGCAGTGTGTGTGCAGAATCTCACAGTCCCTTGGACAACGGATAAAAAAAATGGATAAAGAATAAAACAATCTACAATCAGGGTAGAATAACCTGGAAATAAAAGACGCAATAAAATATATAGTTTAGATACGGATGTGTACTGGGACCTTTGAGGTTTTTTGGGGGTTTTTTTTGAGAGCATGCTTAATATCTTAAAGTCAGAATTTCTGAGAAAAAGTCAGTCAGAAATA
Source organism: Chrysichthys cranchii (assembly GCA_030068335.1). NCBI lineage: Eukaryota > Metazoa > Chordata > Actinopteri > Siluriformes > Claroteidae > Chrysichthys > Chrysichthys cranchii. The sequence goes on from JAQMCW010000003.1 coordinate 1,251,805, forward strand.
GCTTACGTCTGAGTTTAAAGTCAGAATTGTCAAAAAAACAAAAATGCACGTATTAAGCCAGATGTTTGGAGCTGGGTTTAATCATCATCAGGAGCTGCTTTGTCTGTGGGCACATAATCACCGCATTATAACCGGTATTCCTACTTTGAAATGAAATTCTGACGTTAAACTCAGAAGTTACTTCTGATTTGGTTTCTCCCCCATCAATTTCTCTTTTTCCTGAATTTAAACTCTGAAATTCTGACTTTAAAGTCAGAAGATATACCCCGAGTATACACGTCCTACTGTGGAGCATGTTTATAATAAAATACTTCACAAGGAATTACAGTTAAGAAAAATAGTAAAAGTTGCTAATACAAATTAAGTAAGTAACTCATAAATAAAACAACCCCAAAATTAATAACCAATCCAAATGCAGTAATTAAAATTATGCTAATTCTAATTATTATTTCTATTTATATCAGTCACAAGTGCTTTGTTGAGCAACATGGACTTTGACGAAGTCCGTGTGAACCGTTTAAATCATTATTTTGGATTTTTAAAAGAATTATGGGAGAAACCCTTCTCCCGAGTTGTGATTTTAGGAATAAACATTAAACCTGTCTCAACTGAACCCAAGAAGTGCTCGAGATCGGTTCTACTACACGACTCAGAACATCAGGGAGGCCCACCAGAGCTAAATGAACTATTAGTCAAACTATTGTAAATATCCACTTTTAGTGAAGGTATTTTGCTTTCCATGCGCATCCTCATAAATTAACAGGTGATTCTGGATACATCTAATGGTCCTAGTGGTATCTGTTGGTCTCTAATAGTGACTCGAATGGTAGCAGTTTGTAGGTTAAAAGTGACACTTAATGAATATAATGGATTTTTGTGCCTGTAGTGCCTCTTAATTTAGCTGCCTACCGAGGTATAACTACCTAATAGGTCATTATGGTACACGATCTGGCCAAACGTTTGTGGACACCTCACCATCAGACCTGTCTTTATTTGTCTCCTGACACTACATCCACTCGTAAATGTATGAAGGTTTTTTTTTTTTTTACATTTATATAAAATCCTTCCTAAAGGTAAAACTACGCGTAGCCTACGCCGAGCAGCCTAGCCTTCAGGACTTGGTCTCTTTCGTGTACAGCCATAGCACAGTTTTTTATGCATTTAAAGATGAAAGTGTGTCTAAATATGCCAAAAAATATGATATTCTCAATCAATACTACTTATGTTGTCCGTAAAAGCTCAATTATTGTGCCTATAAATGTTTTGTTTGGGGGTATTTTGGGGCTGGAAAACCAATTAATCCCTTTCTCATTATTCCTTATGGGAAAAATTGTTTGTACCCACGAGAAATTGTCCCCATGAGCTGTGTCTTCAAACCAATTAAGCTTGTGGGTACAGGAATCACTATATATATATATATATATCCCTAATGAGCAGCCTGTGGCAACCTTGGTGAGAAAAAACTTCCTGAGACGACCAGAGGAAGAAACCTTGAGAGGAACCAGACTCAAGGGAACCTGTCCTCATTTGGGTGACACCAGATAGTGCCATTAAAACAACCCACATCGACATCCATGTGTTATATAGTCCAAAAGTTCAGTTGTGTAGCACCAGTTTGACTGTAGTTTAAGCACAGTCTGCTTTGTTTTACCTGATCGCCAACGGAGCCTCGAGCGCAAGACAATCCGTGGCAATCCCTATATGTGCTTGTTGAGCATCCCATTCCGAATGTATTCCCACTTTCCTGTTGAAATAAGCTCCATTCTTCTGGGAAGGCTTCTGGGTGCCTGGGATTTGTGTTCATTCAGCTACATGAGCGTTAGTGTGCTCAGGTGCTGATGTTGGGATGTCGACGAGGCTCCAGCTCCAGGTCATCCCAAAGGTGTTCAGTGGGGCTGAGCATTCAGGACACTTCTTCCACTCCAACCTGAACCTTAACACAGCATGTCTTCATGGTACTCGCTTTGTGCGCTCACGCTGGAACAGGAACAGGATTGGGCGTCTTAGTTTGTTGCCATCCCTTTTAATTTTATGGAAGCGCCACGTATGGGTAATGCTGGGCGTGTGTTCACATACTTTTGACCATATCGTGTGCAAAGGAAAACACCGAATCCGTCCTTTTCCATATTTAATGGAATCTTCTAGGCTAATTCATTTTATTGTTCAGTGTAAACGACACTATTTTTACCGTTCGTATTTTCAGCTGTGGGTACTGTACTCCATCCTAGGTTTGTTTGGGGTTTTTTTACGGTAGACGTGCTTCTTCGGGATTTCTCACGTAGATATTCAGATTATTTTCACACATTATTTTGAGACAAATACCTTTCAGCACGTCATGCTGATCTACTGTGTCGCCTTTTTTTTTGCTAGTGTTAGCAAGATAGAGATTTTTTAATATAATTTAAAAAATTGTTTATCAAGGCTGCATTTAAACTATTTTTGTATGGGAAGGCTGATATGAAAAATAAAAAAAAACCTCACGTGACATGTACACTGTAATCATAGCGATGTTATTAGCACTGAGCATTAGCTGTAGCTAGCATGGCTAGGTGAGTTAAATTAACATGATTTTAATTTATTTAATAACATGTAGCTGTGCTATCTGATGACGAGGATGCTTTCGGGACTGTTGTCATATTGAACAGCCTGCTGTTATGATCGTTGTTATTTTCCTATGCAAGTTTTGCAAATTTGTAGAATTAAAAGTTTCTTGCTAGTAAGATTTAGCAAGGTTTAGCAAGATATGCTAATAGATGTACCTGAGCACTTATAGTCATGTTTTCCCTGTCAGAGTGTTAGATATGAATAAAAATCTCTCATGTAGAGTAAATCAGAGCTTTTCTGATTTCAATAAAATCATGAAGATTTAAACCCAGCCTGGAGGTAAGTACACTACTGTACAGTACGCAAAGCTAATAAACCATCCTGAGGAAATCCCTACAATTTGAAAATAAACCCTACAGTCGTATTGCTGTAGATTTGAATAAGACTGGTTAGGGAGAGAGCATTGCTAAGCAGTGAACAATAGCGAGGGCTTAGCATCTGTCACGGTCAGCTAATTGTTAAATGACACGCAGGGCTGTTTTCCACATAAACAGGTGAGTTGCTAAGGAGCAGTGCTGCCAGATGATGATGTGTGGCGTTTCTGCTCTCGTGGAGCTCCAAAAACGAAGATCAGAGCACCGATCTTTTCAGCGTCACTCCCCGAAGACTCTTAAAGAGCCATTAGTGAACATCTGGTTAAGATTAGCGCAGTTACGGCCATCAGCAAGAGCGTGTTAGCATACTCGGCTTGTTTTCTTTCTTCCTTTCGTTCTCAGCTTAAAATAGCTCGTTTGTGTTGATCTAGAGCAAGACGGGTAAACTGGAATTACTAGCCGTCTACTAAGAAAACTAAACAACAAACACAGCACAAGGAAGGGCAGGAATATAATACGCTAGTAATTATATGTGACAAGCAGTACATATACAGGGAGGTACAGTGAGGATCGGGCGAATTTGTTTGTATGGATAAGGAAAAATGCGGTGACGATTTCGGACCGTGGAAAATACAAGCCAAGTCAGTGTGGTTTCTGTAATGATAAACGTTTTTCTTTTCCTCTTATTATGGAATAAAAATACACGCCGAATGAGTTCATCCTTTCACTCTATCGCGTGATCTTTCAAGAGTCGTCCATGATTGATCTTATAATGAAGAATTTAGTTGACAATTTTGGGTAAAACCTATTTCTGTAGCTGCACTACCCACAATGCCATTCGACTACCTGCTGATTGTGATGCCAGGGCATTCTTAATGTGGCATTCAGTTTGATTTAGAAGTTGGATTCCTTTATGTACTACAAAAACACAAATGTCTCCATGAAAAACTGGGTTTTGCTAGTAAACCACACATTTAATATACAGTCGTCCCCCGCAATAGCGCGGTTCACCTATCGCGGGTTCAGTGCATCGCGGTTTTTCTCATTTTGAATCGCAGATTTTTTTTCATTTCGCGGGACTCTGGAATCTAAAAAAATTTTTTAGAAATGTTAATTCAAACATATTAAAAGAATATTAAATCGAAATGAAATACAGTATGTATTCATCAGCGAAAGAGTGTACTACTCTAGGAACACGTTGTTTCATAAACGGCTTAAAATCCTGTTTTATATCGGTTAGGCTTTCACACTTTTAGTTAGACCGAAAGAGAAGCAAGGTGTCTGACGAGACTGAAACAGAACTCTGAACACACTTTTGTATTTTTCCCTCTGAAAAACTTTCTCCAATTAAAATTCATCGACGGTGAAGGTCCGAGTGAAGCGTTACTCAGGTGTAAAAGACAACAGCATGATGTCATGGTGTTAAACTCGGGGATGAGTAACAAGTCCAAGTTGAGAGGGCATTTTTCTTAGTTTTCTTCCTAGATGGAGGTGGGAAATTCCAAGTTACAAGCTTCACACGAAATGCTTGCTTCATCTTTACCTAAAGACAACAATGCGGCGGTGCTTTAGTCCTTTAGACCGTCCAGCTCTCTTACGTCTTCATCTGTACCCTTTACTCAAACTGACCAACTTCCAAAACTTTCATGCTAGTCCCACTACCAAAACACATATAGCTTGACATCCTTCATCGTGAAGATTACTGACTGTTATAGAGCGCTAACACCGGAGACTCCTTCCATAAATGATAAATAAACCTTTCCTTGTGGAAAACTTCAATATACCTACAGTATCTTGATATACAGGTAGCCCTCAAGTTACGATGGAGATGCGTTCCGCCACACCCATCATAATTCGAAAATATCGTAAGTCAAACCATTGTGTTGAACCACCTAGCCGAGCTTAGGTATCTCAACTTAGCATAGCCTAACTTAGCCTAGCTTAGCCCAGCTTAGCTTAATTTAGCCAGGAGTCTTTTCCTGTAGAAGACATGCTTTTGAATTAAAATTAGCTCTTTAAACACACACGTAACTCCGTGAGTTGCGGGAGAGAGTGAGGCATGACGCGAGGCGAGTGATTCAGGTATCTTCTGCGTACTTCCTGGTGTCGTCCGTGTACTTCCGGGCATTGTTTGAACGTCCGTGAATGTCATACACTGTTACGCTGGCCTGCCTGCGAATTTGAAATATTTTACAATTTTTAGCGCATCGTCTGTATATGTTTTTTCTTCATTCATCTTCAGTATTGTCTTTATACTGGTCAGTTTTTTTTTTTTTATCACTAATGTGTTTATATTTTGGTAAACGGAAGCAACCAAGTTCATTCAATTACATCATAGATGAATGTGAATGAAATTGTAGCCGAGGGAACAGAATTTAAAAATAAATAGATAGATAGATAGATAGATAGATAGATAGATAGATAGATAGATAGATAGATCAACAATCTACACGCGTTAACTTCTCCTGTGTTTTATTGCCAGAAGTCAAAAATGAAACATCACGTAGCAAATTTGACGCTAGCAACAAAGGAAAAAAAAACGTACGATCGCGATGCGGAGCTGCAATTTCAGCAACCACCACGAGCAACAAGCGACGTTTAATTTGAGATTTTATCGCTTCAATGCAAATGACGTATCCCAGTAACGCTACAATTCCAAATAACCCAAACAACTGAACAATTCCTACAGCGTGTGGTCCGACGTTTTATTAGTTCCCCGCTTACAGCTTTACTTCCAACTTGTAATTTACTCATGTTCACTGTCTGATACACAAAAATAAAGAAATTACAAAGAAAACTAAAGCTTGGGAGGAAGTAGCCGAGCTCACTGGCGCCTCTGGTGAGTGTCCGTCGCTAGTACAGTTAGCATGCTCACATTCCGCGAGCGTATCAGGATGCACACGTGTATACGGTAGATACGAAGAGTAAATCAATACGCTGTTAAAAATCCAAACAGTGGTGTATTTCTGTATTGTGATCGTCTCTAAGGTTCGACTCCCTTATTAGGGTGTCTTTATCAGCTTCTAGTCCTCTATCCCGCTCTGTTTGTAGCCCGACGCTGTTGTTTTATTGGCATCCTGTTTGGGTGCATTTTTATCCAAGTGACCCGTTTGGTTTACCAGGATGTGGTTGCAAAATTAAAAAAAAAAAAACTGACACAAGGGATTCATAAATGAGTCACAACAAATGCACCCCCGACCCAGACGAGGCATCGTTTGTATTTAATTATTTGGGAGTCGATTTATTTATTTATTTTTTTATCCAAAGGACAAAGGATAAAACAGAGCTGAGACCCTGAAGAAGATTTTTTTCACTGTTGTTTGGCAAACCGTGGAGTACTGGGAGTTCACGAGAACAAAACAAAAAAAAGCCCCATTTTAACTACAAACGAAGAGCAATAATAATCTGACGTATAGCCAAACACATTTCCCCCAGATGACGTACATGACATTATTTTTTCCTCAATTAAACTGTCACTCAGGTTTCCTTCATCACCCTAAAGTTTCCCACTCGTATTTTTACCTCTACTTTCAGCGTACTATTTAACCGTCTGGAATAACACCGTCTCACACATCAGTGCTTTTTAAAAGGCCTCCTTTCACCGGACTTCCCCGTGTTGGTTTGTGGCGAGGGACGACTGTTTGTTTTCCTTCCCCGGTCTGGTGGTTCTTGGTGGTTTGTCCTTCTGCTTTAGGTGTCACGCAAGACTTGAGAATGTAAGAGCGCAAGCTAAAATATTTACCGTGTGGTCCAAACTGTGGATTTTACTCCAGTGCGCTTGTAAAAAGTCACATATGAAGAACGCTATAGCGTGAAAACGTTCATATAATGTCAGTTGTTAGTGCCAGATTAGCCAGTACAGATACACTGGGATTTGTTTTAGAGATACAGGGGGGCCTCGGTTCGCGAACGCGTCGGATGGCGAACAAATTGGCGTCTGAACTAAATTCCTGAACAGATTTTGTACCAAGCGATGGACAAATCCTCGCCTGACATACAGACAGCCGACCCACGCTTCATACCACAAACATTCAGTTCCGCTCAAGCACTCGTGGTGTGAACGTGTTCAACGCATTTTTCCGTTGTGTTTCTCTGCA
>JAQMCW010000003.1:1307370-1321830 GCA_030068335.1 Chrysichthys cranchii
AGCCTAATCCCCTCTGTGCATGTTTTTGGACTGTGGGAGGAAACCGGAGAACCCGGAGGAAACCCACACGGACACGGAAACTCCATACAGAAAGGTGCCCAGGTCGACCCATGGATGGAACCCAGGACCTTCTTGCAGTGAGGCAACTGTGCTAACCCCCACACCACCGTACCGTCCCCCCATTAGTATTTATTAATATTTTTAAAACCTTGTTTTGGAGGGAATACCAGCACCATTCGAAATTGTGTGATGTCTAAAAATATTGAAGACCCTTGCAAACGATCTGAGTGCATGTTCACACCTATTAGGGCATTTGTCAGGTTCAAATCAGAGCAGATTTGATACTTTTGCTTTGGTTTCACATAATTAAACACACCAAAAATGATGGGTTTAGGGGTCTGCCTGGCTGAAAACGTCCTCGTAAAGCTTTCATTTGTTGGTTAAAAATACAGCACTGAAAACAAGGTGAATAAATCTTTACCAAGTTCTTGTTAAAAGCATGGACATCAAAGATGGAGCCCATGAGATGTCTACAGTGCTATTGCTCTGTCCTTTGGCTGAATTTGTGCTTCATGGCTCACTTTAGCAGCTCATATCCATTTAAAAAACAAAACAAAGAAACAACATGCCATGTTTGATTCACTTCTTGCAGTTGGGTTGCGTTGAGTTGAGTCACTTTCTTACAACAATCAAACTGTGCTAGAGTTTACTTGCAAGAGGAGAAGGACTACCTTACTTAGACACTCTAAAAAGAAACAGAAAGTATGGATATTGGAACGCAGCACTAAAGTTCTGTTCAAACATGTGTTCAAAGCATCATTAGACTATTCCACGGAGAACAGTTTGGATAGAGATTGCACTATTGTCTAGAGACTGAGACTGTCACTGGAACCATTCATGATGTACACTTGAGCCAAGTCTTTACCTTCTTATGGGGCAACCACATACCAAAGAGCAAGGGTTGAAAGACCCTTAAGTTGAAGAACACTGATTTTATTCATGTGACTATTTCTGTTTGTTACCTTGCCAAAGGATCCATGTCTTCCTGAACCTCTGGGCCCAAGCTGCCAGATTTGGATTTAAACATCCTGGTACTTGGTAGTCCTGGTTCACAGGAGCCACCAAACAGTCCCAATGCACGGATGATACACCACCATGTATTAAGCCTCCTATTCTTGCCAAACCTACTCTTAGGTTACTTAAACAAAAAAAAGTGAAGAACTTTCGAGTTTCTGAAGATGGAAAATTTTTTATTTCCAAGAGAAGTGTTGGAGCGACCACTTTGAATCGTTTGAAATCTTATACGCTCATTCGGACAAGAAGGATACCAGGAATTCTGATCTTGTCTGTAGATGTCACAATGTCCATGTCAGAAGATGCTCTCTGTTTTATTTCAGCACGATTTTCATTTCCTAATTCCGATCAAAGCAAGTAAAAGCATGCTGCCGTTTTACTGACCTTAAAATAGCTTAACCTCTGAAAGACGAAGCAGTGACACGTCAGTCATAAAAGAAAAAAAAAATAACCACCTCTCGTCTTGTTCATTAGCTTCACATCAGAGTGATGATTAAGAAAACTGTTTCAGGTTTAGACCGAATGAAAAGACAATGAGCCTCCATAAAGTGGGCTGTCCTCCCAATTAGGGATATATGGCCATGCGAAAATCAAGTGACCTTAGTGGAACTTTATGAAGCGCTGAAACGTAGCGGTACCTTTTAACAAGGTTAATTTAACTCCACTAAAAATGTAAAGGACCATTAAGTCTGCGCAAGAGGCCATCACCATCACTATTAAATCAATGAGAGCCATTAAAACGTGAAAGGCCAATCCTCCCAAACTCATCCTCAGACCAATTTTACCAAACACAAAAAGTAATCTGGCAAAACAGAAATAGTGCTGCTGCCACGCATCCCTGACTCTCATGTACCTTTCCCAATTAACTTTAATGGTCAATATTATCTTTTTATACCTCCCAACACCCTCCATCCAGGGCATCCCTCCATCTTTTGCCCCTTCTTTCACCTCCTCATTCTTTTTCCTTAATGTCATCTGTATAAACGGATTGCTCAGCCAGCCTCCTCCAGCGTGAGACTTGTAATTGGTTTACTTTAGGAATGGAAAGGGATAATCCCTCTGTTTGATTAATGCCCCTCTAATCAATTGCCGTCTCACCCTTGTGCCTTTTTCCCCCTGCGTTCTCAGAAAGGAAACAGCTGGCTTCTTCCGCAGGTCACACTCACGAGATGGTCTGTGTCTCTGAGGATGATGGATCAAGTGTGGTGCGTCGCCACCTACCAAGATGTTCACTGCACTTTCATTTATTATTATTTTTTTGTTCCATCATTTACAGAAATGAAAATAAAATAAATTCATTTTGCTTGATTCATTGTACGCAAAGGTGGAAAGTTCAGGTGCTCCTCTAGTTAAGATGGCCGCACTTACGATGATCGCGATATGCTAAAAAGGGTCCACTGTAATTACTTTTCATGTTATGGAATATCCCTGAAACAAGTTAGCACCCGTTCTCGGTTATGTTCCAGCATCTATAAACAGTTGTTTCCTCACCAGGTTCTATTTTTCTCTCTTGAAGTTAATAAGATACAGTTTATGAACCAAGGGTCCACTCTACGATATTTTCCACATACGATGGGGATTATCGGAACGCGTGTTCATCGCAACCTGAGGACTAACTGTACTTAAATACTTAAATACTTTGATACTCTTAGGACCCTTTTAAACCTTTTAGTCTGAATTAGAGCAAATGTGTAAGCATTTCCAGAGGTTAAAACACACCTAGGTTCTATTCAAACACACTAAACTTTGTTAAAAAACAAACAAACAAACAAACAAAAAAGGTTCTGAAAGGGTACTTTAAATAGTTCTTGGTTCCTACTTAGAATACCTGCTAGCACAAGGCTAACAAGTGCTTCCTCAAGGTGCTTCTTTTCAAACTGTTGCTCATGTAATGTCACTGCACGGCGTAACACGTTCAGAAGAATGCGCTATCCGCGCACTTCTGTATAAATGACCTTACAGACAGATTGCCAGAAGAGCCAGAGTATGCCCTTCCCACCCAAAGACCACAGCACTTTTAAATTCTTAGCCATTCTTGGCATCATTGGGATTTGTACTCACAATCTTCAGGTATCAGAGTGAACATATTTCTCCTGCACCACTAAAAAAATCTCGTGCAAATATTATTTTGCAAAGGTATATTAACTATCCCTTACAATACTTTTTCTGTGCTTCTTCCACCCTTGCTTGCACCAGCCTGCAAGACATCATTGATTTAATCGAAGGTAGTCCTCAGGTTACGATGGAGATGCGTTCCGATATCCTTGTCATAAGTGGACAATATCGTATGTCGAACCACTGCTTAGCCTAGCTTAGGTAGCTTAGCCTAGCTTAGCCTAGCCTACCGAGGAGTCTTTTCCTGTAGGAGACATGCTGGGGCATTTAGAAGACATGCTTTTGAATTAAAATTAGCTCTCAAAGCACAGAAAAAACAGCCAGTAATGCACTGTACAGTACACCGATACACAAGGGAACTCCGTGAGTTGCGGGAAAGAGTGAGGCGTACAACCTGGTGTCATCCGAACATATCGTATGTCATACACCGTTACGCTGGCCTGCCAGTGACGCCTGCCCATGAATCTTAAATATGTTCTAAATATTTTACAATTTTTAGCATATCGCAATCGTCATCGTAACTTTGAAAAATCTGAAAAATCGTAAGTCGGGCTATCGTAACAAGGGGTGCGCCTGTACTTGAACAACAGCCACCAGTTTATATTGGTCAACTTGTTCAGCATTACTCTGATCCATGTGAACACATTGGAAACCTTAAATCAGTAGTAGTAGAGACAAAGATAATGTCAGAACATTTGAGAACTTGGACCAGGGTTCTGTTTCAGCTTCTGCTTTTGCTCAAGACTGCCAGGTTCCTCACTAGAGATGGTGGATGAGGAAACTCTAGCACATAGGATGAAATGGAGAAAGAAAGAGGAATGAATAGGTTGTTAAATCGAAGAGAAATACAGCTTCAGACTTGGTCTTTCTCCTAACCTTTATTTATTTCATATCTTCAGGGTGTGTATGAACACATCTCCTGCAACTCGCCTCAGTGCAATAGTGCATTAAAGGAGAAGGTTCGGAGTGTCCGTGTAATACACTGAGCGTGTAAGGAACTGTCAGAACTGATCTACTGCTTTAATGTTCCACTCTGTAGTGGGAATTTAACATATAAGTGAGGAAAGGGACTGGAGTATGTCTGATGACATCCACAAGTGGAAAAAAGAAACAACAAAAACATCACAGTTGTTCTCCTTTCCTGCTCTTTTAATGGTTGCTCTTTAAAACCTGACATTAATCAGGCGACATTGTCTGCAGACGGACGTCTGTGCTCTGTGCTACCACTAAAAACCCCCCGACATAAGTACTTTCAAGCCTGTGGGGAAATCTAGGAATTGTTCTCTGGTGTAAGGAAACATTACTGCATGGACAAATAAAACGTTTACATTAACTATTTATACCGTCAAGTCAAGCCCAGTTTAAAACGATCACCTGTGCAACAGATGAAGATTAGAAAAACACTAAGTCACGGCTTTTCGGTCTTCATCTGGCCAGCTTGGCCATCAGATTCCTGTTCCTGGGTGAAGAGAAGAGTGTAGTCCGATGGGTACTGGGTTTCTGCTTTTGTTGTCCATCCACCTCACGGTTCCACGTGCTGTGCATTGTCGGATGCTTTTATTCTCAACGTAGGTGTAAGAAGTGATCATTTTCGTTCCTGTGACCTTGCTGGCATCTCGGACGAATTTGGCGAATCTTCTGTGATCTCTCTCATCGTGAAGGCATTTCACCCTTCGTTGAAAACTCTAGAGACTGTTATGTAAGAAAATCCCACGAGATGTGCAATTTCTCAAACCAGCCCATGTGGCACCAATAACTATTCCATGGTTAAAGTCCCAGAGATCATACTGTGTTCCCCAGTTCGGAGATTTGATGAGAACATTAACTGAAGCTCTTTTCCACGTATTTTCAAGATTTTTTTTTTTTATCGCACTGATTGGATAACTGCATGACTGAACAAGGATGGTATCTAGCAAGTGCCATATTTCACTTTGCCCTATACACAGCCACTATCAAGCTCAGGCCATGTACACTATCAGGGCATTGTCAGTAATCTACAGATGCTATTGTTTTTCCGCTTCAGTAAAGCTTTTTAATACGAACCCGACATTTCCAGACATATCCGTATTAAAGGCATAAAACTTAATGTAGTCTTTCCACTGAAGCGAGCACAAACAAATCCGCCACTAAGCATCACATAAAGAACACAATAATCGTTCCATCGTTTTTCAATTACATTGCTTCAGTTTCCCAATAACACCCAGATGTCTGCTCTATCACCAGAGTGGATTACTGAAGCCTTTGAGGAAAGAATAGTGGAGAAAACAAGCTCTTTATATTCCTGCTAACAGGCCTGGACTCATCAGCGCACGAAACGTGGGCTGACCTGGTGTCGGGGCCCGAGCAGGAGATGGGCTTTAGGCAGCAGGGAATCAAAGCTGGGGAGGGGAGACTGGGATTAGACTGGACTTCTTCAAAGAGCTGCTAGTCTCACACTTTCTTCAATTCACTCAGGCTCTAAAGACTCTTTATTCCTATGCTCCTGCTCTCCTTCTGTTCTGTTCAGCAATTGACGTGAGCACGGAGTCAGATCGCTTGATTAAATCCCACAGACGTGTGCTGCTAGATGATTGAGGAAACAGTAGAAGAACGTGAAAACCGAGGGTAAATCTCTTAACGTGCCATTATGATTGGCCAATCTGAGAGCCAAAGGGTGGTTAATGAAGGCTCACTTTTATGTGTTTACAAAGTATTTGGCCGTAGAGTATAAAATTGAGCTCTCCTCTGAGCTATTTCATGTTTCATTCACCAGCTGTTTCATTGAGCAGAATTAAGTATTTCAAAGACTATGCATTATTGATCTGTAGATGTTATTATAGCAGTGGGTGCAATTTCAAAGTGCATCCAATATTCTGTATTCAAAAACATCAGACATGAAAATCTCTCTAGAAACTGTTGAATTATATAAGGTGGAGAAGAGGAACTTGGCAAAGTAAATATATTTAAAATGTTTGACAGGCAATTCATTTTAATTTATAGTTTAAGATTTCAGATTACTAGTGGGGAAACTGAAGCACTTTACTAAAGCTTGGTGGCTTATACGTTTGACCAAACTTGGTGTCCGGGTTAAATAAAACAGTTGTAACACTACAATTGTAAAAAGAAGGTGCGCATGCTGTGCAGATTTTAAATAATACAGTTAAAAAAAAAAAATCCCACAATACTTTGAGTTTTTAGAAACCTTTGTTGCCTTTGGCAAAATTCAGGGTTATACAAATGGAAAAGTCAACCATCCATCACTATAAGGAACACCAGATAGCTTTTAATAAGACAAAAAAGAAAAAAATTCTACAAGAATTATATGTTTTGGTCAGATGAGAGCAGAATCAGAGTATCTGTCGTAAACATCATTGACACTTTTGGTATAAAAAGGGATTGAACACAGGAGAAATCCCCCAAACGCACTCAAAATATGGTGGAGGTTCAGTGACTCTTTGTTATTTTGATACTTATGTTCCCCTAGTTACGATGGCCTGACTTATGAGTTTTCGAATGTTATGAGGACGATTGCGATACACTAAAAATTGTAAAATATTTAGAAAATATTTCAGATTTGCCGGTAGGTATCACTGGCAGGCCAGTGTAACAGCGTATGACGTATGATACGTTCGGAGGACGCCCGGATGTACGTGTCACTCGCCTTGCGTGATGTCTCTCGCTTGCCCGCAACTCACGGAGCTCCCTTGTGTATCGGTGTACCGTACAGTGCATTACCTTCTTTTTTTTGCGTGCTTCAAGAGCTAATTTTAATTCAAAAGTATGTTTTCTAAACGCCCATCATGTCTCCTACAGGAAAAGACTCCTCGGGAGGCTAGGCTAAGCTACGCTAAGCAGTGATTCGACCTGCGGTATTTTCCACTTACAGTTGTATGATGGGGATATCGGCATGCATCTCCATCGTAACCTGAGGACTACCTGTACATTTATACTTAGTTCTTTTCTTTCTTGAGAAGTGATCATTACCTCCAGCAAGCAGGTTATATTTTCCATGTGGTTTGTTTGTCTGTCTGTTTGATTGATTCCTTTTCTGGTTGTACATAGGATTGCACAAAAAACCTACCAAACTGATTTCCATGAATTTCGGTCGCAGGGTGTAGCGTGTGCCAAGAAAGAACCCAGTAAACTTTGGGACTGATTCGAGTCCGTGGGTGGAGCCACAAATTTAGATTCAGTTTCAATTTCTAATATTGTGAGATACAGCATTTGGCCTTGGTGGGTAGTCTGCACTCAGCAATGTCTTAAAATCCTGTAAATCGCAGTAAAGATCAGTAGTGGTAAAACATAGCCAGTGTAGAAATATGTTGACTCCGTTTGAAATACATCCAGACATATAAAATGGTTGCGTTTGTTGCTTTGCATATCATAGAAGAGTTGACTGTTGGTCTTGGCAGAGGTCTGTGCTCTCCGAGTGCCCTTCTCGTTTTAAATACTATTAACATTTTCGGTTTTTTTACATTTTCCCGCTCACCACAGCTCACCCAGCTTAACGGATTGGTGTTTGTCTCTGTGGCACAGTAAACACTAAATGACTTTGCTCTTTACACACTGCGTGATAAAAGACAACAGTGGAGGGCAGTGGAGTGGACCGGGCGGTTTTATACAATCAATATCCCTACTCATTCGGAACTAAAAGGAGTGGCAGGCTGCTGACTGAAGTACTGTTCGCACGTTTTTTCTCCTTCCACAAAATCTGTCCACAGAGAGGAAAGTGAGGACAGAGCAAATAAAAGGGCCAATCTCTAAAGCTCGGTGGCACAAACTAATCTTGTGGATTCTGGCTTGATTGAGGAGGCTGGAAAAATGCAACCAGGTCCATGACCCATGTCACTGCCTAGCAAGGTCATAGCAAAGTCACTTATGGCTCTAAATCCAACCTGTCCTGAGTGAACAACAAACAGACCATTTCAAATACGATATTTACCAACAAACTGGCACAGCCAGAAGCAATATTCGTCATAGCTTCTTGACTGTATGATCATTTGGTAAACTTCATTGTCATTCCTTTTTTTAAATTCTTTTTTAAATCGGACCCATGTCTTGTGCGATAGCAAATATTTTTTGTGCCTTGTATGACGGCAAATGGTTGGGCCAGTGGTAGCCTAGCAGTCAGGGCATTGGCCCTTCAATCGGAAGGTTGTGGGTTCAAGGCCCAGGACCAACAAGGTACACTGAGGTACCCTGAGCAAGGTACTGTCCTTAAATTTACACTGCATGCTGGTGAAAAAGCTGATCTGAAAACTTTCCCAATAAACCCTGAGAATCTGAAGATCAATCCTGTCTTTGCTGAACTCCTAACAGCTTGGTGCCATGACCCGGACGGCACTCTAACACCTCAGTAGTGACTTATGTCATTAAATATAAACCAAGAGGGATGATGGCTGGGTTCCTTTATTTGTCAGTTCAGGAAAGGTCCTAAATATAAACCAGCATGTTAGTTAAGAGATGGAACAAGGCGCCTCATGGGACTGGGTTCTAGCTGATGTGAAAATATGTTCATGAGGAAAAGAGAATTCATTTAATGTCTTTTTTTCCCCCACCAGAGTTTCCCATAGACAGACCATGAACGAATGAGAAGCAAACACACTATCATTTGCATTTATATTACTTTAATTAAATACTTTTTCCCAGATGCAACCTCAGGAATTAATGCACAAATGGAATTAAGTTCTCATGCCAGAGCAAAGCCGTGAAGCTGCGTGCAGTCGGACTCAGATCGTGTTGTATGACATGACGAGTCGTCAGGAGGAAGTGGCTTACCGTGGCAGACTAGACTAGCAAAGATAAAACAACACTGGGAACAAAACATGTCATCCACTGTTCAAATCCTTGTTGGTGACATTAATTCTCCTTCTATGTGAAAACTACTGCATTACAAAACACTTGGGAATTGCAACTGCACCCTGATCTTCAAAGAAGTGTATATATAGAATCTTGCTTACACTTCAGTTTGAGATTTATTAAGATAGCACTGCTTGCGTAAAAAAAAAAAAAAGTACTACTACTGTGTGGAAATGATCTGAATCCCTTTCTTTGAGGATGAAGGAAGTTTAATCCTCTTTTCCATCTGAGGAAAATATGGTTTAATCTGAAGGCGAAACCTAATCTGTTTGAAAAAATACTTTGGGTTTCTTGGATAAAGAAAGAAGAAAAAAACCCAAACCGTGAGCCATTTTATTTGATATTCTATGCAATGTGACCACTTCTGGTTCGATTTATTTTGTGCTTTATGTACCTGTCTGAAAAACCTAGCTTCTTTATGTTACCCTGTTACTGATGTCATTACACAGTATACGCGTTGCATGGTGAAGTGGTTGGTTTGATTGAGGTTCTTCTACTGCGCTGTACCTCCTAATAAGCATATTGATTTAAAAAAAAAAAAACATCAGTATGGTGGATCACATTTCGGAGGTAGCATAAAATATATTCATAGCGAATGCGTGAATGTTGCAATGGGTGTGAAAATGTTTACCAGGCCAACAGATCAAATCATTTCAGAAAATATGGGAGAAATGAAGTACAGACTCTCCCCTAGTTACGATGGTCCGACTTGCGATTATTCGAAGTTACGATGATGATTGCGATAAGCTAAATATTGTAAAATATTTGAAAAATATTTAGGATTCTTGGGCAGGCATCACTGGCAGGCCAGCATAACAGCGTATGAGGTACGACACATTCGGACGATACGCTCAGACAACACCCAGAAGTATGCGGATGATGCCCGGATGTATGCATCACTCACCTTGCGTGATGCCTCACTCTCTCCCGCAACTCACGGAGTTACCTTGTGTATCGGTGTACTGTACAGTGCATCACCGTCTGTTTTTTTCCCAAAAGCTAATTTTAATTCAAAAGCATGTCTTCTAAACACCCCAGCATGTCTCCTACAGGAAAAGACTCCTTGGGTAAGCTAGGCTAAGCTACCTAAGCTGCCTAAGCTAGGCTAAGCAGTGGCCTACGACATTCGACATACGATATTTTCCAACTACAATGGGGTTAGCGGAACACATCCAAATTGTAACTTGAGGACTACCTGTACAGGGGGCTAGTCATACATCCATGTCCACTGGTTGGCATATTTGGTGTCCGCAGTAACACAGTCCCACTAACTTCTGTGCAAAAAGACATGAGAGCTTTTTCATCTTGAATAGCCAGACGTGTAATATTATTACAGTGGAAATCTGCTGGCAGCCCCTTCATCTCTCAATGGCTTAGAAATACCATGTTTTTTGTAAAGTTGGAAAAATTCAAATATTCATTGAGATGGTCAACGGCAAAGTTTTTCCAAAAATGGCAGCCATTTATTTCTTATTTTAAAGAACTTCAGGTGTTGGCTTGTTGAATGTACATTTATCATTTTCTTTTATACTTCTTTTACGATATATTGCGCGTTGGTCAAAGCGGGCCGGGGTTGGTTAATGTTGTGTATGTTTGTTTGTTTGGGACTTGTTCTGTCTATTTTCAAAATTTGAACGGTTTTTCAAAATGTCGTGTGATTCATCATTTTCTTCAATAGAAAAAATTCAGGGAAAATAATAGGAAATTAAGTATTAGAGCATGAAAATTTGTGGGGAAAAAATGCTGAATATATATATTTAGGTCCTATAATATGCCTGTTTCCAATGTCAATCATGTCGACTCCACTGGGATTCTACCTAATCGGAGTCCAGGGTCATTTCCCACCCATCTGGAATGTTGGTGCAGTTGGATTTAACATTCATATCGGTGCATACGATTGACTTGGCAAAACCTTGCAAAAACTCTGATTCAATGTAGAAAACCATGAGACAAAAAGCCAAAATGAATCACCATGTTTTCCAAAGCAAGCTCATGTTGATTTTTGTGAAACCCAGGTTAAGTCAACCATTTCCAGTGTAATTAACGTCATTTGATTATCAGCACCGAGTCTAAAGGCCGAGCCCCACTGCTGTGCTCCGGTGAAGTGGAGGGGAACATCAGCACTTTTCTCTTTAATTACATTTGCCTCGAACACAATGAAGGAACTTTCATTACGGAGAATTGTAACACTAATATACAGTCACCGTAAGTCTTCTTGGGATGATCTCAAAGTAGAATTGCAGTGTTGTAATTAATACTGACATATTCCATATACTGTACACAAGAATCAGGTCATAAGTCATGGGGTAGTGTGACTTACGGGGAGCTGCGCTATTAACCAAGTATTTCTGATCCTGCGTATACTGTACACGTAGCACAGCTTAGGATTTACTGTGCAAATATTGAACTGTTGATTAAGAGTGGAAATGGTGGAAGAAGCCACTGGGGTAAACTGTACAGCCATTCTCTCACCAGTGATGGTGTCATTGTTTAAGTAGCTAAACGTTTTTATTTTTACATTCTATCTGGAAAACCATATTTTATATTTATTTAAATATGTGTTCATAGTCAAATGGTCAATTTTGCAAAAAGTGGAAAGTTGATCATTTTTGCCTAACAGTATAGCCTTTATGGGGCGACACGGTGGTGTGGTGTGGTGTGGTGGTTAGCACTGTCGCCGCACAGCAAGAAAGTCCTGGGTTCGATCCCCGGGGTCGACCTGGGCGCCTTTCTGTGTGTAGTTTGCATGTTCTCCCCGAGTGGGTTTCCTCTGGGTTCTCTGGTTTCCTCCCACAGTCCGAAGACATGCACAGAGGGGATTAGGCTAATTGGTGACTCTAAATTGCCCGTAGGTGTGAAAGTGAGTGTGAATGGTTGTCTGTCTCTGTGTATCACCCTGCGCTGGATTGGGGACCTGCCCAGGATGTAACCCCGCCTCTCACCCGAAGTCAGATGGGATTGGCTCCAGTTTCCCCCCATGACCCTGAAACATCTTAAAAAATAATGTTGGATCATTATGTTTCATGGAGTCCACCTGGCAAACCATTGTATTATATTATTTAATTGTACATATGACATATTACAATGTCAGATGTGTCTCCTTTGACCCCATTCTCAGCATTAGTTATAAATAAGGATGGGACTCAAGAACCGGTTCCACTTGAGAACCGGTTCCAGATTGCCTGATCTATTGGAATCTTGTGCTTCCGAGGTTATTGATTCCTTTTATCGATGACGGTATGTTTTTCTGATGTAAAACTGCGCATCTATGCTGTAACAGGAAGGAAAACATTTAGGGCCAAGACTTTTAGACACTTGGCGGCAATAGCACGAAAAGGGGAAAGTAAAGTTCCGTAAGCTACTACACAACCGATGCAACTTGACGTTGTACAAAACATTGGTTTGAAATAAATAGCAAAAGGAACACACAAAAAAAGTTGTCAAGTTGCCACTCATTTCACAAAGAAAGATACCAACAGTGCTAAAGCAGGGTCTGAAAAATGATCTTATCAAGTCATTTTTCAGCAATATCAAGTGATTTTCTCTCACTGGCTGTGACCTACTGTTTTATGGTCTTTCACAGTGTATTGCAGTCTCTTTGGTGGTTTATCACCATTTCTTATAAACCATCATTGGTGTCAAATGACTGGATATTTTTCTTTGCCCTTTATGAAAATGACCTTTAAGATGTAGACAGTTATTTTGGGGTCTTGCAGTGTAGTTTATGAAAATTGGTGGGCCTGTCTGTGACAGGAAGCTTCTCGATACCTGATCAACCTGTATGAGACAGCGTTGCTTTGACATGGCTGTCATCAGTGTGTTAGCCTAGCCGTCTTCAGACCTCTCCACTAGACGCATGGTGTTTATAATGACCAGCTGTGATAGGTCCTGCTACTGACTAATGATATAAATTTCCAAGTTGGTGCTGAAGTCACAAAGATACAGTCAGGTTCAAAAGTATTTGGACAGTGACACAATTTTCATAACGTTTTCCTGTGTACAACACCATAATGGAACAATGGTGTAGTCTTTCAGGTTCAATTCAAGGAGGTTTAACAAAAATATTAAATTAACCGTTTAGGAATTACAACCTTTTTTTTTTTTTTTTTTACATAGGTTCAAATGTAATTGAACAACCGACAAAGTGTTTCCTTGTTATTTAGTGAGAAATTAAGGAGATAACAGGTTTGGAGTTGATTTTAACGGTTGGATTTGAATTTAGAAGCTAAAGTTCACGGGAAGTCTAAATATACAGCCTAAAGAGTGTCAGTGCACATGAAGGAGGTCATCATTAGACTAAAAGAAACCCCCCAAAAAACAACAACAATCCTTATCATAGAGCTAGAGTTGGCTAAATCAACAATTTGGTACATTCTTAAAAAGAAGGAATGCACTGGTTAGCACTGCAACACCAAAATCCCTGGAAGCTCACGGAAGACAGCTAAAGTGGATGATCATAAAATTCTTTCCTTGGTGAAGAAATCCCCGTTCACACCATCTAGCCAAGTGAGGAGTACTCTGGAGGAGGCAGGCATATCATTGTCAAAGTCTACAATCCAGAGATGTGTTCATACAGAGTAAATCCTGAGGGTTTACCTCAAGATGCAGACCACCAGTAACACTCAAGAACAGAAAGGCCAGATTAGCCTTTGATAGAAAGGTTCTGCTCCTGGATCAAGTTTCTTTGGACAGATGAAACCAAAATGAACTTGTACAAGAGAGATGTGAAGAGAAGAGTATGGGCAAGGAAAGGAAGGGATCTTGATTCAAAATATACCACATTATCTGTCAGACATGGTGGACATGGGTATGAATGGCTGCTAAAGAAACTGGGTCACTTATTGATGATGTGACTGCTCATAGAAGTACCAGCATGAATTCTGAAGTGTACACACCTTTACTTTCTGCTCAGATTCAGTCAAAACCTGTACAAAACCTGTACGACGGATAAAGACCCAAAACATACCACAAAAGCAACTCAAGAGCTCCTCAAGACAAAGAAATGAAATGTTCTGAAATGGCTGAGTGAGTCAACCCAACTGAGCATGCGCTTCACTTACTGAAGACAAAACTGAAGGCAGAACGATCCACAAACCATCAGCAACTGTAGACAGCTGCAGTAAAGACCCGGCAAATGGAGGAAACTCAGAATTTGGTGATGTCTAGGGACTCTAGACTTCAGGCGGTCGTTGACTGGAAAGGATTTGCGTTGAAGTACAATGAACCCTCGGCTCGCGAATGCATTGGATGGCGAACAAATCGACGTATGAACTAAATTCCTGAGCAGATTTTGTACCGACCGACCAAAAAAAATCCTCGCCTGACGTACAGACAGCCAACCCACGCTTCACGCCACAAACATTCAGTTCCGGTCAAGCACTCATGGTGTGAACGTGTTCAACGCATTTTTCCGTTGTGTTTCTCTGCATTTTT